>CM053584.1:232608645-232626676 GCA_028627135.1 Pseudochirops cupreus
GATATTCTAATACAAGAAGCATGAGAAGATAAATATGGAAAAGAAATCATAAGGAACTTTTCAAAGTTGAGCTATTTACATGCCAACATGGAAAAATGATAATTGTAACTTATGAAACTTTTCTCAGTATGAGGATAGGTGAAGTGAATATAAATGTGTATATATATATATATATATATATATATATATATATATATATATATACATACACATACATCTATATAGGAGGGTATATATATGCGTATGAATACATATCTGAGTGTGTGTATATATGTGTACATAGATAGAGAGTGCAGGATCAATTTAATAGGAAGGGATGATATTTTAAAAGGTGAAATTGAGAGGTGGAAGAGGAATAGACAGGGAGGAGACAGGGAGAGACAGAATGGGATCAGTCATTTCATATAGAAGAGATAAGGGATAACTGTCACAACGGAGGGAAAGAACAGGAAGGCAAAAAAGGGAATGGGTCAACCTTACTCTCATTGAATGTGGCTTAGGGAGGGAATTACATACACTCTAAAATAGGTATCTTGCCCTGAACGAGAGTAGTGGGGGAGAGGATGAGAGGGCGGATGATGGAGGGGAGGGCAGGTTGGGGGGGTAGAGTTGTTAGAAGCACACACTTCTGTAAAGGGACAGGGACAAAGTAGAGAATGGAAAAAGGGGGGGGGGATAGGAAGGAAGGAAACATAGTCTTTCACAATATGTCCATTGTGGAGATGTTCTGTATGACTACACATGTATAGCCTGTATTGAATTGCTTGTCTTTCCAGTGGGGGTGGGTGACGAGGGAGGAAGGGAAAGAATCTAGAATTTAAAGTACTATAATCAAATGTTAAAAAATTATACATATATATATACACACATATGTATGTATATATGCATATATATAATTATTATTATTAAAATTACATGCAACTTGGAATTAAGATATACAGGCACTGGGGTAGGGAAACCTATCTTGCCCTACCAGAAAGTCAGAGGGGTGATGAGGGAGGACATAGGACAGAGCAGATTGGAGGAGGGGGTATACAATGGGATCACTGTATAGATGATGCCTATTTCACCCTAATCAATCCAGTTTGTACTCTAGAAATTGTCCTTCAAGAAGAAACAATTTGAATACTGTGGAGAGGCTAAAGGAAACTGATTTGAGGGCAGCTAGGTGGTGCAGTGGATAGAGTGCTGGGCTTGGAGTCAGGAAGACTTGAGTTCAAATCTTACCTCAGATGTAGATGCAATCCTGGGCAAGTAAGTTACTTAATCCTGTTTCCCTCAATTTCCTCATCTGTAAAATGAGCTGGAGAAGGAAATGGGAAACTACTCCCATATCTTTGCCTAGAAGCTCCGAAAAGGAGTCATGAGAAATTAAACACGACTAAAATGACTGAGTGAAAACAAACGTCTGGAAAAGTAGATGGGAGCCAAATCACAAGAAGACCTTGAATGACGGGCTACAAGGTTTACAATCTGTCCAACCGCTAATAAGGAGACAGTGAAGGTGTTTGAGAATGGGTAACATGGCCAGTCCTGGAAATTAGGATATTTGACATCTATGTGGAGGATGCAGCAGAGGAGGAAAATCCTGGAATCAGGGAGAAGCTATCGTGGTAGTACAGGCTAGGGGTGCAGAGAGCCTGCAGTAGAGTAGTTTCTGTGTCAGTGAAGGGGACAGATATAAATGAGGTCATGGAGATAGAATGAACAAGGCTTGAGCTCAGGTCGGTTAAAGGGGACAAGGGAGAGGGAAAAGGTTAAGAACAATTTCTAGAGTACAAACTGGAATGATTAGGGCGAAATAGGCAGTTTGCAGGCTTAGGGAGGGGAATGGAGAAAGGCAGTAAGTTCATCCCTCCCTGTGGGTCTTTAAGCATGTTATGGCAAGGATTCATTTGATATGTGACTTAGGTTAGATGGCTGCTAGGGGCTTTTTCAGCACTCAGATTCTGTGATTCTATTTTGGACACATTGAGTTTCACATGCAGAAAGTACACACCCATGGAGATGTCTAACAGGCAGTTGATGATTGACGACTAGAGCTTGGGTCAGACATTAGGACTGGATCCATAGTTTTGGGAGTTGTTTATGTAGACTTGATAACCAAAACCTTAAAATTGATGAAATTACCGAGGCAGAAATTATATGGAGAAGATAGAAGAGAGCTCAGAAGACAACTATACTTAATGGGCAGGAGATGTATAATGATCTAACAAAGGAAATAGAGCAGGATGAATCAGAAAGGTAGGAGAATGGAAGAGACATCAGAAATCATCTAGGCCAATCTCCTTTTACAGGTGAGGAATCTATAAAGCACAGAACAATGAAGAGATTTACCTAAGATCATACAAGCGGAACCCTGACACCCAAACCAATGCTCTTTCCATTAGATCATGCTGCTTCCAGAAGAAACAGGTGAAAATAGTGTTATGAAAGCCAAAGTAAGAGGAGATAGTTGCTTAATGTATATTTATTACTTCTAAATAATGGGCACACTCTAATTCCATCCTCTGACTGTAACGCACTAAATAATTTAAATATTCTATATTTGCAATGGGAAGGGCCCGTACACAGAGCTCTTACAAAGGAAATCCTGGACAATTTCCCAAAAGTCATAACGATAACATTGAATGATCATTGTAGTAATTTGTAAAAATAAATATGATGAACACAGCAGCTGTCTGCATGAACCAAGACAGCTAAATTTTATTAATGAATTGAATAGTTCATTTCAGGGCTTAGAATAATGTCAGCTCTGCTCAGCCATGTCTTGTTAATTGATCTGAACATTTAAATGGTAAATCTAAGCATCATTTCTTCCTGCATAATCATTTAGAAAACTTTTACTTGCTCTAGGCACTAAACTACTAATTATTAGCTTTAAGTATATTATGGAGTACAAGGTCATTTAAATTACCTTTCATCAGGTATCATTAGTGTCATACACAATTTTAAGGTTCACCTCAGGATCATTCTTCCCCAACGAACATTATTCGATGTGTTGGTGAGCAGATTTACCAAATGAAGCATTTAGCTATATTTCCTAAGGTTACTGAAATTTCTTTTTAAAAGTAACTTTATTTATAACTTTAATATGTCCATTCATGTATACATATGACACATTATCACTAATGTGTTTTAAAGCAACTGTTCACTTGGTACTTTGATAACACTTGTATATCACACAGTTCAATTTCAAACACAAGATCTTTATTAAGTACGCACTATGGGAAGAGCACTCTACTAGGTTACAGAAGAGACATAAATTTTGGATGAAACAATTGTTAACTACACCACAGAGTTTTCAATCCAGGAAGGTGATGTGACCCATATACATATAAATACCTTAAAAAGATTCTTTGATTTACCATTGACTAGACTTCCCATTGAACAACCCTTCCAATAGAATATTTCCTTCAAAAAATTTAAGACAAACTGATCCAGTGATTATCACTGACAACGCACTCAAATTTCTTTTCTTATGATTTGTCATTTTTTTTTAACAGAAAAGAAGGAAATTTCCTTTAATATTGGTTAACTGGGACCAATACTGGCTAGTCTCTCAAATTCTTTTCCAATAAGTTCTTGAACTTCTGTAATTTTCCTGGGATGGGTGCTCCCACCAGGGACTCAGGTCTTTGACTAAAACATAGAATACATGGAAGGGAGTAGGGTGAATAAGGCTGCAGACAAAGACTGGAGTCAGATCATGGAGAAACTTGAATTATAGGCTGAAGCATTTCTATTTTTTATCCTAGAAGGCTTATGGAGCTATTGGAAGATTTTGAGCAGTATCATAGAATCATAGACTTGGAGCAGGAGTGTGATGGTATTATTTCATAGTAGTTTACCAGAGCTGATTGTTAGATTTTCAGTGGAGCATTTACATCTCATAAATGAGCAAACACATCAAATCAGGACTTGATTTATTATTTTGTTAATTTTCTAGACTTAAGAAAGTAATAGAGAAAAGTTTAATAGTGCAAATGAAATTTAAAATGTGCTTTGTGTACATCACCCCCTTTAGAAAACTGTTAAATATTCACTAGCACATTTACCATAGGTTGTAAGGGCCTTGTAGGTATAATTACGTATTTTTATAGATAAGGAAACTGTGAGGATTCCCCCTATATGTCATCTAGTGTAGCCTTCTCATCTTACATGTAAGGAAATTGAGGTGAAGCCTGGTGAAGTTGGACTAATTCGTCAAGGGCAGACAAACGCAGGATTATGATTTGAACCTAAATCTCTGATTTCAAATCTGTCACTCTTATGATGATAACACATAAGAGATATGGCAAGATCTATGCTGTAGGATAATTACTGATAATCATGAGGAGGAAGGACTAGAAAAAGAAGAGTCTTCAAGCAACGAGGCCAATTAGGAGATTTTGGTACTATTTCAGATGAAAAGAGGTAATGTCCTCAAGGCTAAGGTAGAAAAGGGAAAAGATGTGGGAAAGTTTTGAGAGGTAGAACAAACAAATACTATCAAATAATTATACAGAAGGATGAAAGAGAAGAGTCAAGAATGGCTATTATTAGGAGAATGGTGATACTATCCTCAACAGAAATAGAGACAATCCAAGAAAGGAGAGAGTATTCAGGAGAAAGAGGTGGTCCAAAACAAGAGGACAGTGTTAAAAATGGTCAGAGAAGTCAAAGAGCATGAGAACATAGCAGCGACAAGCTCATTGTCAACATTTGTTAGCAATCTCAGCAGAGTGGTAAGATCAGAAACAAGACTGAAAAGGAGTGAGAAATGGAGGCGGTTGCTCCTCAAGGGGAGGAAATGAAGGCAGTCAGTGTAGACGACTTTTTTTTTCCTAGGAGCTTGTCCAAAAAATATTCATTAGTTGATGATTACTCCTCTGGTGGTAAGCTTCTCTGAACTGATCTTAGACTGATCTTTGGATAACAGGACCCAAATCTGAAGCCCAGCTTTGTCAATTACTACTTGTGCATCCCTGTGAAAATCACTTAATCTGTCTAGGCCCAAATTTCTGCATCTGGTAAAATGAAGGATTTGGATAAGATCACCTCTATGGTCCTATCCTGTTCTAGTTTTTCAGTCCTGTATTTCTATGGTCAGGATTGTATTTAAAACTTATTCAGCTGGGTACAAGTCAAAGATTATGTTCTGCTGGTATGACCTTTGAGAACCCACATTGCCATGTCACAGGAGGGCTGCACCAATGGGATGGAAATGGCATGTCGTACAGATTTTGATATACTGTTGTTGGATGGGGAGCCTACTGAGTTAGCTAAGTAGAGTCAGATAGGTGATACCATGGATAGAGTGATGGACCTGCAGCAGGAAGACCTAGATTAAAATACTTAAATCGCTATATAAATGCTTGCTATTGTTATTATTAGTTTATCAACAGAAATATCTCAGATGCTGAAGCTTAAAAATAAGCTAGGCCTAGAATTCAATCTGGTTTCAGACACTTATTAATTGTGTGACCCTGGGTAAGTCACTTAATTCTGTTTGCCTCTCTTTCCCCATGTGTAAAATGAGCTGGAGAGGGAAATGACAAACCACTCCAGTTTCTTCGCCAAGAAAACCCCAAATGGGGTCACAAAGAGTCAGATAAAACTGAAAATGACAGAATCATAGAGTAGGTGACATTTGAGGTCTTGCAAGCTGTTTTGTTGCTGCAAAAGTCCAGCTTTGAAACAACAATGTTTTGTGATGTTACATGGCTTCAAATCAGAAAAACAACAAAAAAAGATAAAAAAGAGGTATGGCCCAAAGGACAACAGGAAGACAACTGAGGAGACAGCATTATGCCATAGTTGACAGGGTGATGAACTTGGAATAAAGAAAATTTGTTTTCAAATACTGCCTTAGACACTTACTAGCTGTCTGACACTGGTCAAATCACTTAACCTCTCTGTGCCTCGGTTTCCGCCTGTGTAAAATTATGGGGTCAGACGTGATGAACCCTTTCTAATTCTAAATCTAAATCTAATCTATGATCCTATGACCACTGATGACTCATACAAGAGACATAGCATATAAGACACTTTCCAAGGCATGTACAGTTGAAAAAAATGGGGATAGGGTGACAAGACAACTAGTTATATAGAAACAATAAGGAAAAGTAACAGATGAATAGTCTGAATGTGGCCTTGGGATCACTGCAAATGATAAAGGATAGAGAAAGGCCTCCAGAAAATCAGGTGGATCCTCTATAGAATATTTAGGGAAAGACCTGGAGAAGAGTTACACCTAATAAAAGGGTGGGAATGGATAGTGATCTTTATTGATGAAAAGAATAGCTATATTAATAATCATAGAATTGGAAGAGACTTTGGAGGACATCCAATCTACTCCCCACCTCCACGCAAGGAAATGGAGGCACAGAGAGTTTAAATTTTTTGCCTAAGGTCACTGAAGTAATAAGCATCAGAGGTAGGATTTGAACCCAATCCTTTGACTTCAAGGCCTTTTCTATTATATCATGATGCTTCCCTAGATAATAGATAAACTGATGCATCAAAGAAACTCACTAATATAACTAGTAAATTGAAATGTGTAATTGTGTCTTTATGAATGAATAATACCAATAGTATGTTAAAAAAACAAAAAAATCAAAGTAGGCATCTAAATTTGGAACATTTTCAGCAGAAAGCAAGTCGATGCTCATAACTTATGTTCAAGATTCTCTTTTCTTTTCCCTGGCAGGACAGGGCACAGAAGTGAAAAATATCTTCAGATTGTTCCAGTTGCCAAGCCAAGATCTCAGTCTGGATACAAAGGACCACTAGCATCACCAGCAGGAGTGGCTAATATAGAGCACAGCACACATGCTCAGTAAACACTCTTGGATGAAGAGCTTTTGATCACTCACTACTGTTCAGGGAGGACAAACAACTCCGGTATTAGGGCTTGCTGAACCCTTTTCAGGATTGCTCATCCACCTTTGGTGTCCGTCTGATTAACTACCTTCTGCGCCATTGCTGGTGATCTTGATCTGCTTTATAAATGTTTATTGATTGATTGTCTTAGAGGATAGGGTCCCTTCATAGCTTACTCTTGGCCTTTATTTGCTGCCAAAGGTAGGAAGGAATTGCATCTGGTTCTGGGTTGGTTGAGTTACCAGCAGGTCAATGCCTAGTTTGAATTCTGTCTCAGATGCAATTTTCTCTACTTCTGCCTTTGTTAGTAGCAATGACAGGAGCAGCAGCAGCAGCAGCAGCAGCAGCAGCAGCAGCAGCAGCTAGCATTTATGTAATGCCTCCCATGAGCCAGTCACTGTGCTAAAGTACTTTACAAATATTACTTTATTTGATCATCACAACACCCCTAGGAGGCAGGCACTGTTATATCCCCATTTCATAGTTGAGAAAATAGAGGTAAATGGAAGTCAGGTTACTTGATGAAGGCTACACAGCAGCAAGTGTCTGATGCTCAATTTGAACTCAGGTCTTCATGACTCCTGGTCTAGTACCCCTAGCTGTACCTACACAAAAAGAGTGAGTAGACCAGAAAAGCAGGCAGAAAACACCAGATACGACAAAAAGAGGCTTACACCTTGATGGCACAAAAAAAAAATGTGTCTCTAAACTGTAGACTTGTTAATAGAGGCTTATGATAATGCTTCTTAGCAAACTCCAACTCTTCCTCTCCTGGTTACCCTTATGTTCCTAACTCTCAATCTATGTACCTATGTATATATGTATAATACATATATATATATTTACACATATATAGGTATGCCCGTGTGTGTACACACACACATACACACACATACACGTGCACGTGCTGCTCTTTTGGAAACCCTCATTCTCCCTTTAGGCATCCAATCTTCTGCTGAAATCTTTAACCTTCATCCATAGAGCAGTTTTTTTTTATGATGAAGCAATATGAGGAGGGAGTGAAGTGGCTATGCCTTCCAGCACAGAAGGAAGGGTTTCTCATCTTCAAAGTTCTCCGGATGAGTTTGTTTCTTAATAAGATGGTCGACTTTGACCTGAGGTGTCTGGCCTCATCAGCAATTTGTCTTATGGGCAACTTACAATGGGCATGATGAGTCATTTTGAAATAAAGTGTGAAATGAAATGAACTGAGAAGCCAAGTGCAAAGTCTGACAGATTTTATCTACCATAAATCAGAAAGAGCAACAAGAAAACACTTGTTCAGCACACTATAATCTGCTCTAAAGTTGATTCAGTTTGCATAAGATATATTGATTTCTGCATAATATGTGACTTGAAACTGAGAGGTATTACTGAGAACAGAGATCTTGACTTTGTCTTGGAGTCAGAGAGAATCAGGTTCAAGTCCTGCCCCTGATGCATTCTGGCTCAGTGTTCCTGAGTAAGTAATGTAACCTTTTAACGCCCTGTGTAACCTTCTTAGACAATGCTACAGAACAGTTGCTAATCTATGTAGGTGGAGGGAATTTCTTTACCAGGTTATCACCATACCAAAGGAAGTTAAAGGTAGAGATAACTGGGTAACAATGTGACTTGATTGTGCCTAGGCGTAAAGCAGAATTTAAAGTGGTAGTGTTATAAAATTGCAGGGAACTCCTGAGGACTTTTGGAAGATCCTCCTAATAGCTACACTTTCCCCTAACTAACTGTTCACACCTTTATGTGGTCATTTCATTGATCACTTGCAATTCTTATCTTTACTATCAAGTCCTTCACTTTTCTTAACTTCTTTATTATCTTTTTTTTCCTTTTTGCTTTTTGGAGGGCAGTTGGGATTAAGTGACTTGCCCAAGGTCACACGGCTAGGTTTTGTGTTAAGTGTTTGAGGCCAGATTTGAACTTGGGTCCTCCAGACTCCAGGGCTGGTGCTCTATTCACTGTGCCACCTAGCCACCCCGTTTTTTCTTTCCTTTTTTTTTTTTTGGCTTAACTTCTCTATTATCAAGGGCACCACCATCCTACCTTCAAAACTGTTGTATGGGGAAATAGAAGAGAAAAAAATGGGGAAAAAATCCGTTTATATAGCACTTGATATATGCCAGGCATTGTGCTAAGTGCTTTACAATTATCTCATTTGATCCTCAGAATAAGCCTGTGATTTAAGTGCTATTGTCATCCCCATTTTACAGTTGAGGAAACTGAGGCAAAAAGATGTTTAGTAACTTGTCCAGGGTCACACAACTAGTAAGTGTCTGAGGCTAGATTTGAACTCAGGCTTTCCTGACTCCATCCAATATACTTCTATCTGGCTGTGGAAAAAGGATTTCTGAAGGACAAAGAAGAATCAGTAGGGATTCAGTTTTATGTTTCTTTGTGAAAGCTGACTTTTCTTTGAACATTTCTAAAAACCCTATGGCCCACTGAGGATCTCAAAAAGGGCCATGACAAATGTTGTTGTTCAGTTGTTTTTTCAGTGCTTCATGACCCCATTTAGGGTTTTCTTGGCAAAGATGCCAAGAAATGGTTAACCATTTCCTTCTCCAGCTCGTTTCACAGATGAGGAAGCTGAAGGGTTAAATGACTTATCCAGGGTCACACAGGAATTAAGTGTCTGAGGTCAGATTTGAACTTACAGAGATGAGTTTTTCTGATTCCAGGCCTGGTACTCTATCCATTGTACCGCCCAGCTGACACTGTGCTGAATAACTTAAGTTAAATTTTTCATTATGGTCCTATAAGGATTCCTGACCTAGTTGGCTACTTTATTTTGTAAAAATGTTCCTAGGTACTTACCAGTTCTGTCAACCTCCTTTGGAAGATAATCTTCATCATTTCAATTTTCTAGTCAATTGATGTGTTGTTAATTTGTTTTCAATAGGTGAATCAGTTGATTTCTGTCTAATTCATTGATCACAAGCATTTAGTGAAAGTTTTTTAGCCACCAAATAGAGGGGAGTGTCTTCAAATTTGTATGTATTAATTTATACCAAGTCAAATGTTTTCTTAAGGAAAATAATAAGTAAAGCAGAATCTTATATTCACTATATCATTTAATATTTCATTGACTATGAAGATATATGTTTGCTTTAGAAAATGGTCTATGAAGGTCCAACTTGTAACTTTCTTAGGTTTATATCAAGGATCCCTTTCATTGGTATATAAACCATTGTTCATGGAGATTTTGTGGACATAAATGAGATGATATATGGTTTAGTAGTTACTGATGTCTTCTCAATTTACTTTCTTTAGGGTAAAAATACAATGTATAATTTTTTTCTTTTCTTTTGTAATCTTCCCATGGTCTTGGGAATACATCCCCAAAAGATCTTAAAGTGACTTTAAAATTATGTCACCTCCTATGGAGATTCCTTCTAGATATATTTGATCATATCCAGGTACTTTTTACAACTTTGTTGATTTTGGTACCATCGCCATGTCTTCACATGGTAGTATCTGTTTTCTTTGGTACCATTGTCATCCCTTCACATGGTACATTGGGTACAGAGTTGCTTGAGTTCAAGTGTGGTGGTTCTACCATTGTTGCAAATGAGAATAGAACGTGTTTAATATACCAGCAGAACTGTTACATTTTGTGTTTGTTTGTTATCTTCCTTTCAATTTCATTTGCAGGTGCTAGTGGAATGACTTGGCTTAGTTAGATCTCATCTCAGATTCTTTATAGGTTCATTTTCTATTCCATGGCCTTTTGTTACCTTATTTTGAGCAGGGATCTTATTGATCTTCCGGCATCCTCTATAAGCCTTTGTATATAAGTTTCTATTTTGCACTAATGTTGTGCTTAGTCGTCACATTCCTAGGGTTTGTCAGAATACCATGTCTCTGGTGGTTGATGGAGCAATGTACTTAGCTGGATAGCTACTCTATAACTGAAGGAAAAAATGGATAAGCAGTTCACTATGGCATTCAGCCCCAATCTGGAGTATTTAACCCAACTTTTTGTATGTTGATCAACTTGGTCTCCAGTGCTTGGATCTCCCAGGCACATCAACCTGATTTATTGATATCGCTTCTATTTAACCCTGTTCCACCTCTTCAGGGGTATTGTGAGACTCAGATGAGATAATGGATATGAAACACTTTACAAACCTTAAAGCACTATATAATTGACAGTAATAGTTATTATGATTATGGTTATTTTGGTTGTGATTATTATTAGCCTACAGTCACAAGACCTCTAGTAAGGTGATAAATTCATTCCCTGAGCCTTCTACTGTATTCCTGCTGAGCTCAGGCAACATTTATAGGGCAATATGCCCTATAAACTGGTGTGCTGGTAAATGTTTAACTACTAGGCTCTCTGAGGGGAAAATGGATGCACACACACTTTGTGGTTTAATCTGAATTATCAGCATTTTCTTAAGTCTATACAACCAACAGCACAATAAATTTGCAAACCCTGATTTTGAGTGATGGATGATTTCTGAGATGTATATGATCAGACTGAAAACCACTTAGACTCCAGGATATCTCTGTACCTTTCCCATAAAGCTTGGAAGCCATTCCACTGTATTCTCCTTCCTTGGATAAAACCATCCAGATACCTCTCAAAGAGAAGTTTTCAGTTGAATTCCATCTTTCCTTCTCAGACTATATCTTCCAGGTAACTTCATAAGGGAGACTTCCCACTGGGGGACCATATCAATTCAATCAATCAATGAACACTTATTAAGTACCTACTTTGTGCCAGGTACTGAGCTAAGTTCTAGAGATACAAAAAGAGGCAAAAGACAGTTTTTGCCCTCAAGGAGTTTACGATCTAATGAGGGAGACAACATGCAAACAAATATGTATGTATATGTATATGATGTATATGTATATGTGTGTGCATATATATACCCATATACATATACATACATATGTATATATGTTTGTATGTGTATCTATATTCAGGATAAATAGGAAATAATTAACAGAAGGAATGCACTAAACTTAAGAGGGATTGGGAAGGACTTCCCATAAAAGATGGAAGTTTAGTTTGAACTTAATGGAAGCCAAAGAAATCAGTCAGTGGAGTTTAGGAGAGAATATCTAGGTATGGAGGACAATCAGAGAAAATGCCTGAGGCCAAGAGATGGAATATCCTGTTTATGAAACATTCAGGAGGTCAATGTCACTAGATCAGCATATGTGGTGGGTAGACAGGTAGCAGGAGGCTAGGTTATGAAAGGCTTTGAATGCCAAACAGAGATTTTATATTTGATTCTGGAGGTGATAGGGAGACACTGAAGTTTATTCATTAGGGGAGTGACATGGTTAGAACTGCACTTCAGGAAAAGAGTGTTGGTGGCTGCGTGGAGGGATTGGAATGAGGAGAGACTTGAGGCAGACAGACCCATTAGCAGTCTATTGAAGTAGTCCAGGTGATAAGGGCTTGCCCTAGAGTGGTGGTAGTGTCAGAGGAGAGAAGGAAACATATTTGAGAGATGTTACAGAGGTGAAATTGGTGAGCCTTGGCAACAGAATGGATATGGGAGAATTGACAGATAGTGAAGAAACTAGGATGATGCCTAGCATATGATCCTGAAAGACTGGGAGCATGGTGTTGCCCTCTACCGTAATAGGGAGAGTATGGAGTGGGGAGGAGAAGAGCTTAGGGGGAAAGATAATGAGGTCTATTTCAGAGATGTTCAGTTTGAGGTATCTACTAGACATCTAATTTGAGAGGTCTGATAGACAATTGGAGGTATGACATTGGAGGTCACCAGAGAGTCTGGGGCAAGTTAGGTAGATTTGAGGATCATCAGGATAGAGATGATAATTAAATCCCTAGGATCTGATGAGATCATTGAGCAAAGAAGTATAGAGGGAGGAGAGAGGAGGGCCCAAGACAGAATTCTGAGGAACACCTACAATTATAGGGCATGATCTGGATATTATAAAAACGTAATATATGCTTATAAAAATCATAGAAGATGATGATTTTTTTTTTACAGAAGTTATGAAGTGTTGGACAATTTTCCGAGTGTTGACATCAAATGAGATCTATATTTATCTAAGGCATTCACTAGTATCATCAAAGATATCCTGAATCAAGTTCAAACAAAAGATGGTAGCTCATGTTTATATAATACTTTAAGGTTTATATAACACTTTTCTTGGGTAGCTAGGTGGCACAGTGGGTAGAGCACTGGCCCCAGAATCAGGAGGACCTGGGTTGGAATCCGGTCTCAAATACTTACTAGCTGTGTGACCCTAGGCAAATCACTTAACCCCAGTGGCCTCTAAAAAGGCATTTTTTTTTACAACTCTGCGATAGCTGGTGTAAACATCATTATCCTCATTTCACAGAAGAGGACATTGAGATTCAGAGTTTAAAGGATTTATTCTTGGTCTTATAGCTAAATACTGGAGTATGGACTCAAACTTAAGTCCCCTGATTCCAAATCCAGTGTTCTTTCCACTAAACCTTGCTGATGAATGGATAAATGAAAAAGCATTTATTAAGCACTTATACAGTGCTAAGCACTGTGCTAAATTTTGAGAATTCAAATAAAAATCAAGCTAGTTCTTGTCCTTAAGGAGCTTGCATTCTAATAGAAGGAGACAACAAAAATAGGGAAGTAGTAGTTAGGAAAGAGTTTTGATCTGGGGATACACAGAGATTGCATGTTGATCCATGGTTGATCCACTTCCCTTCTGTACCTAGAAAAAGAGGTAGAAATAGGGGAGGGGGAAGTGACATTCTCCAAATGGGCCAATTCATAATTGCAAGAATACTACAATGTCTCCTTATTGAAATTCCCAGAAATGGAAAACGATATTGACCTAACCATCCAAACTGAAAAACAAACAAAAAATCATAGGGTATTTCAATTTCATATTGCCAGAGTTACGTCTTGGAGTTGGATGGATAGTCCATTGAATTGGGCTATTAATCCATTTTTCTTGGATGGGGGCTGTAGGTAGAAAAGGACTTAGGTCCAGCATTGAGGAGGAGATCAGGCTGAATCCTAGTTGGGAAACTGTGCAGCACTTTTGATAATTTCAAACTCTGCACTTTACAAAATTTTCTCCTGGTAATGCCATATAGCTGCAAATCACAGAACATGAAAATCTTGGCGATATGACAATTGTAAATAATCATAAGGGCAATAGAAAGCTGCACTGTACAAACAGGTTGAAGCATGACCAGTTAACAACTCATCTGCAAGAAATGGTGTCAAAAGTCATTGTCAAAAATAATAAGCTAGAATTTATATAATGCCTCAAGGATTGCAAAATACTTTCAAAATGTTATTTTGCTTGATCCTTACAACAATGCTGTGAGAAAGATGATATAATTGCCCTCATTTTGTGGATAAGGAAATTGAGACTGAGAGAAAGAAGAAAAGTGACTTGCCCAAGGTCACCCGGCTAGTAAGTGTCTGGGGCAAGATTCGAACTCATGTCTTCTTCATTCTAAGTGCAGCATCCTATCCACTACGTTATGGCAATGCACCACCACTGTGCCCAGCTCATGCTTTATGTAAGGCTAAAGACATGTATGGATAAGAAAGGAGGTGGTTTGATCTCGGAATGAAAATAAGGAAACTGACAAACAGCTTTAAGTTGTATATTGGTATCTCTATGATAGGATAAGGGATGGGAACTAGACTTATTATTTAATTTATAAAGGGAAGACCTGGTTGAAGAAATTCCCTCCACCAATGTGGATGAGCACCTGTAGCCTACAGCATTGAAAGGTTAAGAGATTTGTCTAGGGTCACAAAGCTAGCATATGCCAGAGTCTGGATTTGAACCTAGGTTTTCCCATCTCCAAGGTCACCATCTATTATATTTCTTGCCCAATGTCATTGAACTTAAAAGAGCCAGAATCCAAACACTTTCTGACTGGAGCCAGGATTTTTCCCACAGTTGTTTTACACAAAATCTGAGTACAATTTATAACTGTGTTCTTATAAAGAGAAAGACAAAAAAATTGAATACAGAGAGATGAAAAAATAAAAATGAATAAGAATGATTTCTTGATGATTTCAAGCTCTGCACTTTACAAGAAATGCTTTTTTAAAAAAACCCACCTTTTCCCTTGTAAAATGTGTGTGTGTGTGTGTGTGTGTGTGTGTGTGTGTGTGTGTAAACCTATACTTATTTTTTCCTTTCAAAGAACATTTTATGTGAGTGGTTTATATTTGGAGTATGCCTATATTTAGACCAACATGGCAAATCCTTTTTTTCCCTAAAAATTGATTTTTGGAGGCTCATCATAGCACATAGCATCACCAAGGCCCTTCATTTCTAAATTTCATTGTTAAGAGGCAATATTCTATGGAGAAAGGAATGTGCCAACCCTCTCCTATTTTTTCTTGTCAGTCTAGAAGTCTTTGGGACTGAAAAGTCAATCTAGTACAACTCCTTCATTTTATAGGTGGAGCAATTGAGTCCCAGTGAGTTTAAGTGATTTACTCAAGGTTACCCAGCTACTAGTAAGTGGCAAAGGCATGAGATAAGTCTACTTACTCTAGACGCTAGAGCCCATGTCTTTTCCCACTATACCATGACTGCAGATAACTAAAGGAAGCAGTTCCATGGGGGACCATGGCTATAATTTGAGATCTATTATTTAATTCCATGGGAAGCTAGGTGACACAGTAGATAGGGTGCTAAGCCTGGAGTCAGGAAAACTCTTTCTGAGTGTTCAAATCTGATCTCAGACACTTACTAGCTGTGTGACCCTGGCCAAGTCACTTAACACTGTTTGCTTCAGTTTCCTCATCTGTAAAAAATGAGCTGGGAAAAGAAATGGCAAACCATTCTGGCATTTTTGCCAAGAAAACCCCAAATGGGGACATGAAGAGTTGGATGCAACTGAGACAACTGGACAGAAACATCAAACAACAGCAGCAGCAGCAGCAGCAGCAGTAACAACAGCAACAACTTAAATCCAATGAATTCTAGAATGCAGCAGAGGGATGGACTTAGAACCAAAGGAGATCTGCTTCTGACATAAAGGCCTCTCTGAGCCTCAGTTTCATGGCCTATAAAACGGGGATAATAATACCTGTAACACTTACCCAGCAAGGTAGTTTCGAGGCTTAGCTAATGTGTGTAAAGTACACAAAGTACTGTTCAAACTTAAATTATTATGATCAATGCCTTGAACCATTACTAACTTGGTCACTACAACATAGGGAGAAATTTCCCATTAAATGTTAGATTCCTAACTTTCCTGAAAAGCAAGAACATTAGAATAACCCTGATACAATGCCACCTGGTGAGTTCCCAGCTAGGGGAGATTTATGTTCGCAAACAAAATACAGCAAGGATAGTTTCACCACTGCAGCAAATGCTGACTTGTAGAGATGTGCAAGCTATGAGCTCCTATGGGGGTGGGGGAATATTTCTCCTTGATCTTTTCTCTTTTAACAGAAACTCAAGAGAAAGGTCCAGCTGCTTTGGGAAACAGTCTTCAAGAAAATAATGAAAATTCATACCTCATCAGAAGAATAACTGAGGCACTTAAAATGCAATAGGAAAACCAAATAAGAACATTCCAAGGCTCTCATAGAAGGAGGGATAGGGAAGGCATTACATGGATTTGTACATGTTATGATGTAATCTAACTGCTATTTCCGTTTCTCTCCTGGTTATGCTTCTGACTTTCCCAACTTCAACACTATGTGTCATCTGTAGCCTCAACCTGGCACATCCATCAGTCACTGAAGCTTTCTCACTCAGGATTGGTGTTGTTGTTAGTCATTCATTCTGGAAGACAGCCAATGACATTGTCTTGACTATATCTTTAAGCGCGAATCACTCTGCCTTTCACTGAATGGCCAATAATAGTTCCCAGCACAAGCCTCTCACCCTCTGCTACACTAGTCCTCTTCTCCCATTGGTGAGTTCCTCTTGGGGCTCCATTTTGTGGAGGGACCCAGGCTCACCTACCACATCCCTCTCATGGCTATGCTTCTGAGTTTTTGTTTTTCAACTCCAAATCCTTGGGCTGGGTGATTCCCCCACCCCTCTGCCAGTATCCCTCCCTGCTTTTACCTCCTTTTTGTGTTGTCTTTCCTCGTTAGATTATAAATTTCTTGAGGGTGGTGATTGTCTACTGCTTATATTTATATCCCCAGTACTTAGTACAGTTCCTGGCACAGAGTAAGTGCCCAATAAATATTTCTTGCCTCATAGGTATCTACCACTTCACATCTGACAGGGTTCCTATGGCTCATCATTTGTGGCAGCAGAGAGATATGTACATATTTACATAGATACATACATTCAACATTTATTAAGGGTGCTATGTGCCAGTCACTGGGCTAAATGCTGAGGATAGAATTATAAACAAGAGAGACCCTGTCTTCAAGGAGCTTATAGTCTAAGGGGAGAAGACAACATGTATAGGGGAATTGGGGAAGGAAAGAATGGAGCAGCCCATGGTCTGAACTAGGGTATGGTTCCATCTAGGAAGCAACATAGAGGAATGGGCCCTTGAAAGATAAGGCAAAAGTTCTCTAATTGGAGATGAGGAACTGAGTAGCTGAGTCCAGGCTCCTGAGGGGGAGCACATAGAGGGGACAGTTTGGGTAGAGAAGGATGTCATGGAGTTGTCTGGGAAGTTAGAGTGAAAGCTCAATTATCAGAAGGTCTTGACAAAATTCAGATATGGAGAAGGTGGAGGTGAAGATTCAATTAGATAATCCAGGTAGATCCAAGTAAAGCAGGGTTTGGAGCAGTTCACTGACATGGAGGTCTGGGGCCCCACGGGAATGTTATTAGGAGGAAAATAAGAAACAAGGGGAATCTTCATCAATACTACTGATCTATATTCAGCTCTTCAGACATAGCTGGTAGAAGGAGAGATGGGATTGGGTTTTGTTTGTTTGTTTTGTTAGGACAGAAAGAAGTTAGGAAGAAGTTAGGAAAAGATGAAAACCATTGACTATTATGGCATCTGCTTTGGTAGAGAAAATTCTTCACAGCTCTGGTTATAAAGAAATGACAGAAGTCACTGCAGTTATGGGCCAGCAAGCTGGCTGGTTATTTTTTTTTCCTCTTCTTTTTTTTTTTTAGGTGACTTTGTTTTATTAAATTTTTTGAGTTACATATTTTCTCCCCGTCTTTCCCCCGCCCACCACCCCAAAACAGCCATCCCAGTGTTTCCCCCCTCCCCCAGTCTATTCTC
>CM053584.1:232627176-232668928 GCA_028627135.1 Pseudochirops cupreus
CAAACTTTCTTTTCAGTTCTGGTTTTTTCAGCAGGAATGTTTGAAAGTCCTCCACCTCATTGAATGACCATATTTTCCCCTGGAATACGATGCTCAATTTTGCTGGGTAGGTGATTCTTGGTTTTAATCCAAGCTCCCTTGATCTCCGGAATATCATATTCCAGGCCCTTCGATCCCTTAATGTAGAAGCTGCCAGATCGGGAAGCTGCAAAGCCGAGGTGGGTGCAAAACCTCTGCCTTTCACTTTTCCACTCTGGAGGCCTTCCGGCCGGACTGCTTTTCTCCCCCTTTCACAATTCCCATTCACAGTTGCCGCTAATCCACTCACCTGAAGCTCCTCAGCTCATCCGCTCCTCCCTCCTCCCGTCCAGCCACCCCCGGGGCCCAGCCATGGCTTCAGGCCAGGCTGGTTTCAGTTCGCAGTGCTGATATGGTTCCTCGTAGCCGAGCTGACTTTAGTGGGAAGTATCTTTGTGTGCGTTTTGGAGTTCTAGGATTGGTTTAGAGTCCTATTTTATGGGTATTTTGGGGTGGCTATGTGAGAACTGCGATATGTTACTGCTGCTACGCCTCCATCTTGGCTCCACCCCCAAGCTGGCTGGTTATAATGATACAGGGGCTTCTAGGAAAATGCTACTAAAGGGAGTCAATAAGAGAATTATTCCATTACTTTTCACAAATATTTTGCTGTTGCTGTTCAGTTGTGTTCAACTCTTTGTGACCCATTTAGGGTTTTCTTGGCAAAGATCCTGGAGTGGTTTGCCATTTCTCTCTCTAGCTCATTTTTACAAGTAACTTGACCAGAGTCACATGGTTAGTAAGTGTCTGAGGTCAGATTTGAACTCAGGCTCCTGACTCCAGGGCTAGTGCTCTATCCTTTGTGCCATTTAGCTGCCTTCCATAAATACTTAGTATGTTTTTTATGTGGAATATATTGGGTTAGGTGCTGGTGATGAAAAGACAGTTCTTGCCCTCAAAGAGCTTAGGCTCTACTGAGGGATTAAAACACATACACAGAAAAGTAAATACAAGGTAATTTGAGGAGCTAGAAAAAAGTAACACCTTGGGGATCAGGGAAGGTTCCCCAGAGAAGGGAGCAACTGGACTGCGCCTTGAAGGAAGCTAAGAATTCTGAGAAGTAGGTGAAGTTGGCATGCTTTTGGTTGGGGGATTGAGTTCCTAGTCTGCGGAAGAGCTAGTAGTTTAGTTTGGCTGGAACAAGAAGTATATGAAGGGGAATAATGAGAAATAAATAAGGCTGGAAAGATTGGTTAAAGCCAGATCACAGAAGGCCTTGAATTGTCAAGAGGAGAAGCTGGTATTTTATCTTGGTGGTAACAAGGAGTCTCTGAAGCTTTTTTGAGAGGGGAATGACCCAGTAAAACTTATGCCTTAGAAAAGTTATTTTGAAAAATTTGTAGAGCATGGGTGATAGAGAGGAAAGGACTAGAGGCAGGGAGACCAATTAGAAGGCTATGATAAGGTCCAAAGAAGAGGTTGTGGAGGATCTGAACTGAGTGGTGGTCATATTAAATGGAGAGAGAATCACAGGATCAGAGAACATTAGTGTTTGGAAAATAACCCAGTGAATATCTAACCCAAGCCTTATATGAAAGAAATTCCTACTCTAGCAAGTCCTACAAGTGGTCATCTGGCTTCTGCAAAATCAGTACATCCCAAGGAGTCCAATGCTATATTTGATCAATTCTAATTGCTAGGAAGTTTTTTCATGGTATCAAGCCTAAATTTACCTCTTTGCTCAATGTTCTGGATTTTGTCCTCTGGGGCCAAACAGAATAAGCTATCTTATCATCTCACTGCATCCTGGGCCATTGTCAGCCATCTTGACCTATGTCTTGTTACTGGACTTCAATGACTGTGGAGGACAGAGCGAGGGAGGAGAGAGCTTGCACAGCACTACCCCACTCATATCTAATTCATGCACAAGTCATCACCCTTCTGATGTCATTGATCCTCTTTGAGAATGAAGGATGAACGACAGCAACTATAACATCTTATTATCTTCCCTGAGCCTTCTCTTTGCTAGTCTAAACACCCCCAGTTCCTGTAAGTGATTTTTATATAGCAGAAACTCCAGTTTCTTCACTGTTTTGGCTGTCCTCCTCTGGCTATTCCCCATTTTAATACAATCTCTCTTTATTATGGGTACAGTTGTGGAGGTAGAATTACAAGCAGTAAGTAGAAAGAACAAGAACTCATACTGAGGCATAGAACTGAACAATTTTAAAAGAATGAAAATCTTCCTAATTTTTTTATTCTAGCCTTTTCTATTTCTTACTACTAGGAATATCAAGAAGTAATTATGAAGCTGTTGCTCTGTACCTATTGCTGTGGTAGGAATTGTGGGCATAAAGAAGGACAAGACATAGCTTTATACTAAGGATCACTTCATACATCAGTGGTTCTCAACCTTCCTAATGCCGCGACCTTTTAATACTTGTATGTGGGCGTATCTGCATGGGGGCGGACCTGCCTGGAGACGAACAGAGGAGGTTCCTAAGACCATCGGAAATATGTGTTTTCCTATGGTCTTATGTGACCCCTGTGACCCCTGTGAAAGGGTTGTTCAACCCCCAAAGGGGTTACGACGCACAGGTTGAGAACCACTGTCATACATGGAAGCAGGGTTGAGACTTCTGACACAATGAGAAAGCAATGAGCTGCTTACACTGTGACTTATTGGCCTGGAGTTCTTGAGTGATTCAGAGAAGAGAGGTATATTGATAGGAAACAAGTGATCAATTAGTCAATCCACAAACCATTTATTAGATATCTACTAGGTGGAAAGTACTGGGCTAGAGGGGGTTGAGTAGTAGAAAAGCAAGATAAAAATGGAACTCTCCCTGCCTTAAGGGAATTTAAGTTTAATTAAGAGAGGTAATGTGTATATATACATATATATATATGTGTATATATATATATGTATATATATATATATGTATGTATGTATCTACAGAAAAGCAACAACAGAAACAATAACAAAGTAGTTTAGAGAGGAAAGGATGGCCACTGGAGGGATGAGGAAAGGCTTCATGTAGAAAGTGGTCATTGAGCTGAATCTTGAAGGAAATAAGTAAGTCTACCAGGCAGAAGGCAGGCTGACACGTTTTCCTGAATCCTGCACAAGGTTAGGCCTTTTTGTGTGGTCATGGGGCCCTCTTCTTTCTCAAGAAGGGTCTATGTGGCCTACAGACCTCTCAGTTTCTCCATGTCAAACTGGGTTGGAAAAATGGCTATGTCTATGACTTTTGCCAGTCAAGACCTCGTCTGGTATGTTTTCTAGATCTTTGTGGAAGGGCTGTGTAGAAGAGCTTAGCTGCATTTTTTTTCCTCTGTTACTCTTATTTTGGTAACAACATTTTAGGGATGAGTCTCTTGAATTCAACTAAGTTGTCCTTGAAAGAGGAACAAAATCTGTCAGTATGTTCCCAGAGCTTTCCAGCTTGGAAGGACCCATCAGAACTTGCATTGGCATTTGAAAAACTAGGTTTACCTCCTCAGTGCCATGAGGTAATGGAAGAGGACTTCTGTGGAGGCCAGCTTGAGTAACAGAACTGAATTTTAGTTGCAACATTTATTTCTCTTTCCATTAGGTAAAATATCTCCAACTTTTAACATGATAGTGAAACTTGCATTTTTGGCAATCCAGACATAAAATATGATGTAGACAGATGGCCTGGCACTACTGAAAGGAATTAAACATAACTTGTTGTTGCTTTTGACCAGATCTACTATTTCATGGCTACAGGCAACTGCCAATGAGGAGTTAGTTGCCCACTACCAGTGAATAGTGACACCTGCACTACAACTTATGTTCTGAGAAACCTTGGCTTCTCAGAGGTGAAATCACTTACCCAAGGTCATACAGTCAATCAGTCAGCGAGCATTTATTTAGGTGCTTTTTATTTGCCAGGAGCCAGGCTACAAATACAAAGAAAGGCAAAAAACCTAGTTCCGGTCCTTAAAAAGCTCAATTCGATTGGAGAAGACAATATACAAACAGTTATGTACACCCAAGATATTCTATAGTGTGAATGAAAGACAATTTTGGTGAGAAGTAGAGAAGGAAATGGAAGGAGAGGATAGGAAAGTCCTTTCTAAGAAGGTGGGATCTGAACTGAATCTTGAAGGAGGCCATGAGACACAGCCAATGTGTGTCTGAGGTAGGACTTGAATCCTTGAGTCACTAGGTGATGCCCTAGTGTATAGAGGGCTGGACAAGGTGTCAGGAAGATGAATCTTCCTGCATTTCAAATCCAGCTTTAGACACTGTTTGACTCTGAGCAAGTCACTTCACTGTTTGCCTCAGTTTCCTCAGCTATAAAATGAGCTGGAGAAGGATATGGTAAAGCACTCTAGGATCTTTGCCAAGAAAACTCCGAATGTGGTTATGAAGAGCATGACTGAAATGACGAATGACAACAAGGACTTGAATCCAGGTTTTCCTATCTCTGAGGTTGGCTTTATATTCAGTACTCCACAATGTTAAATAGTATCAAATGTTCCTCTTTCTACAGGAAGATGAAATGTGGTGGAGATGTATAAAGGGGAGTTATGGGATTCCAAAGACCAAAATGACTATATTATTTGACATAGCTATGGTAGATTTTTGCATAGGTTTTTTAAAAAATTCTCATTATATGACCAAATACATGTTGAAACCTGCAAGAACAGTGTGAGCAAAGCAAGGCCTGCATGTAGACTGTTAGGCAAGGACATGGCTTCCAGGTCTAGCTTTGCCACTCAGTACATGGCCTTGGGCCAACCATCTAACCTATACGTTCCCAAAGTAGGTGATGTGGGTGATACTGCCCCCTGGGGGCACTAGAACAATCCAAGGGGGTGGTAGTAGCCTCAGGTACAATTGGGGGACATTGAATAAAAATAAGAGGGCAATGGAAACATAAAGAAGAAAAGAGTATTTTGAAAAATTGTTCCTACATGTTTCATCTGTTGGGTAGCAGAGTTAAAGTCATAGTAATTACATTATTTTCCAAACAAACACACAAAATGCAAGCTATAACCAATCAGTGGTCAAGTCCGCCAAGTCTTAACAGGCAAGTGTTGGCAGGCAAGCTTGTCATGCACTGTTGGGAAATCCAGCATGCATCAGCAGGAATATGTGCATATAATGACTTGTTTACAATATGATATTATATGGTTACATGATTCAATATTAGGTCATCAAAATTTCAAAGCAGAAAAAACCCACAAACCTAGAATAAATTATTAAAGTTATGATTTTTTGAAATGACTCAAATTCAAAAAAAACATTAAAGGGTTAAAGAAAGTAGAATTCCTGGGGGGTATGGAGTAATTATTTTTTTGAAAAAGGGGGTAGTAAGCCAAATAAATTTGGGAACCTCTGATCTAACCTCTTGATGCCCTAGTCTTTCAACCTGTACAATGGTGATAACATAGGCCTTACATATCTCAAAGGACAAATGAAAATGCCTATGTCTATATGTGAATTTACGTAATATCCTTTTCTCTAAAGTCTAGCTGTTGTTAGTATTTTTCATTATTTAAATTCTGGAAAAAAATTATATCAGAAATAACTCATAAGCACAGGAATAAAGCTAAATGCAAGAGGGAAATCGCACTAGTTTGGGATTAAAGAAATTCAATTTCAATATAGGCTTGCTGCAGCACAGAACATTTAATATAGATGGATGAATTACCTTAAATCTTGACTCATGACAAGATGAGAATGGTACTAGAGTAGAAATGACAATCTGAAATACTCACATTCAGGGCTTTTAATTGTAATGATAATTTTTCATGCATTGTATATGAGAAATTATGTAGCAGAATAAGACAGACAGGCTGTCTCCAACTTATGAAAAGGTTACTTTCCAAAAGTTCATTTATTTGTATTATAGTTATTTGGAATGTGCAAAGAAATATTATTAAAAATGGGTGGTAATGGTAGGGCAGCTTGGTGGTGCAGTAAATGGAAATGCTGGGCCTGGAGTCAGGAAGATCTGAATTCAAAGTCATCCTGAGAAGTTTATTAGCTGTGTGACCCTAGGCAAGTCATTCAACCCATTTGCCTCAGTTTCCTCATCTGAAAAATGGGGATAATCATAGCACCAAACTCCCAGGGTTTTTGAAGGATCAAATGAGATAATTGTAAAGTGCTTCCTTAGCACAGTACCTCGTACATAGTATGTGCTATGGAAATGTTAGCTATTATTATTATTATTATTATTATTATTATTGTTATTATTATTATTATTCCCAGGCTATCCCACTCTTTTAGTTTCTTTTGATGTTATTAGGGCACGTCTTTTCTAGTGAAGCTGGTGACTTTACAGAGCCCTCCCTCACTTAAACCCAATTCACTTGCCAGTCATGACCTGACCCTCCTGATGTCATGATCTCCTTTGGGAACTACGGAGAAACAACAAGAAGAACATAACCAGGGAGCTAGGTGGTGCAGCATGGATAGAGTGCCAGGCCTGGTGTCAGGAAGACCCAAATTCAAATCTGGCTTCAGACGCATGTAAGCTGTGTGACCCTGGGCAAGTCACTTAATCCTGTTTATCTCAGTTTCTTCATCTGTAAAATGAGCTGAAGAAGGAAATGGCAAACCATTGCAGTATTTTTGTCAATAAGACCCCAAGTGGGGTCACAAAGAATTGGACATGACTGAACAACAAGAAGATCATAACCTTCTCTAGGGCTGAGGTCGTGCCTGATTGAATCTTTAATACCACAGTCCTTAGAAACAGTGTGTAGTTGTGGATAAACAGCTGGCCTTAGGAGTTAGGAAGACCATTTCCAAGTTCTTCCTTTGATACATACAAGCTGTATGACTATGGATGAGTCACATAACCTCTCAGGGTCTAAGGCAGCGGTTCTCAAACTGTGGGTCACGACCCCTTTGGGGTCAAACGAGCTTTTCATTGGGGTCACAGGAGTCGCCTATGACCATTGGAAAACACATATTTCCAATGGTCTTAGGAACCTCCTCTATCTGTCTCCAGGCAGGTCTGCCCACATGCAGACACTCCCACATGCAACTATTAAAGGGTCACAGCATTAGGAAGGTTGAGAACCACTGGTCTAAGGTAACCCAAGTCTATATTAAAGAGAGGTTGGCCATCTCTGGTGTGACCATAGTGGTTTGAGCATTCAACTTAGAGTTAGGAAGATCTAGGTTCAAATCTTGCCTCTTATACTCACTAGTTGTATGATACTGGATAAACAATATAACTTTCCTCAGCCTCAGTTTCCTGATCTATAAAATGGGAATAAACATTACCTCTTTCACAAAGTTATTATGGGGCTCAAATGACATAATATATTTTAAAGAGCTATATAATTGTGAACTAGCATTAATTTTACTTTTTGTGGAAGGATTTCCATACCAGGAGGTCTCTACACAAAATAATCATAATTATGGTAACAGTAATAGCTAGCATTTATATAGTGCTTTAGGTTTACAAAGTCCTTTATGAATATTATCTCATTTTATTCTCATAACAATCCTGGGAGGTAAGTGCAAGTATTATCCCCACTTTACAGATGAGAAAACTGAGACAGACAGAAGTGATATGATTTGCCTGGGATTGTATAACTTGTATGTACTTGAGGTCAAATTTGAACTCAGATCTTCCTGACCCCAGCCCCAGCACCCTAACCACTATACAACCTAGCTGCCTCTAGGTGATACCATAGCATCATCTTTCAGGTGAGAGCAAACACTGTAGCAATTAACATCTGGGAGTGATTAATACAATTGTAGAGGTAAGTCGTTGAGGATCTTTGTAAGAAATAATGATGAATTTGGAAGATGAATTTGACTACAGGGATAAAAGAGAGTGTAAACAGAAAAGATGCTGTGTGGGAAGTCTGGCAGCATAAGAGAAAGTTCTGGACATGAAAGCAAAAAAATGAAGCATCAAAAATTATTTTTAAGGTCTTTTGCTAAGCAATGAATTCTTAGCATTGTGGGCGTTAGGAGAAAAGTAATGTTAACATAGAGGCAGTTAGGTGTTCAGTGGATAGAGTGCTAGGCCTGGAGTCAGGAAGACCTGAGTTCAAATGTGACCTCAGAGACTTACTAGCTGTGTTACCCTGGGCAAATCAATTAATCACTGTTTGCCTAAACCTCTGGAGAAGGAAATGTCAAATCACTCCATTATCTTTGCCAAGAAAAGCCCAAATGGGTCACAAAGTGTAGGCTACCATTGAACAACAACAATAACAATCTATGTAAATATTGTATCCCCAAGTAGAATGGAAGTTCCTTGTGGCCAGGGATTGTTTCACTTCTATTGAATCCCTCATATCCAGTGCACTCCCCAGAACACAGTAGGTATTTAATAAATGCTTATTGAGTTGATTTGAGACTTCTGCACTGGATTACTATACTCACGGTATGCCCCAAGGAAAATTTAGTCTTCAAAGCTTACCTTTGGCGCCAGAAGTATGTCTTTGTGGATAGGGAGCTGGACTAGAGTAAGGAAGAACTGGGTTTGAATTCCTCCCTTGATGCACACCAGCTGTGTGGTCTAGGGCAAATCACTTAAGCTCTCTAAATTTTAATTTACAAGGTCATAAAACTATAGCTTGAGAGCTGAAAGGTACGTGAGAACAAGGATGTGCTGGAGTCAGTTCATACTGGTTCCCAAGAGTTGATTGTTAAATTTTCAACGTGAACATTTATACCTTAGAAACTGTTAAATTCTGCAAATCAGGGCTTGATTTGTTGTTTTGTTGGTTATCTAGACATAAGGAAGTAATGGAGAAAGTGTTAATAATATTGATTAATCTTAAAAGTGTGCCATGCATGCATTATTTTTCTTAGAGAGATGATTGTTATATATTTACCAGTCTATTGCTACTTTAAAGGCCATCAAAGCTGATCTTATTATATATGAGGAAAATGCAATACAGAGAAATGTAGTGACCTTCTCAGGGTCACATGTTTAGCTGATAAATATTGGAGGTGGCATTTGAACTTATGTTAGAGTTGAGTCTAAGTCCAATTTTCCAGTAGCTAACATTTATATACCACTTTAAGGTTTGCAAAGTGCTTTACACTTATTATCTCATTTGATCCTCACAAGAATGCTGGGAGGCAGATGTTATTATTTTACCCATTTTACAGATGTGGATAAACAAGGGATAAGACTCACTGAAATAATCTAGGTACAATTCTACATCTCTCTGGTATACATAAGATGATCATTGTTTTGTTCTTTCTCACTCTCTCCCCCTCCCCCCAAGATTCATCAGAAAATTTTCCAAATCAACAGTGAAAATCACAAGGAATTTCAGATTTTGAAGGGGGGGGAGGCTTTACTTTTAATCTGAGTATATTGCTAGGGGTTAAAGTCAAACAGTAAAGCATTGTAAGTAAAATAAACTAGGTTTGGAGAGTGTGAGGTTAGGATCTAGAATCTCCTTCACTTTCTTTTTCTTATCCTTTATCTTTGTAAGCAATCAAATCTACCCCCAATTCCTCCCCTTTCTCTGCACAGTTAGCACTTAAGGATAGTATGCATTGGAGGAGGGGGAGGGCTGAAATTCCAGAGGGTGGCAAGTAGCTTCAAAGTGTTTCTTGTTGCCATGGCAACATACAATATCTCTATCTTGAACTAATGGCATTATCTGAACTATTATTGTGTTGAAGGGGGGGGCGAGGCAGGGATTAAGAATTAATCTCCACTCCCAGACAGTTTAGAATTGTGTTTCTACTCTTTAGGGATGCCACTTAAACAAAATTAGAAGTTAGGGCTGATCCATAAAGGGTACATTTCCTGGGAGAGTATTTTCAGCCAGAAATGGGATCCTGGGAGTTAGAGCTGGGCGAAACCTCAGAGACCACCTAGTCCAACCTGTAGTCATTTACATACATGGAAACAGGGTCCAAAAGATCCAAAGGAACTTGCTTGAGGACATGCAAGAAGTATATTATAGGATCACATATTTAGAGTTGGAAGGGACCTTAGGGGTCATTGCATTCAATTCCATCATTTTACAGATGCGGAAACTGAGACAGAGAGGCAAAGTGACATACCCAAGGTCACATAGCTAATCAATGTAGGAGGCAGGATCTGAACCCAGTTATTCCTAATTCCAAGTCCAGTATTCTGCTACCTTGCTGAGTCATACTTTAAACCCATGTCTTCTAGTTCTGAATCTTTTCTTTCCTTTATGTCATGCTGCCTTTTTATACTGAAGTCACTGTAGTTCTGAACACAAATCCCTGAATCTTCCTTTTGCTCCAATGATAGACATGATTATTGCAGTTAACAAGAATAGAAGCTTATGTTAAAATGTACTTTCCAGTCTACAAAGCCCTCTCTATAACAACCATCCTTTGGATAAACACTATGATCCCCATTTTATGGATGTGGGAACTGAGGCTCAGGTAGGTTGAAGTGACTTGCCCAATACACCCACTGGCAAGGGTGGTCCTCTAATTCCAAGCCTAGATTCCTTCCATTACCTAAAGTAAATTCACATTAATCTCTAGAAAGGCAAATGGTAGGAAATGATGAATTTCTTCTTATTAACTTTGGTTTTTTTCTCCCTCTAGGTCTTCTAAAGTGATTACTGAGGAAGACATATGGAGCTTGTCAGCATTAAGGAAGACTGGGACCAGGTTCCTGACATAATCTATCTTTCATTATTTAAAACTTCGAATTAACAGCATATCCAGGAATAAACAATATACCATTGATCATGCGTTGGCAGCAAAACAGTGTTTATTCAGCTCTGGAAATATTAAATCATCAGGGTAGAGAGAGATCTTGAAAATACTAAGGATATTATTTTCTCATCACAAATGTGTAAAGGAATAATTTACCATCTGATCAAAATTCATACCCAGGATTTCTAGTAACACCTCAAAGAAACGGGATTACAAAGGCCAAGGCTTCGTTTGAAGGGCTTATAATATTGATCCCCCTGGAAACAAACCCAGGGTTGCCATCTACTGTAATCATCACAGGAGCTCTTTGCAGGCCAGTGAAAACAGAAGGTGCTACAGCAGAGGCATGCCAGGTGACTCCATGGCAGTTAAATGATAAATGTTTTATTATCAGATCTTAAAAAAGAAAATGAAATGTTATACTCAAAATAGCAAGAGATAAAGTGTGGGCCACTTGCCCAATTTAGTGTTTCTTTACCTAACTTCTCATCAAAATAAAACCAATTTCTCAAAAACCATCGAGTTCTTACATACAGAGACAAACTAAGCATGAATTGTCAAATCATGCAGCTGTAGTTTAAAAAGAGGTTAGAAAAATCCAAAAACCTTCATTATACCAAATCTGCTATCTAAGTTACTACACTAAATAGTAAGCATTAAGCAGAAATTCTTTTCCACATTCTTAAAAAGATTAGACAAGGACTGCTTAATATAGCAACAACATGCTATAGAATTTAGTGTAACTTAGCAGGGCCATTATATTTTCTGGTTATTTTCACTCAATATGTAAAAAGATGTGTCAAAATATATGGACAAAATAAACTCACTGAACAATAATAGAGAGGGAAAAGGAATGGAAATTTAACATTCAACATTCTTGCTCACAAATTCAGGAAATATTGGAAAATCATCTTATTATTTCTTCATTTTGCTGGTAAGAAATAGGGTGTTAAAATATGAGGTCATTTGAAATTGAAGTGCATGATTCTCCAGATTCTTCTGGGCTCAAACTGATGTTTATTAGTTTAAACTATATCAGTGCAAACATGCGTAGTCACATTATCATCTGATGTCTCTGCAGCTTAACTACAGGGCATTTCTGATCTGAAAAGAGCTTAAGGGAGCTTTTGTAGGGGAAAAAAATAGATAGGAAAACATGAACTGGAATTGGAGGATAATGAAAGCCGGTTGAAATATTTATTCCTTCATTCATTCAAACCTCTTGCTCCCATTTGGTGCTTAGCTGCCTCAGCTGAATGGGACCTAAGCATTTAAAATTCATTACTTCACTTATTTTTAAAATGTTTCAATAATTTTTTTTTAAAATCAGTCATTTTTAGATCTACCCTCTTCCCTAGACAACTGAATCCTCCCTACTAGGGAGTGAATGGATGAAAGTAATAATAACAGTAATAACAGCTACCATTTATATAGAGCTTTGAGGTTTACACATTTCTTTATATGTTATCTCATTTGATCCTCAACATGACCTTGTGAAATATGTGCTATGATTACACCCATTTTATAGTTGTAGAAATTGAGGCAGTCAGGGTAGGGTCACATAGCTGGTGTTTGAGGAGGGATCTAAATGCAAGTCTTCCTGACACCAAGATCCATACTCTATTAAGCACCTGCTGTGCGAAAGGCATGGCATTAAGTAAAAGTACAAATGCAACAGAGAGACAGTCTCCATTCTTAAGGAGCTTAATCCTTTTTTAAAAAAATGCAATTTCATTTTATTTATAGTCTCATCTTCTCTCCCACACCTACCAAGAAAACAAGAAAAATAAAGCCTCTTAAAGATATGTATAGTCAAACAAACAAAAAAATCCCTCATTAGCCTTGTCAAGAAAGAAAGGAAAGAAGGAGGAAAGAAAGGAAGGAAAGAAGGGAGGAAGGAAGAAAGAGAACACATACTTCCAGCTTCATTCTGAATCTATCAGCTCTCTATTTGGAAACTGATAGTATGCTTTATCATGAGTCCTTTGGAATTGTGGTGGGTCATCATATCTATTACAGTAAGAAGCTTACATTTGAATAGAAGAGGAATCACTTATGTCCAGGTTGGGGAAGGGACTATCTAGGAAATCTAAAGGGTGTAGTTCATAGGGAAGTCAACTGGCACATCCTTTCTACCTTTTCAGGAACAACAGTAGTTGGTAGTAATGATTTGATTACTGAGAGCAGAGCAAGAACCCAGAGCAAGAGATGGAAAGGTGGAATATAGGAGAACAAGTAAGATGGTAAAAGGGCTGGAGAATCCTGCTGGAGAAAAAGTATATGGTGGTCTGGAACAAGCTGCTGAACAAAGGAAAATAATGTAGCAAATAATGTAGCACAACCAAGAAACACTTGATAATGTATTAAACATTCTGTCCTCAAATTTCTCAGTCTATCTGGCAAAAGGAGAAAGGTTATGTTTTCTATTATCTGTTCTACTACTACTACTACTACTACTACTACCACTACCACTACTACCTCCACCACCATTACCACTATTTCTACTACTACTACTACTGCTGTTACTACTACTACTACTACTATTCCTACTAACATTTATATAGCACATTCTATGTGCCAGGCACTGCACTAAATGCTTTACAAACATTATCTCATTTGATCCTCACAACAACCCTAGGAGGTAAGTGTTACTATGATCCCCATTTTACAGTTGAGGAAATTGAGGCAGATGGAGATTAAGTGTCTTGCTCCAGGTCAAACAGCCTGTACGTGTCTGAGGCTGGATTGAATCTGTGCTATCCACTGTGCTACCAATCTGCTTCTAGATGAAGATCTCCCCCATCTCCCCAGTTATAACTTAACTATCTATAAAGTATTCTCTTGGGTTCCAGTATCCCCCAAGCACCTAGGATTTTAGATAAAGTCATTCATATTACCTTTGTCTGACCTTGAGTAGATGGGTCAACATCTCATTCCTCATCCTTTCTCAATCATTTATAGTGTTCAAAGATCCCAATGCCTAGATCTGGATTTGAAGGTAACAGATATTGTAATATCCTTCTGCCTTCTATTCACCATATTGGGACCCCTGAAAAGCTAGGAAGCATTCCTAACACACATGCAAGATGGGGCCTTTCCTGTATGCTTGTAAGGATAATAAACCTCCTTAGTCAATCCCAGTTGCTATCATTATGTATGCAAAAAGGGAAAGCTGAGAAGCCATTTTGGAGCTACCATAGCATAACTCCAATCCAGACACAGATTTAAAAGACAGTAAGTAGTGTGCCCCTCCCTTCTCTAGCCCTTCCTTGAAAGCTGTCAGCTGTATAGAACATGAACACCTTTTAATAAATTTTACCTAGTTGCATGTCTTGTGTATGGGTTTCTTCCTTTTCTGTTACTAGTGTGCAAAACAGTTTGCCACCCATTAGACTGCAAGCTCTTTGTGAGCAAGGACTTTTACCTTTCTTTGTATCCCTACTGTTTAACACAGTGTCTGGTACACAGAGGTGCTTAATAAATGCTTATTGATATGGAGAAACCTTTTCTAACAAATGTTAAGCATTGAAATATGTAGGAAAAAACTGATAAAATTTCTTCATTTTAACTTTGAGGTACCACATCTCACCAGCCAGATTGGCTAAGATGACAAAACAGGAAAATGACAAATGCTGGAGAGGATGTAGAAAAATTGGAACACTAATGCATTGTTGGTGGAGTTGTGAACTGATACAACCATTCTGGAATGCAATCTGGAACTATGCCCAAAGGGCATATACCACTGTTGGGGTTGTATCCCAAAGAGGTCGCAGAAGTGGGAAAGGACCCATATGTACAAACATATTTATTGCAGCTCTCTTTGTGGTGGCAAAAAACTGCCCATCAATTGGGGAATGGCTGAACAAGTTATGGTATATGAATGTAATGGAATACTATTGTGCTATAAGAAACGGGAAGGAGATGGACTTCATAATTACCTGGAGAGGCTTATACAAATTGATGCTGAGTGAGAAGAGCAGAACCAGGAAAAATTTGTACACAATTGCAGACACATCATATGTGTGATGACCAACCTTGATAGACTGGACTCTCCTCAACAATGCACAGCTAAAAGACAACTTTACAAGTCTCAGGAAGGAAGGAGATATCTACATTCAGAGAAAGATCTAGAAAGACTAGAGTTTAAATGGAGACTGAAGCAATACATGCTATCGCTCTTTTTCATGTTTGGTTTTGCTTCTTTTTTCCCAGTGATCACTCATTGGTTACAACCCTTCTATACAATCAGACTATTGTACAATGTGAAAGTATTTGCGGATACTATACATGATTGCATGCCACTGTGGGGTGGGGGGAGGGAGGGGAGAAAATCTGAAACTCAAGGGATTGTGGAACTGAACCTTGTAAACTAAAAGTAAATTTAAAAAAAAATTTCTTCGTTTTGAAACTACTATTCACAAGGAGAATCTTAATCAAATTGCTTTCTTAAGTGATGCTGATTCATTATCATTGAATGGATTATAAGCATTCTTCATCCATTTGATTTTTCTGGTGTGGATAGTATTCTGATTGATTATGAGTCTCCTTAAGGATACTCTTCAGTATTTTAGGGCTTTAGCACAATGTTTTGTTTGAACAGGAGTGTCTAAACGATTTTAGTCTCTGCAAGTAATTCTTTTACTCTACTCTACTCCTTTATTTTCTTTCTCACCCTCCTGCCCCCCAGATATTAGCACAATGCCCAGAATAAGATAGACACTTAACAAATGTTTCGTCATTCATTCATTCCATTTGAACATCTTTGGCGATTCTAAGCTATGGTTGTTGTTCAGTCATTTCAGTTGTGTCTGACTCTTCATGACTCCATTTGGGGTTTTCTTGGAAAGATACTAGTGAAATTTGCCATTTTCTTTTCCAGCTCATTTTACAGATGATGAAAGTGAAGCAAATAGGGTTAAATGACTTGCCTAGGGTCACATAGCTAGTAAGTGTCTGAGGCCAGATTTGAATTCAGAAAGATGAGTCTCCCTGACTCATAGCCCAGCACTCTATCCACTGCACCATCTAGCTGTCCTATTACAAGTCATACTTTATAGTAATAATCAGAGAATCATCAAAGTTGTCTCTTGTTATATCTTTCAAGGAATTTTCTATAATTTTATCATATTAGTGGGAGAAATTTAATTGGAGTAGAATGTTTAAGACAGTGTTTTGCTTAACTGAATTGATTACTTTCTTAGAGTTAACTGTCAATAAGCATGGTGGGAATCTTTTTTTTTTTTGAACTTTGTGGTCAAAAGTGTTGCTCTAGAGGTGTATTCTGCTGTTTACAAAAACCCGCCTGTTCCTTTCTTATACCTTCGTCAAGTATGCCCTTGATACATTTGTAAATTTTGCTCATAAAGATTTTATAGAGATGGGAAAATGGGCATGTGGATCATGGAGCAGTAGTTATTGGATTGCCTTTTTCAGTAATAATAGGATCTGCTATTTTCCTCCAGCATTATATCTTCCCTACTTTCAGATATCCTAAAAACGAATAGCTTAATATCCTTAAAACTGTTGCCTCTAGCACAGCTTATTCTGTGTATACTTTATGTAGTCCTAACGTTTTCTTCCATCTTTGTTTTCTATAATGTCATTCTTATTTACTCATGGTGCACATCAGAGACATGTTAGCATGGTGGTAACTGCACTGTCAATGATGGGGGAAAGATTTTGTAATAGAAATCATAATAGATCGATTCCATTGATTATTTGATTATTGTTCTCTGATTTAATCCTTGAATATCTTTGAGATGCTTTGGCTTAGTTGAATCCCTTATCAAGCTTTCTGTAAAGTTTTTCCCTCTCTTGCTTCTCATTGTTTTATGAAGTTGTATCTACCACACTGTACCATTTTCCTTGGCAGTATACTTTCCAGGGATGTAAATATTGATCATGAGGTTGATGCAGGCATTGCCCAGAGCTAGCTCAGTGATTGGGATGCTCTGAAGGAAAGTGTGGGAGAGAAGAGGTATTAGACTGACTACCAAACTAAAGGTCTACAGAGCTGTTGTGCTGACCTCATTATGTATGCCTGTGAAACCTGGACAGTCTGCCAGTTCCATGCCAGGAACCTGTATAGCATCCATTTGAATTGTCTTAGGAAGATTCTGAAGATCACCTGGCAAGATAATTTACAGGACTCTGAGGTCCTTTCTTGAACTAAACTAAACTAAACTAAAAACTAAGACATTCAAACTCTACTGGCGAGCATGTCTCTGATGGGCTGGCCATGTTGTTTGAATGCTAAACATATGCTTGCCTAAAAGAGTATTTTATGGAGAACTCACACAAGGTAAGCACTCACACGGTGGTCAGAAAAAGCAATATAAGGACATCCTCAAGGTCTGTCTTAAGAACTTTGGAATTGATTGCCTGACATGGAAGGCACTGAACAGGCCTGGCCAGCATGGCATACCCTCAGCAGAGGAGGTTCTGTGTTCTATGAGCCAAGCAGAATTGAAGTAGCTCGAAAGAAATGTGAGATGCACAAATTTAGAGAATCCACCACAAATGTTCACATGGACTATTTGTGCCCGACCTGTTCTAGAACATTCTGAACTTGTATCGGTCTGATCAGTCGCAGTTACGTACTGTAACTTTACTCTAACATAACAATATCATTTTGGTCCTCTCTGACAACGAAGGACAACAACCAACCAACCATTTTCCTCCAAAAGATTTTTGTAAACAGCTTCATATTTGTGTTGGTTTAATTTGGAGTCTGCAGAATTTTTCCATCTTTTCATTCTTAACTACGGGTGTTGGCATGTTAACTACAATTATTTTCATGGTTCTTTTGTTGTGAGTACTTATCACGAGCACAAGAATTGCAACATGAGATGACCAGTACCTTATTAAGTGATGCTTCTTGTTACTTCTGGGCACACAACAAAATCAATTTTGCCATCTATTTTATGTGCCTCTTCAAGGAGAATCTATGAGTCATTCTTTTATCTGTCCACAACTTTCTTGAAATTGAAGGAATTCTGCTTTCATTTATGTCAAGAGTTATTCACTTTTTTCTTTGTCACGGTCCCACTTTGGCAGTCTGGTAAAGGCTGTGGAGCCCCTGTTCAAGATGATGTTTTTAAATTATAGGAAACCAAGTATTTTGTAATACAATTATCAAAATATTTTTTAAAAATTCGTGGAGTTAAGGTTAAGAACCCCTGATTTATATCACCGAAATAAAGTTTGCTTTGATTCAATTTTTCTTGTAGTATGCTCATTTAGAATTATAGATTTAAAGCTATAAGGAACCTAAGAGGTCATCTAATCCAATCATCCTCATATTATAGATGAGGAATCGAGGTCCATAAAAGTTAAATGACTTGCCCAGGGTCATAAGGTAATAAATGTCATAGCAGGGATTTAAATCTAGGTCTTCCCACATCAAATTATGTACCCTTTTTACAGTACCATGTTGCTTGGGCACTGGAAAAGGAGTTCACATTTAAATTGGCAGTTAAATTTAGGTTTACAGATAGGACAAAATCCATGTGATTCTTAGGATCCTCTGTCCCCTTTCTACCACTTTGCCATTGTCACTGCAGAAGAGAAAGGTTGCTGTGCATGCTTGGTATCATTGCATATTTCTTTATTGTTTCTTAGGTTACCCTGGCCAAAGAATTCATTGCCATGCGAGTAGCCTATTGGTGATGAGCTTTGTACATATTAAGCACTTAACGAATATTTATTAAATTCATTGTTGCTTGACGCCTTAATGCTGGGATGACTTTATGTTACATATACATGGTGAAACACATTGTCTCCAAACCCATCTATAGTACCTGTTGTCTCTAGCTTGAGTCAAATACTTCCCCCTTTACCCACAATGCTTTTACAGTTAAAGAGATACTAGACACTTATACACATGTTCTTCCTTAATTACTTTTCAACATGAGTCACTGGATGAAATATATGCGTATTTAGTGGTCTTAAGTAACAAAGTATATATATGTGTATATCTATATCTATCTATCTATCTATCTATCTATATACACATATACAAACACACATATATATGTGTGTATATGTGTGTGTGTGTATACCCACACAGTGTAATATAGAAAGCCATCACCCCACTCTAGCTCACACTAATTTTTTACTTTCTGAACTCCTGTAGTACTTGCTGTTTACAGGCACAGAATTTACTGTATAATCATGTCCTATCTGGTATTCTAAGGGTTTTATGCAGTGGTGCAGTGGAAAGACTTGGTTTTGGAGTCAGAAGACCTGGGTTTTAACCACAGTTCTGAAACATGCTACTTGTGTAATCTGTTATGTGTTTAAATGAAACTGGAATACAGGGGATCCCTAAAATCAGGGGACTACCACTGGTAGAGTAGAGTCTCATCATGAACCTATCTCTTACTTGGTGATGAATTCTTTGGCTGTGGCAACTTATGAAACAAAGAAAGAGATAAAGATAAACATTAGACCACTGACTTCATTGGTGATAGGATCTACCTCTGCCAATGAGGTGGGTACTGTCTCTACCATTTTTAGTCTTAGAGAAGTTAAATAACTTGTTCAGGGTTACACAGGCAGTATGTGTCAGAAGTGGGACCTGAGCCTTAGTCTTTCTGACTCCCAAATGGTCCTCAGTGTTTTGAGTTCCAATTCTGCTTCTGGAGAGATAATGTCAAAGTCACAAGAAAAGGTATGGAGAATGGAAAGAAGTAAACATTTTAAAAGTTGTTTTTCAGCTTTAACTTAGTTGTTGCTACTCTAAAAGTGAGGTTCTTGTTTAATGACCAACAACTGGACATATTGTTGGTGCAACTCAATCATATCAATGTTAACATTCTCATTGACAATCAAACCAGAAGAAAAAAAAGAAAGTTGCAGATAAATAGAAGGGTGGTTTGATCATTTTTCTTGTCTTATTTCTATACCTGGTAATTTTAAAATTATTTCAAATAATAGTAGTTACAATGGAAATCCTTGCTTTAGCCCTGACATGATTAGAAAGGCCTCTAGAATTTCTCCATGACAGATGATGCTTCCTCTTGGTTTATTATCTTAAGGAATGGAAATGTCCACTTATTTCTGTTATTTAATTTTTGAAAACTTTGTATTAAAGGCTTTTTTGTCTCCTTTTGCATAACTCTATGATTTGCATTGTATCTGTTATTAATGAGCTTCAGTATGTTTATAAGAGGCAGTCATGGTATAATGAACAGAGGGTTGGTCTCAGAGCAAGGAGTATCTGGGTTCAATTCCTACCTCTGAGACATATTGGTTGTATGACCTTGGAAAAGTCACTTAGCCCTTCAATTCTCTGAGCTCTTTCCTAAAACTATAAGTTGCAGAGTAGGTATATTGGTAGAAGTTTCCTCTTCTGAGAGTTTCAGAGAAATCACAGGTCTAGTTTCTTTCCTTTTCCTTATGTTTATAATTTTCTTAATGACAAGCACATTTCCTACATTCCTGGTATAGCTTTCATGCCTACCTGGGTAAAGCTTGAGGTACATGATGAAGCCAAAAAGCCAAAAGTTCCTTCTTCTTCAGGTTACCTCCTTTAGAATGTGGATGTTGGGGATGGCTAGGTGGTGCAGTGAATAGAGCACCAGCCCTGGAATTAGGAAGACCTGAGTTCAAATCTGGCCTCAAATACTTAAAACAAAAACCAGCCGGGTGACCTTGGGCAAGTCGCTTAACCCCAACTGCGCTCCAAAAAAAAAAAAAAGAATGTGGATGTTGCCAGCAGGACTAGCTATATCTTTTCTCCTCTTGGCAAGCTCTAGTTCTTTAGTTACTACCTTTGACTCCAATCCAGCCTAGCACATTTTCTGTGTGAGAACACACGTCCCAATAGCTGAATCCTAAAATAACAAAAATGGCACACTTGTTCATTTTTACAAAGTAAATTTTCTTTACAAAGTAAAGAAAAAGCTCCAGATGCAAATAATTTTACCTTTTGGGAAATTTATTTTAAAACATTTTAGAATTGAAGTCATGAGATTCTCAATTATCCCTCCGTGAGGAAAAAGTCTGGCATTATGGCCAGTCAGGGGTCAAAAATCAGGTTATTTCTGGATCTCTGCTCCTTCCTGCTCAAGTCCCCCATTTGCAAATAAGGCAAAGCAACACACAGTTCAACAGCTGTTAGACTGACCGTATTTATCTAGTACGCAAAAGAAATTCAAATTGCTTAAACAGAAATTAGAAAAGCAAATTTACAAAACAGAGTAAACGTTAGAATCATCTTCTGCCTTATTTGGACATAGTAGGGGGGAGCTCATACTTTATCATCTGCTATGTCTTCTCTCAAATGGAAAATCAGCAACTGTCAGTACTTTGAACACCTTCTCCTTGGTGCTTCCACTTGTCCATTCTGGCCACTAAATATGGAGGCAGCTATAGAATCTGGAATTCTAGAAGTAACCCTATAGTCTGCTGTGCCCAAGACTCAGGTAGTAGCTCTAGTTTTCTATACATGATCCCACTTGAGCCTCACAACATCCCAGTGAAGTAGATACTCTAGGTCAGTGGTTCTCAACCTTCCTAATGCTGTGACCCTTTAATACTCGTATGTGGGTGTATCTGCATGTGGGTGGACCCACCTGGAGACGGATAGAGGAGTGGTGTCTTGGTTCCTAAGACCATTGGAAATATGTGTTTTCCGATGGTCTTAGGTGACCCCTGTGACCCCTGTGAAAGGGTTGTTTGGCCCCCAAAGGGGTCATGGCCCACAGGTTGAGAACCACTGCTCTAGGTAGTATTCTTCCAGTTTTATAGAACAAGGAGCTGAGAGCTTCAGTAACTTGTCTTTTGTCAAGCAACATCTGTACCTACATCTTTCTGAGTAGTTTTAGCTTGCCACCTAGTTGACTGGCTAGATCATAGTCTGTTTTAAGTAACATGTGACTTTTAAAAACAGCTTTATTTCCCCAATCTTAATCATGGACATTTTAGTTCTATTAGATAATAATAATTGCCAATAGGGGAAGTACTTTCATTACTCCTATTTTTTTTAGTCCTTTCATTACTCCCAGTTCTTAGCACAGTCCCTGGCACATAGTGGGTGCCTGATAAAAGTTTATTGATTGATTAATTTGAACCACACAGACTGCTGTTTATTTCAACTATGTTTACATGTACAGGAATGCTATTGGGGATAGGTAGGTTGAAAGAATTTGAAGGCTAGTGGTGGCATCATCTTACTTTTGCTTGTAGCAGAGCTCCAGTAACTGGTATATGAGAATGAAAGTGGAAACTCAGAAGTGATTCATCTAGGCTTGCAGCTATGGTTGTTGTTCTAATGAAAAAGGGAGCTGGTAGAGTCTATTGGAAGGAAAATGGCTTGGAGTGAGAAATCCTAGCTTCCAGTTTACCTCCTTTGCCCTTGAGTTTCCTTATCTCTAAAATAAGGAGATTGGATTAAGTGATTGCTAGGGTTCCCCTTCCAGTTATAACTGTTTACAATTCTATGAAATTTAGATTTTGGAAATGACAACAAACTGAACATGCGGGTTGTTGTTCATTTGTTTCAGTCATTTCCAACTCTTTGTGAGCCCATCTGGGGTTTTCTTGGCAAAGATAGTAGAGTGGTTTGTCATTTCCTTCTCCAGCTCATTTTACTGATGAGGAAACTGAGGCAAACAGGGTTAAGTGACTTGTCCAGGGTCACACAGCTAGTAAGTGTCTCAGGCTGGATTTGAACTCAGGAAGGGGAGTCTTCCTGACTTTGGGCCTGGCACTCTATCCACTACATCATCTAACTGCCCTGAATATAACGTACCAGGCTTTAATGTATAGTTATGCATACTGAAATTTTAAAACATTTTCCTGTGATAGTTTTTCTCATCTGTTCTGTGTTGTTATTTCATTTTGCTTTTCTTTATATATTTTGCTATATTTCAGTGTGCTTATTTTTCCCCCTCTCTCTGTATGTTTCTTACAGTGGAATTGCTTGTTGCTTATTAGAGATAGCAGTAGGACTTTTTGAATTGTTATGTTCCAAATTTTGTCTTTTCCCTGCAGTGGATAGATAGCAGGAAATAGGTTTTATAAGCTTATGTTTTTCTGTCTTATATTGTTCAGAAGTCAGCTTCTGTGAAAATCACAAAAATTAGAACTATAAAAGATACAAACCTTTTCACATGCAGTTGAATATTTCAGTGTAACTTAGCAGGCATTCAAGTACCTACTGTGCACTGGGCACTGTGCTGAACAGCAGGGACGCAAAGACAGAAAGGAAACAATCTTGACCCCCGAGAAATTTACATTTCCTGGGGTGAGAATGGGGAATAATATGTACATATGTAAGTTATTCAACTAGTATTTATTAAATACCTACTATGTGCCAGGCACTGTACTAAGTACTAGGGATATAGAGAAAGGGAAATGTCAATGTCCCTACCCTCAAGGAGCTTACAGTCTAATGGGGGAGATGATGTGCAGGGAACTATATAAAAACAAAACTGACGCAAGAGAAACTGAAGAGAAGCAGCAGAGAGAAGGTACTGTAAGTTAAGAGGATGAGAAAAGCTTCATGTAGAAGGTGGGATTTTAGTGGAGAAGGGAGAGACCAGAGAATGGAGATTTGGACTAGAGAGTTACAAGGATGGCAAGAAGAGCCATTGGGAAGTAGATCATTATGCCCTTTCCTATAGCAATGATCATACTGATTTGATTATTTAGTGGACACTCCAAGGAAACTAGGAGGAGATGAAAGGGGAGAGAATTAAGTGCTTATTTTGTGCTAGGCAACGGGATACAAATATAAAAGAGACAGGCTCTGTTCTGAAGGAGCTAACATTCCAATAGGGTAAGATAACACACATAATGGGGTGGTGGCCAGGGAAGTGTGAAATCACAGGGATGGTAAGTGGAACCATAAGGCAATTGAATCACATGGCCTTTCAAGAAGAATGGTAACGTTGATTTGATTACTATTCTCAGAGGTAGAGATGGATTGTAGTTAGGGGCATGGCAGGGAGATGGTATGATTAAGTGGCTGGGGTCCTCGAGATGTGGTGCTCTCTAATCAGCGGGGGTGCAGGGGATGGGAGTGGGAAGCTAGGGGTCTGATTGAGAGGGTGTGGTAGGAGGCAGGAAAGGCATGGCAGAAAAATGAAGTGGCTAAGGTTGGTTAATAGGAAGATCTGAAAGTTACACTTGGAAATAATTCTAACTAAAACTTGTCTTTCATTTCTTCATAAAACTTTATTTCTGTTCAGGCAGATTTCCTTTCTTTCTTCCTTTGGCTGGAGGGTGGTGATGGAGATTTTGTTAACATTTCTTTTGCTTAACATCATGTCTTTTAGCAGCAGGGTTTTAGTCTTAGAAATTTTGAGATTTCATTTGAAATACATGTGAAGTATCACTTTGTGTTGAACTAGTTCCTTCAAGGACTCTGTTTGCTCAATTCCGCCTACTCTATGTGCTATTTCCCAATTAGTTTATTGAAAGAGGGAGAAATAATTTACCTTTGCAATCAAATTCACTGAATTGACCACAAGAGATTCAGCATATGTAAGCCAGGATCCTCTAATCACAGTCTCTTAGCAGCTCAGAGATGTGGTTAATTATTAGGGTTGGAAAAAAATGATCTGAGGCAAAGGAAATTCTTGCCTTTCCATCTTTATTCTGCTTGGCTTTTCTCCCTTTGGATATTTTCTCCCTTTGGGTATTTTAAAAGCATTTATTAAGTACCTACAGTATGCAAAGCACTGTGATAGTTGCTGGGAATTCAAAAACTGAAAATGAAACAGTCGCTGCCCTCAAGGAGTTTATAATTCTTCTGAAGAGATAGAACATGTACACAGATGAATAAATACAGTGGATTCAGAAAGCAATTACTAAAGTAAAAGTACTAGTAGTTGAGGGGTGGGAGAGGGGAAGGAAAAAGAAAAAGCCTCCTATAGGAGATGACACTTAAGCTGGGACTGATAATAAAAGTAGGGATTCCAAGAGGCTGTGAGGGAAAACATTCTATTAACTAGAGACAACCTATCTAAAGGCACAGAAGTGGCTATCTGAGTGTTTTTATAGGGAAGAAGTAACTAGGTGGCTCAGAGGTAGAGCACTGGGCCTGGACTCAGAAGACCTGAGTTCAAACCTGACCTCAGACACTTACTAGCTGAGTAACTCCGGGCAAGTCACTTAACCCTGTTGGCCTCAGTTTCCTCATCTGTAAAATGAACTGGAGAAGGAAATGACAAACCACCCAGAAATCCCCATGGACAGCACTGCATGCTAGGGTCCACAGGGTCATGATGAATTGGATATGACTAACCAATAATAACAAGGGGAAGAATAAGAAGGGCAGTTTGGTTGGAAAGGACGATGGGTGCAATAGCTTGGAAAGATAGTTTGGAGCAAGATTGTGGTTTCAACTATGAAATAGACGTTTATTAGGGGAACGGTGGTCAGAGAAGGGAGTTTTGGGCTATACAGTCACAGGGATGGTGAGCAGAGCCATTGAGAAGCAGAACACTATGCCCTTTCCAATAGCAATGATCACATTGACATGATTATTTCTAGGCAAAGACAGGGAGTGGAAGGGAATGGGGAAATCAGAGGATAAAGAGCAGTAGGATAGATGGCAAGATGTCCATTTTGGGTAGACTCATGCCTGGTAGATGACTAGAAATAGGGTGTGAAGCATGGTCTAGGGCTAACCAGACAGTAAGTAAATCAAGTTTTCATTCACTCTATTGTCAATCAGGCTACCTCAATACAAGAATGAAGTTTTAGCATTAAGCAGATTACCTTTCCTGGATTGGGGTGGAGGTGGGGGATGAGGATCTTTGGCCTTCTAGTTTGCTTTTCCTGGTGGGGAAAAAGGGACAGACACAGGCAAGCAAGGTGTTGGGTTAACCCTTGTGTTTTGCTGTTATATTCTGAGAACACTTCCGGCTCTTTCGACCTCACGAACCAGAAATATCTTGAATCTAAGAGAAGACACATGTTTTTCCCTTTTTGCTGCCATAACCAATACTGAACATCAAGATCTCACCCTAGAATTTTCTTTGCACCCTATTGTTAGGGGTTCTTTGTTTTTGCTGTTAGTATTTCATCTTTGTCTATTGAATGGTATTGGTTTGAATGGTATTATGTGCACTTTCCCGTTTACTTTTTGATGATTTTAGGTGTCGTGAGAAGATTGCGGGCAAGTATAATGTTAGCTCTAAAGTGGCAGACACCTTGCTGAACAATATTAAGAAAGAGTTCTGGGGACAATAATCAAATCCATATGACCACTGCTACTGAAAAGGGTATGACAATCTACTGCTGTATGGCTCCACTCACCATCCCTGTAACTGCCTAGTCCGAGACTCCCTAGGGTACTGTTTGGAATGAAAAATAAACCTCATCTTAATTTAATAAAAAAACAAACAAACACAGAGATCTCTTAGGATAAGAACAGGAGTTTATTCTCTTCCCTGAGGAGAAGAGGGCAGTGTTCCCCATGGCTCATCATGGAAGAGAGGTGTGTTATAAAAGGCAGTGCAAGAATTTATACCCTAATGCAGTCAAATCCCCTTCCTGACTATCTCCTCTCTCGTTGCTTGAGAGGCAGACTTAAGTCTCAGCACCAAAATCTTCCCCAAATGGTAAGTCGCAGGGAAGCCCGCCACTGTTTCTCAGTGGCTGAGAAATAGGTTTACAAAGAGCAAGGATGCTGATTGACAGCAAGGGAAAGGGAGGAAGGGCTCCAAGCAAGGGAGGAAGAGTGAGCCTGAGCTGTCCCTGACACCCACTGCCTGGGAGGAGGGGCCCACAGAGGAGGTAAAAACAGACAAAAGAAATGAAAGTGAGGGTCGAAAGATTCCTGAAGAGGCTTGCTGCTGATTGACAGCAGCAATGGAGGGGGAAGAGGCAAGTTAACAATCCCAAACTGCCTGAGAAGTTTTTACTCTCCCCATATAGTACCATTTCCTTATACGTATTGTAGTTATTATTAGAATGAGCTCCATGGGAAAGGGGATTGTCTATCTCACTTTTGTACTGGTACCTCTACTGCCTAGCATAGTGCCTAGTATGAAGCTGATTCTTAATAAAAAGATTGTTGAGTGATTGTATGATTTTTTTTTCAATCAAGACAACTGGGGTTAAGTGACCTGCCCAGGGTCATATAATTTGTAAAGGTCAAGTGTCTGAGGCTAGATTTGAACTCAGGTCCTCCTCACTCCAGGGCTGGTGCTCTATTCACTGTGCCACCTAGCTGCTCCTGATCAAATAAATCATACTGTGTGTACAAATTGCTGACAATATTTTACTGTTTCTTCTAAAGCAGCGGTTCTCAACCTGTGGGTTATGTTCAATTTGTAACAATGAAAATACATCTTGCATATCAGATATTTACATTACGATTCATAACAGTAGCAAAATTACAGTTATGAAGTAGCAATGAAAATAATTTTATGGTTGGGGGTCACCACAACATGAGGAACTATATTAAAGGGTTGCAGCAATAGGAAGGTTGAGAACCACTGTTCATAAGTCATCATGGAGAGAGCAGTCCAACTGGCCAATAAGGTGGAACATTTCAACTCTATGCTAGATAATGAAGAAAATGAGTCAGCAGTTTGCTATGTATTTCACTTGAATTCAATAAACATTTATTAAACATCTCCTCCCTGAACATACCTCTATGCTAGATGCCTGGGGAGATAAAAAGTTTGGGTGGGATGTGGTCCCTGCCTGCAATGAACTTAAAACCTCAAACACTTACCTAAAGTAAAACAAAGAAATAGAAAAAGACAGTAGGAGAATAATAAGCAAAATCTACCAAGTAGTGTTCAAGGAGAAGAGCTTTGTGGTAGATTTTTTTTTTATGCCCAGAGCAACTGACACAAATTACACCTTCCACTCTGTTCTCTAAGAAAAATCAGTTGGGTGGGTGGAGAAAAAAATAGGGCCAGGCATGATCTCACTTATGGCCCATCTATATTTTAGGGGAGGATATCTATCTGATAACTTCCTGTTTTAATGAATTATTCTTGCTAACTAGGTGCTAACTAGGTGCTAAACTCAGTTGTCTCTGTGTGGCTCAAAGACTGCAATATCTGTTAGCATCATAACAATTTCAGTGCCCTAGAATTGCCCCATCCTAATTATGGCTAACTTATGGTCCAATCTGTACTACAGGATTTGGGGACAATTGGGATCATAGAACAAGAGTTGTAAAGGATGTCAGAGATCATCTAATCTAACACTCTTATTTTGAAGAGGAGGGATATCATTCCCAGGGAGATTGTGACTTGTCTTAGGTCACACAGATAATAAGGCTCAGAGCCTAGATTTGAACCAGACTCCCTAACCCTGGAACTAGAGCTCTTTCCACTGTACAACAGAGATGGAGAATTTACTTCTAAGCTATCAAAGAAATTTTGGTCACTCAGATGGAACCAGGAACCTAACCGTGAAAGAAGGGGAGATCCTCAATTACAAACATTGGTGATTAAAGAGGAAAACCAAAAGGGAATTAATTAGTTCTCCTCTCCTCCACCAAGTGCCAACTAAAAGCACATCAAATTCCTTTCTCTATTAGAAAAGTTCTGAAATAAAAATCCTGTGCCATCATACTCCATTTTAGCCTCATATGCCTTGAGGGAACTGAGGCTATTTTTAGAAGAAGCCAAGGTCAAAAATGCTTAGAATGTAAATAAAAGGTTGCTAGAAGAAAGCAGCAATGGAGGAAGCTTAAAAAGGTAGGAAGACCTTATAGAGGAATGGAAAGAAGCAAAAAGAGGGGAATAAAATAAAATCAATATCATTTTATGTCTCAGGTCTTTTGCCTCTAATTGCTAGAAAATAAAGCCATAAGTGACTCTACTGGCAGTCAGATGGTTTGGTATTCTGTAGGTAAATGTTATATTGAAGAAAATCTCTACAGATAATGGAAGGGAGGGACTGTGCCTCAGTTAGCTTCAAATGCCACTAATCCAGGAAATCATTTGTCAGCTTTATTTATATTAATGAGGTGAAGAGGAGAAATGTGGAGAAAGAGAATTTGAATGAATACCCAGGAATATATCTGCAGGCAAATGTGGAAGGCGAGCATGTGGGGGAAAAAAAAGGTAAAGCTGAGATAAGGGAGAAAAGGAAACTGTAAAATGAAATGTCTATTATACTACCCACCGCTGGAAGCATACATATTAAGATTGATGGGCAAGAGGAAAACCTCCTGAGGAAAAAAAAAAGTACCATATCTTTAGTATTACATAGACCTAGTTAAAATAAGGACATGGTGGCAGGGAAGATTAAAAATACCAAAGAGCGGTGTACATAAGAAAGGCACCAACATGATAGAGAAGATGGATGACGTTAATGATGAAGGATGATACAATATTTTATAAGCGAAATGATGATATTAGGACTCTGGCTGACAAAGGGAAATGGTTTGGACAAAATTTGCAGTAAGCACAAAAATAGTGGAAAGATAATCCTCAAGTCAATTCTGACATGGTGAGAAGTGCATCTTGGGACATATTTTCTGAAAAATTCCGGAGGCTCAAAAAGACAGGAACATGGATCATAGGGGATCTTAATTGACCAGACGTTGTTTAGGGAAACAGTGATAGAAAAATTAAAGGAAACCAAGTGCCTAAAGGTGCTGAGGTATCTGTTTACCACGTTCACAGAATTTATTGAACAGTCAACATTCTAAGAGCGCAGTAAGGATTCTTTCATTTAGTGCTGGGAAATAAATCCAATGTATAACAACTCAGACTAAAGAGAGGATGGAGACTAGAGGGGATCACGTTATTAGATTTAAAATGACTTGGGGAAGTCAAGTATAGATGTGCAATTTAGCAGTTTAGGTGAACTTAAAATGTGGTTTAAGGAATCCCTTAGCCTCTCTCTGATCCTCTATTTTATCATCTCTAATATGAAGGGGTTAGACTGCATGGCCTCAGAGGTGACTTGGGGATTAAAATCCTGTGATACATACTGTCCTTTCCCCCATACCTTCTTTAATCATGGGTAGTACTATTTCATTTATTTTCTCAAATTTAATGTCATAATTATGGACCATAGGATTATAGATTTAGAGATAGAAGGATCTTTCAAGGTGATTTAGTCTGATCATTTTATTTTATAGATTAGGACATAGGCTCAGAAAAGGGGGTACGATTTGCCCAATATCACACAAAAAGTTTATGGCAGAGGAAAAATTTGAACCTGGGTCCTTTGATACCAAATCCAATTCCTTTTCTCTCCACTGCTCCAAACAATAATGTATACTTTAAGGTCCCACTTACAATGAGTTTTGATTCTAATTTCCTACTTCTTAGCATAATTCAAGTACTTCTCCCTTTATCCTTCCACAAAATAACTTTGTACACCCTCTTTATCTCAAAAATGGACTATTATAAACTCATTTTTAATGACTCTCTAGTCTTTCATTCTCAAAACTGGGTATTATAACATAGTAGATGTAATTTCATTACTTCTGTTACAGTACTGTGACCATGGTATGGCTATTAGGCTAGGCTGGTGAAGAAAGAGCTAGTTGCTTCCATCTTCACATAGGGTAGGTACCATTCCTTCATCTTAACTATTTAAGAATGACTGAGAAAGACAATGGAAAGGAAACGCCCAGCTTGTTCACAGCCTCTGCCTCGCAAAAACTGCTGATTCTTTTGCTGAGGGTGACTCAGATCTATGTTTTCTCCCTGTTTTGGTAAGTTATAAAATATGAATCAGTAATTCTTTTTTTTTGTTTAGTTTGAGCCCCTAGCCAGGATTCCCCTGGTGGAGTTTTGTCATAATTGTAAAATATTTCTCTCTCCCTCTCTCTCCTGGTCTTTTACCCCTATTACCTCTCCTCTGCTGCATTCAAGTAATGAAACACATCGATCAGTACTGCAATGGTTAACCACTTTATCTTAGAGGAACTAGCTTTGAAACAACAATGAAACAAATAGCAAAACTCTTAAGAAACAGAGATCAGAAATTAGGTTCATTTATCTCCCCAGAGACAGTGTTAAGGAGGCAAAGGACAAGGCAAATAGGTATAAATCAGTTCTGGTTTCAGCGTCATTGGATGGTTCTACCAACTCTGTGTTTGCACCACAAGGATTCTGTATAGTTGGTATAGTCAGTCAATCAATAAAAATTTATTAAATACCTACTATGTGCCAAGCACTGTGTTAAGTGGTGGGGATACAAAAAGAGGCAAGAGATAGGCCCTGCCCTCAAGGAGCTTACAATCTAATGGAGTGTCTCCACATTTGCTCCTTATTGTTCCCAGGCCAGCACCTTCCCTCTGTGTTTGGCACCTTTTCCCTCAAGCTTTTCCTGCTTCAAGAGGCAGATGTGTTGCCTCTCTTGTCTATTCCTCTGAACTGTCCTTACTTGCTCTCCTTTTAGAGTGGCGCAAGCTGCAGAGCCTTGCCCTTGTCTAGCGCAGGTGCTGGTTATGGAGATAGCAATGGTTTTACCTTCATTCCCTGGGCCTCTCTGGGGCTCATTCTATTTGATACGTTTGTCTAAATCTTGAAGTTCTCGATTCTGTCTTTTATTTCCCCTCTTCTGGGGGGCAGGGATTAGGTGGAGGGAGACAGGCAGACAGACAGGCAGACAGACAGAGACAGAGACACAGAGACAGAGAGGGGGGAGAGAGACAGAGAGAGAGACAGAGAGACAGAGAGACAGAGACAGAGAGAGAGAGAGAGACAGAGAGAGAGAGAGACAGAGAGAGAGACAGAGAGAGAGACAGAGATGGGGGAGAGGAGAGAAAGAGAGACAGAAGGAAGGAGAGAATAAGGAGGAGGAAGGGAGAGCTTTAGATAGTTTATCTATCACAGAGTCCTAAACTGTCATAGTATTTGTGCAGCTCTCTGGCATTTCAAGTTGCAGGGTGCTGGAGGGATTTTCTTTGCCAGAAGACATTGCTTCCAGCTTTCTATCTCACCTTTATGCCTTCAACTTCATTCCCAGCAACACTGATCGCTCCATGTTGCCTTCCTTCTAGTTCAAATGGAAACTTTTGACAGCAGCCTTCAAATCTTCCTTTATATCTATTCTTGCCTCCAGTTGTATTTTATGGGAATGTGTAAATAAATGCATAGTTCAGAAGAAAACCCAGAAAGATGCGTAGTATTTTATTTTTTAAAATGTAAGACAAATAATCCTTGTTTGGGGTCAATAGACTTGTCTGTCATTTTAACTTAAAAAAAGTGCTCCTTGTAGTAGGGAGGAAACTGAAGGCAAAGGAAAACCTTCATCCCAGTATATACCATGTGCAACTTTGGTAGAAGAGACCACCATCACTTGGAAGATGTGGCATATAGGTTGTTATTGTTCTTGTTCATTCTTTTCAGTTGTGTCCAACTCTTTGTGACCCCATTTGGGGTTTTCCTGGCAAAGATGCTGGGGTGGTTTTTCCTTCTCCTTCTCGTTTTGTAGACAAGGAATGGAGGCAAACAGGGTTAAGTGACTTGCCCAGAGTCACACTAAGTAAGTATTTGAGACCAGATTGGAATTCAGGAAGATGAGTCCTTCTGACTGGCACTGACCTGGCACTCTATTTACTGTTAAACCAAGCTGCCTTATAGGCATATGGGACCAACTCCAAATAGAGATCCAAACAAGAAGTTTTACAAAAGGATGAACTGTACGAGGGAATTCTACTTTCATTGAAGAAGAGCTTGTCTGTTTGAAGCAGAAGTTCTTAACGTGGGGTCAGATTTCAGAGGATCCATAAACTTTTATGAAAAAAAAACCTACATCTTTCTTTCAATATAATTGATTTCTTTTGTCATCTAATGTATTTTATTTTGTGTATTTACAACTATTACTCTTAGGAGAGGTCCACAGTCTTCATCAGATTGCCAATGATCACAAAAAAGTTAAGAACATTTGATATAAAGGAGCAAATATATAGAAGTAGTGAAATGAAACACCCAGTTGCTAAGTCACACAATTGAGTTGCAGACATCCTTTTATGACAAGAATTCTTACTGTTTCAGAGACCAGAGAATACTCAAGCTAAAAGGAATCTTAGATATCATCTGAGGAAATCTTCATTTTAATGGTAAAGAAACTGAGGAGGAAGGTGAGACTCCCATAGCTATTCATAGTGACAGTTACATCTTCTGACTGGTACAATGAAAACTCTTTTACTATTCTACATCAGGTGATAATGGGGCAAATTTCTATGCAGAGGACACAGTCATTTCAGTAGTCTTTGGTTGAAGTTCTATGAGAGCATGAAGGTCAGTGCTGCTGTATTATGAGTCACAAAGACTATTTGAGGAACGTTAACAGCAATATAGGTTCTCAGGATGCTAGAGCTGCAAAAAACATTGGCCATCTCCTAGTTAAAAATTCATCCGCATATGAATTTCCACCTCTAGAAGTAAGACCAATGGGTCTAGCCAGTGCCTCTTATTTGGGAAGCAGCATAGTATAATGGTTGAGTAGGTCAATTAAGTGTTGGGCGTGGAGCCAGGAAGACTTCTTTTTCCTGAGTTAAAATCTGGCCTCAGACACTTCCTAGCTGGGCTAGTCGCTTAATCCTGTTTGCCTCAGTTTCCTTATCTGCAAAATGAGTTGTAGAAGGAAATGGCAAACCATCACAGTATCTTTGCTAAGAAAACACCAAAAATGAGGTCATGAAAAATTGGACATGACTGAAAAACAACTGGACAACAACAAAAATGGTATAATAATTAGAGAGATGGAGTTATAATGATGAAGACCTAGGTTCAAATTCTACCTCTGATACTTACTAGCTGTGTGATCATAGATTGACAAGTCAGAGAACCATAGAATTTGACAGATTTAGAAGTCATCTCAGATGCTGTTTACACAAGAAAGGAATATTTACTATAATATGCCTACTAGGTGGTAGTCTAGCAGTTCTGAGGAGTTCTAAGAAAGGTGAACTCTAACCCCCCTTGAGGTAGTCTATTCCACTTTTGGACAGATTAAATCTTTAGTTAAGTACTTTATGACTTGATCTATGATTTCATTTATGTGGCTACCAACACAAATTGTAACCTCTCCAAACCATCTCATCTTTTGTAATTCTGCTTCACTCTCCTACACATTTCCCACAGAAGAGTTACCTAAGGGTCTCAAGCATTTTTTTTTTGTTCTTTTAGTTAGCTTGAGCAGACCAATGTATCAAACTGGTCTATCTATCTCTTCTCTCATTCTCACTCATGGTCTCCCTCCTTTTTATGTCCTACATATACTGGGTAATATGTTTTATACAATTCCTCATGAATAAATTATAGTTCATTACCTACTTCAGTGCATTTCTGTTCACTGCTGCCCTTTGGTCTATCTGCAATTTCAAATCTGGTAAACTGCTGGGGTTCTAAGATTTACGGTCATATAGTACCATGGATGTTGAAGTTCTAGGCTATTGTGGATTGAAATCATTGAAAGAATTGGAAACTTCCAAAGTGACAGCCAGTTCAGCCTTCTCCTCCTACTCAATTCTGAGCCCAGTTTGTTGTCTTGCTGTCCATTATACTCATATTGATGGACTTATCCAACGCTGGACAATATGTGTTTTACATACATTTTATTTTCCAATTTGCTGATTTTTGTTGTTTACACTTTTGTGAGTTTTTTCCCCAAGGAAGCTTTTGAGCTTGAAGCAATTAGCACAAAATAATTGGCAAGTAGCAGCACTTGTCATCAAATAGGGAACTCATTTTGTTTATACTCTATTTAGGATATGTTTCATGACATTGGCAAAGAGAGGTTAATCTTCCCAAAATATTGCTCACAAATATTCAATGGTTCTCTATTATCTACTAAATGCAATCTGAACTTCATGGCTGGGTATGTTGGATCCTTCATTTGCTGGTTTCAGCAGACCTTTCCAAACTTATACTTTCCAGGTAGCACTCACTTACGGGAATGCCCTGCTTTCAGGCGGGCCAACCAATTCACTGTCCTCCATGTAGCATCCACATTATTACCTCTGTGACTAAACAAACCAGTTCCCTCCTTGACACTTTTGGGAATTCTGTGATTCTATCAAGTATAGTAAAGTGTAGAAAGAACACTGGTTATGAAATTAGAGGACCTGTGTTCAAAACCTGACTGCTACTTACTACCTATGGGGAAATGATTTCAATTCTTTCGGTCTCAGTTTTCTTATATAGAAAATGGACTAGATCACCTCTAAGGTCTTGTCTATCTCTCTTTATAGGCCCACTCTCAAGTCCCATTTTCTCTGTGAAGATTGCCCTTACTCCTGAACTATTTTCTTCCCCCAAACCTAACTTCCAACCTAAGTATTCATGACTTTTACTGATTACTTGGCACTTTATCACATTGTGAGGATACTACAGTGTAAGATATAATTCCATTAAGTTTTAAATGAATTTTTAAATGATGGGGATGGGAGAAATGACTTCCAGGTGGTACAGTGGATAGAATATATCTATACCTATATCATATATATCTTTTTAGAGCAGGCAGGGCAGGGCAGTTGGGGTTAAGTGACTTGCCCAAGGTCACATGGCTAATAAGTGTTAAGTGTCTGAGGTCATATTTGAACTCAGGTCCTCCTGACCCCAGGGCTGGTGCTCTATTCACTGCACCACCTAGCTGCCCCTTAGTGGATTGAATATTAAACCTGGAGTCAGGAAGTCCTGAATTCAAATTTAGCAGCTATGTGACCAAGGGCAAGTCAGCATCAGTTTCCTCCTCTGTAAAATGGAGATGATAATAGCACCTACTCTCCAGAGTTACTGTGAAGATAAGATGAAATAATGTTTGTAAAGTATTTTGTAACCTTAAGATATTACATAGGTACTAGTTTATGTTGTTATTAATTATTATTATTATTATTATAAATTAAGAATGACTTAAGAAACAGTATATATCAAAAGCAATTTATACCAGTGTCATAAAATGCTTAAGCCCAGAGGTCAGTAAATAAGGCAATTCGGGTTAAGTGAATTGTCCAGGGTCACACAGTTAGTAAGGGTCTAAGGCTGGACTTAGACTCAGGTCCTCCTGACTCCAGGGCTGTTGCTCTACCTGCTGCATCACCTAGTTATCCCAATCGTTACTTTTAGTTGAACATAATGAATTAAGAAGATTGTGTCAGACAATAGGATCTGTTTTTCTGGATCCTAGTTTAATTGTAGTAATGATGGGCCCTTGGAAGGGATGGATTACATCTAATGAGGAGAGGGAAGAATTTTTTTTTTACTCCTGATATTTTGCTAATATGATGAAGAGGTTTTGGAATAAGACTGGAATAGAAAATTAAAAATATGCATGATGTGAAAGAATAGCAGAGATGGTATGTAGTAATTCCCAGGAAAAAAATTGACAAGGGAGTGGGGAAGAAATGATCCTTGTGGTCTCATATACCTTAATATAATATGGACAAAATATGAGTCAGAAGTAAAGTCAGCTTTGTAGGCTATGACTCACGATTGGAATAATGTTTAGGAAGAACATTTCTTGTTGAAAAGGACAGATTATACAAAAAGAGGTGACAAGATAATATGAAAAGGTATCAAGGCATATCTACCTTATCATGGTAGACAGCTTTTAGACAAAGATCAAAGGACAGAAAATCAGAATGGATAACATTGTAGGGGAATACCAAAGACTGGTTAGACAGGTGGATGAAATGGATGATGAGTTTTTGACTCAGACCACAAAAAAAGGGATATTTCAAGGCCTGGGACATCTACAGAACGTCTCTCTGACAAAAGCACAACATGCAATATATTTTCTACTTTAGCTTGCTTATAATTTTGTCTTTTAAAAGACAGAAGTAAGCAAAAAGGCAAACTGCTATTCTGAAAATTGTTGCTGAAAGCTGACAATATTACATCAAAGTCTGTGATAGAAAAGGGAGGAAGGCTAAGTATAGTCTAATATGTACTCTAGCTGTTCAGAGAATGGATTTCAAAAAAGTTTAATGAGAAGATTTGTATGATTCCATTGGCTGACACTCTAAAAAGCAATGGATTTCCGATGATAAAATTGTGATTCTGATGAGGAAGAAAAGGAGAATATGGCTAAAAAGACCAAAATGGCTACATGGAAAAGTGTTTACTAACTTCAGATTTTGGAGGATATGTACATAGGAGCACAAGTGTGAATGAAAAAGTGGTATTATTTTGTAAGAATGGGGCCTTTCAAAGATGTTAAGAGTTCTTTTTTTAAAATGTTACATTGGGTAAAGAAGGAGGTTAAGCATGGGGGTCAACTGCTTCTTGGAATAATGATACAGATCATAGTAAGAAAACCCAACTATTTAACTACTATTTTATTTCTTTTTTTCTCTACTGGGGCTGCACTGGACGGAAGACTGGTCATAGAGTTAGGAAGATCTGAGTTCAAATCTGGAAGAATTACAAATTCCAACACTGCCTAGCTGTGTGACCTAGGACAAGTCACTTAATGTCTATTTCATTTAATTTTTAGGGATCATAGTATCTCCTACTTTACAGGGCATTTGTGAGGATAGAATGAGATATTAGCAATGTGATTAAGACAGTGTCTGGCACATAGTTAGTACTTAAGAAATTATTTTTTCCTGGTTCCATTTCTGTCAAGGAGAATGATCCTCAGACTGGGAAACAGAATGAAAAAGTTAAGAGGAAGCCCAAGATAAATGAAAAACTAGTAAGAGAGTACCAAACTGCTCTAACTGAATTCAAACCATTTGGCCCAAATAAAGTTCGTCCTAGAGTCCTGAAAGAACTTGTAAAGATGATTGCTGAACTCCCATCAACGATATTTGCAGAATTCTGGAGAGTCTATCAGGTGACACAAGACTGCAGATGGATAAACATTTCACTGTGACCATCATCCTTATCTTCCCTGTTCCTCTACTCCCCAACTTTGTACTTTACCCATGGGACCCTAGGCTCTAATAAATGATCTTTCACCTTATCTTGCCCAGAATTAGGCCTTCATGTTGCTTAGCACTATGTCCATACCATGCTGCCTCCTTCCTTTCACTTCCCTGTTCCCCTTTATGTGTTGTTATCCCCTGTTAGAATATAAACTCCCTGAAGGTAGGAACTGGCTTTCTTATGTGAATTGGTATTCCTGGTGCTTAGCACAGTACCTGGTGCATAGAAAGTGCGCCCTTTTCTTTCCCCCCCCTCCTCTTGCCCTCTTTTCCTTCTCCCTTCTGCATTTATCTATCTTTTATCTGTCTATCTTTTTACAGAAAGGGCCTGAATTCTACCTAATATTGACTGATGAACTAATAACTTGATGAACTGAACTTGTATTCCTAGAAAAAAATCTGCAATTGATTATTAAGTGCATATTTGTGAGCACACAGTATGTTCAGAGTGTTGATAAAGGAAATATTGATCACTTGAACAAACATGGGCTCAATAATAAATGAGCTGTTCCAGGAATGCTTCCTTTCCTTTTTTCATAAGGCCACTAGACATGTCAGGGGAATACTGTGGCCATTGTATGTCTGAATTTCAATAAGGAGTTTGATATAGTTAGTCAGTCAACAGGCATTAATTAAACAATTACTATGGGACGGGCAGTATCCTAAGCACTAGGGATACAGAGAAAGGCAAAAATAGTCATGCCTTCAAGGAGCTTAGGGTGGCAAGGTGGTAAAGTGGATAGAGTCCTCACTCTGAAGCTAGCATCTCATCTTTATGAATTCTCACCTGGCCTCAGACATGTACCAGTTGTGTGACCCTGAGCAAATCACTTAACCCTGTTTGCCTCTGTTTCTCATCTGTAAAATGAGTTGGAGAGGGAAATGGTAAATCATTCCAGTATTTTTGCCAAGAAAGCCCCAAATGGGGTCATGAAGAGTCACACATAACTGAAAAATGACTGAACAATGAGTTTACATATAAATTACATGTAAATCACATGTAAATTAATAAGTACATACGAGATATGTATGGAGTTGGTTAAATATAATGTCACAGAGGTAAAATAGGGGATGAGGGTGAAGGTAATAACACACCACTGGAAAAGGCCTCCTACAGAAGGCAAAATTTGAGACAAGGCTTAGAGGAAAACAGAAAAATGAATGGTTACAGGTAAAAGGGAAAACCTTCTACTCATGAGAAACAACCAGTTCAATGGCACAAAGTATTGCGAGGAGATGTTCTATCTGAGGAAAAGCAAGATGCTCAGCACAATTAATTTGTAGAATCTTTGGATGGGCACACAGCGTAAGAAGTCTAGAAAGGTGAGAAGGGGTGATGAGAGCCTGATCTAGTGTGGTAACTATGAGTGGAGAAGTGTCATACGTAAATGACAAATTTTGATAATGAAAGATGTAGCCTTTCCTGAGATACTCATTGACAAGATGGAAAGCGGTTGATATTATAGTTCGGTGGACTAATAACTTGTTGAATGACTAAACCCAACGACAGAAGGGAGTATACATTTACATAACACCTACTATGTGCCAGGCGTCTTAGGACTTTACAAATATCATCTCATTTAATCCTCACAATAACTCTGTGAGGTTTTGTTGTTGTCATTCAGCCAAGTCTGACTGTGTGACCCCATGGACCATAGCAGGTCAGACCCTTCTACCCTCCACCATCCCCCAAAGTCTGTCCAAGTTGGTATTCATTGTTTCCATGACACTTTTTATCCATCTCATCCTCAGCTCTCCCTTTTTCTTTTGCCTTCAATCTTTCCCAACATCAGGATTTTTCCCCCAATGGGTAGATACTGTTAGTATTTCCATTTTATAGTTGAGGAAACTGAGGCAAACTGAGGTTAAGTGATTTTCCCAGGGTCATATAGATAGTAAGTATCTGAGATCAAATTTGAATTCAGGTCTTCCTTATTCCAGGACCCAGGGATTTATCTACTGTACCACCTGGTTGCCTTATAAGGGGCCACAGAAGAGTGACCTTATGAAAAAAAGAGAGGAAGTTTTCCTGGAATGATTTAAGTAGAATGACCTGAGGCTCTGTCTTTGTCCCAGTTATTTTCAATTTCATCAGTTCTCAAGTGACACGAAGCTGAATATGATAGCTAATATATTGAATAGTGCAATCAGCCTCCAAAAAGATCTTGTCAGAGTAGAATGAAGGGCTGAATTTAAATGAATGAAATTTAATAGGAATAAATGTAATAACAATTGACATTTACATAGCACCCTAAACGTGTGAAATAATTTACATACATTATCTAATTTGAGTCTCAAAAGAATGCCATGAGGGAGATACTATAGGCATTAATTTTCCCATTTTATGGATGATAAAACTAATACTCAGAGGTACCAAATGACCGTCTATGATCACACAACTAAGAAGTGTCAGAAGTGGGGTTTGAATTTGTCTGTGATTAAACAATTAAGAAATGTCAGATGTGAGATTTGAACCCAGGTCTTCCTGTCCTTCTGTCCTCCACTGTACCATACACTATTAGAGTCACAAAATCAAATGCACGATGAGAGAGCTATTGCTAGAGTGGAATTCATGGAGTCACAAACAGTCAGACACAATTGAACATATGAACAATAGAGAAGAATTCATGTAAAAAAACCTAAGTATTATAGTGGACCACAAGTGCAACATAAACCAACAGGGACTTGGCACCCTATGAAAGAAACTCTGTCTTGGGTTACATGAATTGGAGAAGGGGCACAATAGCTTCATTGTACTCTGCTACAGTCAGATTACACCTGGAACACTGTACTCATTTCTGGCCACCATATTTTAGGAAGGACACTGACAAGCTGGAGTGCATCTAACAGAGGGCTGATCAGCAAGATGGTGAGAGGACTGAATTGAAGTCCATGGTTATTGATATGTTATTGGGCTTGGAGGTGTTTAACCTGAAGAAGAGAAGGTTTTGGCCTAGGTGTGTGACATAATTGCAGTCCTTATGCATTTGAGGGATTATAACGTAGAGAAATAATCAGTCTTGATTGTTTTGATCCCAGAAGTCAAAATTAGAAAGAGTGGGCAGAAATTACCGAGGAGATTAATTTGATGTCATTATAAAAAGGAAAATTCTAAGAATCAGTCTAAAATTGAATAATCTGCTTTGGGAGAGAACAAATCCCCATCCTTAGAAGTCTTCAAATGGAGGCTGAATGACTACTTGCTGGGAATATTGTACAAGAGACACATTTTTAAGGTAGAAGGTAGGTGATGATGGTGTTTAAGGTTTATCCCAAGTAAACAATTTTATGCTTCTAGGGTAGTGGTTCTCAACCTTCCTAATGCTGCAACCCTTTAATACTTATATGTGGGTGTATCTGCATGTGGGTGGACCTGCCTGGAGATGGATAGAGAAGCGGTGTCTTGGTTCCTAAGACCATCAGAAATATGTGTTTTCCAATAGTCTTAGGCAACCCCTGTGACCTCTGTGAAAGGGTCATTAGATCCCCAAAGGGGTCGCAATCCACAGGTTGAGAACTGTTGTTCCAGGAAATCCTCAAGATACCTCACTGTGGGAAGAATAGTCCACTAGCTAGAAATAAAGTCCTACTAGGATTATTAGAGTAATCTAGAAATTGGCCAACATGCTAAACTTTTGAAGTCACTATTACTTGTTTCTTTGATCTGAGTTCTAAACTCTTTCCCCGCTGTTTTCTTTCACATCATTGTTGCTGTTATTGTAAATAAATGATTCTCCTGCTTCTGCTTGTTCTACTCTGCATCACTTCCTAAGTCTTCTCATGCTTCTTTGAGTTCATCATAGTCATTGCTTCTTACAGAATAGTAATATTCCATTACATCCTTATATTGCATTTTTTCAACCATCCTCTCAGTTGAAGATCACCCATCATGTTTCCATTCCTTGCTATTATAAAATATGCAGCTATAACAAATGCTATGCAACAGAATTTCATGGTCTCTTGTTATTTTTCTTATTTTTAAAAAATTTTATTATAGTTTGCATCATTCATTTCCACAAGATTTTGAGTTACATATTTTCTCCCCGTCTTTCCCCCGCCCACCACCCCAAAACAGCCATCCCAGTGTGTCCCCCCTCCCCCAGTCTATTCTCTCCTATGTCACTTTTCAGTAGGGCAGGATGGATCTCCCAACTGCAGGGCCTGTGTATCTCAAGTTCCAGTTGGATGTAGTCAATAATAATAGTAATAATAATTGCATATATAGATAGATAGATAGATAGATACAC
>CM053584.1:232669428-232684573 GCA_028627135.1 Pseudochirops cupreus
CTTTTTCCCCTGAACTAGGTAAATGGTATGCTTGATTAAAGTAAGATTGTTAACCCATTTTGAGTTGCTTTCCTTTAGAAAAGCAGATCTAAGAACCTGTGCTAGCAGCCACCCTGGTTGTGCTGGGGTGCTTGCCGATACAAGGGCCCAAGGCAGAACCTTGAGTGATGCCTATAATCATAAAATGTGATCTGGAGGAGGAGGTATAGGAGACAGAGAAGGAGCAGTCAGATTAGTAGAAGGAAAACCAAGAGAGAGTGGTATCCTGAAAAACTAGAGAGAAGAGGTCAAGAACGAATGTGATAAACAGTGTCAAAGTCTACAGAGAGGTCAAGAAAAATTTTTTAAAATTGTCATTAATTTCAAAATTGAGAGAACATTAGTAATTTTGGAGAATATAGTTTTAGTTGAATGATGAGGTTGGAAGCCAGACTTTGGAGAGGTAAGAAGAAAGTGAGAGGAAAGGAGGTAGAGAGCCTTCTCAACGAGTTTAGCTACAAAGGGAAGAAGAGATGCGTTGTGTGTATAGACTGAACAAGTGAGGGGTTTTTTTGAGGATGGGGGAGACAGTCATGTTTGTAGGGAAGAATGAGAGAGCATGGATGATGGAAAGGGAAACTTCTGGAAAAGCTTGCATGGAATAGGATCACTTGTGCAGAGAGAGGGATTTGCTTTGGCAAGAAGAGTGGCCACTTAATGTGAGACAGTGGTGAAGGGGGAGATAGTGGCAGAAGGCAGATGGCTGATATGAAAGAAGGCATGGGGGTGGTTAGTGTTTTTTGAATAGCTTCAATTTTTTCAATAAAATATGAGGTAAGAGTCTCAGCTGAGATGATGAGGAAGGAGTCATGGGAAGTTTGAGGATGGATGAAAAGGTTTGGAAGAGGTGCTCTGGGAAGAAGGAGAGTGAATTAAGGTGAGATATATAAAAGATTGCTTTGGCATGGTGACGGCCCAGTTGAGATTGTAGAATACAAATTTCGTAGTAGACCCAGTGAGCACAGTTTCATGCTCCAGTTTGGTTAAGCAACACGTGCACAAGTAAAGACAGAAGAGGAGGCAATGATTGAAGGCTAAGGCTTGGCAGGGCAAGATTGCAATACAATGAGGGACCAAAAGATTCAAGAGAAGAGGACAGCATAGAGATGAACTAGTTTGCCAATGAGTCAAGATGGGGCAGGGGGGAGAGTGTAACTAATTCAAAGGTGATAGTCCAGGAAAGAACTGATGAATTGGGGGATTAGAAGCAATGGTGAGTTTAAATAACAGGGCTTGGGGTTGTAAGACAGAGCAGTGAAATTAAACATATTGTGATCAGGTAAGGGAATTTCAGAGTTCATAAACGTGGAGATGGTATATTTGGGGATGGTGGCAGAATCAAGGCTATGACTATCTTTGTGTATGCCTGAGGTGGGGAAGAGAATTAGGTCATGTAAAATAAGTTGAGGAACTGTGAGGCTTCTGAAGGAGTATCAATATATATGCTGAATATCACTAATGTGGTGTCAGGAGTCAGGGAGGAGAGAAAAACTGTGAACTAAGCTCTGATCTCACTCAGGAAAGGAGAATGTCCTGTAGACACTAGACAACAACTACTGGAAATTTTATTAGATTGTAGATACAGGTTGAGTCAGTCTCAAAGAAGGAGAGGTTACTTGATGATAGTGGCAGAGGAAGAATCTGGAAGTGGTAAGAGGAGCAAGGAATATTCTAACTCTCCTGCTTCAACTAGTGGAGGGGTGGAAGTGGAATGAATAAAAGTGTAACCAGTGCTGGAAAGGCAGGCCAGGGAGATGGTATCAAGAGGGAGCCAGGTTTCCGCAAGAACCAGGAGTGAAAAGGAAAAGATTTAAGAAGAAAAGAAGTTTCTTAGCTACAGAGCAAGCATTCTAGAGAGCACATTGGAAAGTGTGAATAGTTTTAGAGGGTGTTCTTGGTAATGGGGGTTGGGTTGAAGGGAATGGGAATAAGGCACGAGGCAATAAAGGGATAGAGAACCAGGGATAAATAATGATGAGAGAGGAGTCAGAATCATTGGGATGAAGATGGGGGATGGGGGTGGGGGTATGACCAGGAAAAAATTTATTAATTAGGAGCATACATTCTATCAGAGAGAGGGAAATATAGTATGTTTACAGATAAGAAAGTATAAGATAAAACAAAATAAATTCAAAAAATGAAAGAGCACTAATAGTTGAAGTAATGGGGGAAGGGAGGTGTCATGAAAAGTTTCTCCTGGAAAACGGAATCTGTGCTGACCTTTGTAGAAACCTGAGTTTTCTGAAGCAGAAGGGAGAAGAACCACCTCTTTTCTGAGGGAAAACTCATTTGAGGATGTATCTCACATGGCTTTGGCTAAAACAGCTCAAGACCTGGAAAACACAGAACGGTCGAACTGGAAAGGAGGGACCTTCCAAATATAGTGGGCCACCTGTGCAAAGGCAGAGAGGAGGGAAATGATTGTCAGGTATAAGAAATAGCCAGCAAGCCAAACTGCCTAGAATAGAGAGCCTGTGAAGAGGAGTATTATGAAATATGAAGTAATGTTATCTTTCCAGAGATAACTAGTCTTTCAAAGCAATGGGATGAAATCTCTTAGAATTACACCTTTATCTAATATTTAAAGTGTGAAGACTGGCCCCTTCCCCAACCTGAATTCCAAGTATTTATTCACAAATGTTTTACGATCCAAAAAAAAAATACAATCAAAATTCTAAAAAATAAAATGAAAATTGAATATTGAACATTTCAGCAAACATTATAGTGCAAAAGAATATAGGGTCTAAGTACTTTTTACCTTCCTTTTCATTGATTGTTTCCATGAAAGGAAAAAGTTAATAACACTCATGCTTTTAAAAACTACTGATAATGTTGGTCATTTGTTCCAGTCCCAGCTGAAGGGGTCTTGCTAACCTCCCCACTGTCACAACTCACAGTTTATAAATAACTGGATGAATATAGTCTCTTTTGTTTAAACTGAATGATGGGGTCAGCTAGGTGGCACAGTGAATAGAGCACCAGACCTGGAGTCAGGAGGACCTGAGTTCAAATCTGCCCTCAGACACTTGACAAACTAACTGTGTGACCTTGAGCAAGTCACTTAAACCCAATTGCCCTGCCTTATGCCCTCCAAAAAAAAAATAAATAAACTGAATGATGAACATTTGAATAAAAATGAGAGGCAAACAAAAGGAGGCATTTTAACCACAAGGTGAGTTAAATGGTTAAGGAGTTGGGAGAGCTTTGGTTCTAATCTTGCTGTTGAATCATTTTTCAGTTTTTCAGTTCTGTCCAATTCTGTGACCCCATTTGGGGTTTTCTTGGCAAGGATACTGGAGTGGTTTGCCATTTCCTTCTCCTGCTCATTTTACAGATGATAAAACAGACGCAAACAGGGTTAAATGACTTGCCCAGGGTCACACAATTAGTATGTATCTGAGGCCAGATTTGAACTGATGAACATGAGTCTTCCTGATTCCAGGCACAGTGCTCTATCTGCTACACCACTCCACTAATTCTGACAAGTCAACTGACTTCTCTGAGGCTCAGTTTCTTCATCTGTAAAATTATGAGTATGACATAATATTCTTTGTGGCAGCAAAAATAACTCTAACAACAACTCAGATGTATTGTGATTAACAGCCATGGTTTTGGAGAATAAACAAAATGAAAGAGATATCTTTTATTTCAGAATAGGAATACAGGTCTATAGATTCAGCATGTGGCATATATTGTCAGAAGAGCTTGCTTTGTTGGTTATTTTTGCTTAATTATTTTTCTTTGGAAGGTACTTTGGGACTGGGATATGTTGTTAAGTAATTGTGAATTCTAAAAAAGTGAAATGAAAAAAAAAATAAAGTGATGCAGTTGGACTAAATGACTTTTAAGATACTTTTAAGTTCAGCATCTATGCAATTTCTTTGAAAACATGAACAAAGCATAAATGGAGGTTCAGTTTGAAAAAGAATATTCAATTTAGATGGAAACAATTTAGACCAAATAGTATTAATTGCTTCTTTCTTTACCCTTGTTCATTTCACCATCATAATTTGTAATTTAGCAAAATTCAATGGTGGGAAGTTTCAATTACAATACTTGCCTTGAATATTCAGGCAACATTTTTTAAAGCATTCTCCAAATTTAAAAAAGGGGGGAACATGAATTAAGTGCATAGAAATACAACAACTTATTAAGTCTATTTTTCAAAAATTAAAATTATTCCTTGTATATAAAGGATCCTAACAACAAAACCCTGCAACAATGTGCCACCCACATGGCACTCAAAGTGCCAGTCACTATCAGCGAGCAGGATGAAGGGAAATGTTCTAACAAAAAACCCAGTGAATTATTTCTCAGACCAAAGACTGTTTAAAAATATTCTTTATTTTTGCTTTGTGGGAAAAAACTTACTCTGGGAGAAAACTTGTAATCAGTGTTAGAGAGTGACAAAAAATTGGCTAATTTGACTTCCCTGAGTCCTCTTGGAGGTTCTTACCCACTCTCTTGCTGTGTCTGATTATCTCAGTGTTTCTATTCATGGTTAAAACCATGGTGTGAGTTCATGTTCAATCTTAGTTGGTAGCAGGGAAATAAAAAGGAATGAGGATAAAAAGCCCAAGTGTGCTGTCAGAGGTAAGCTGGGAAAAAAAACATATACAATTCCACATAACTACTTACTGCTTATAACACACTTTTTGAGATCATATCACTTAAATGAAAGAAGGGGCTTCAATGGAGAATATATGAAACATATATCATGCACAAATCCTCAAATGGGCTCATTTAGACATGCATATCTGTGAATCATTTCAAATTTTTCTATACTCTTTTAAAGCTCTCATCTACTTTGACCATTTAAATTGTCATCTTTAAATAGAGACGACACAAATCTTCACCCTCAGAAATGGTTTGTTACTCATACTAGCCTGAGAGCACTGCTGGCTCTGCCCACCTTGTCCATTTGGAAATATATCTGTGAGGCAGCCTGTGCTAATTTGCATAACCCAACCCAGTTACCCTGGATAAAGATGGAAAGACAACTTGAAATAAAGAATAACTTTCTGAACCCCAGTGACACATCTGAAGGGATTAACACAGGTGGCAGGTATAACATTGGGGAACTAAGTGGTGGGGGGGAGGATGTAAATGGCTAAAGACTCACCATTTTGGTCCAAACCTTGATTTCATTGGTTTGGGAAATTCCCTGGCGAGGAAATTCCTTTTATCAAAGCAGATCAACAACTGCTATTGAACTTGTAATTTTAGAGACTTGTCTAGAAACCTGAGAGATTAAATGACTTGCCCAGAGTCACAAGGCCAGTATATATCAGAGGAGAAACTTGAACTCACTTGTTCCTGACTCTGTCTTTAGAACTCTATCCACTACACACAGCTAACCCAAAGTGGAAAGAGGTATTCCTAGAGCCACTTTTAGAAATCTCCTTCTTTGTGTCATGGATGAGGTCATGAAACCAGTTCATAAAACAGGAGGCAATTTTAGAATAGGCAGAAGGCATTTAATATTCCTAAGGAAACAGCTATAAGACTCTTAGCTGAGTCTGTATCATCCAGCTGATAGAGCTTTGGCAACATGTACTGGTGGAGAGCCAGTAGAGTCGTCAATGAAGAAGGACCAGCAGCATTCTCTAAGAACAGAGAAAAGTAAAAGACATGGAAAGGACCCAGGAACTCAGTCAGCAACTGAGGTCAGCAGCAGTAACAGAGCAGTGGAATTCTAAAGAGATCAGCAAGGCACAATCACACATCCCATAAGAGGAAATAGACTTTCCCATCCCCCCTTGTTTGAGTCACAGCTAAGTAAGAAAAGGAGGCTATAAGATCCTCAGAGAAAGGAGGAGTTGTCCTTCTCTGAATATCCTGTGACAAGTCCTTTTATATCTTTTACTATGGAAATAAAATTCCTCTGAAGAGGAATGCCAAGGGCCATGCCTGAACTCTAGCTGGTAAGGGCAGAGGGAAGCTATGAGGGGTTGGCAGGTCCTAGGAGTTCCGTGAAGGTTGAGTGCTCTTTAGCTCAGTCTTAGAGACATACTGGGCTAAAATTAAATCTACCTTTTGCTCTATACACATACACACACACACACACACACACACACACACACACACATATACAAACACACTTACACACACTTAAACTTTTCTGATCCAGGGGCATGAGTCTGGGATCAAAAGGAAAACCACTTTCCTTGTCAGTCATAAGGAGAGAGGATTGTTGCTGTTGTTTATTCATATAGTCATGTCTGACTCTTTGTGACCCCATGGATGAGAGTATGCCAAGCCTATCCTCCACTGTCTCCCAAACTCATATTCACTATTTCCATGACACCGTCTATCGATCTCATCCTTTGCTGACCCCTTTTCCTTTTACCTGCAGTCTTTTCCAACATCAGAATCTTTTCTGATGAGTCTTGTCTTCTCATTAAGTGGCCAAAGTATTTACACTTCAGCTTCAGTATTTGTCTTTCCAATGAGTAGTCTGAACTAATTTCTTTATGTATTGACTAATTTGATTTCCTTGCTGTTCAAAAGACTACCAAAAGTCTTCTCCAGCACCACAATTCAAAAGCACTCAGCTTTCCTTACATTCAACTCTCACAGCCACACATTGCTACTGGAAAAACCATGGTTTTGACTATAAAGACCTTTGCCAGCAAGGTGATGTCTCTGCTTTTTAGTATGCTGTCCAGATTTGTAATAGCTTTCCTTCCAATGAGTAAGAGTTTTTCAATTTCATGGCTGCAGTCACTGTCTGCAGCAATCTTTGAGCCAAATAATATAAAATCTAACACTGCTTCCATTTCTTCTCCCTCTGTTTGCCAGGAAGTGATGGGACCAGTTGCCATGATCTTAGCTTTTTTAATGTTAAGCTTCAAGCCAGTTTTTACACTCTCCTCTTTCACCCTCACCAAAAGGTTTCTCATTTCTTCTTCACCTTCTGCCACCAAAGTGGTATTGTCTGTGTATCTGAGACTGCTGTTATTTCTCACAGCAATCTTAATTCTGACTTTTTATGCATCCAGCCTGGCATTTTGCATGATGTACACTGCATATAATTTAAATAAATAAGGTGACAATATGCAGACCCTTCATACTCCTTTCCCAGTCTTAAATCAATCAGTTGTTCCATAATTCAGTTCTAACTTTAGTTATTTCTTGACCTATGGAGTCAAGAGGCAAGGGACAAGTAAGATGATCTGGTACTCTCATCTCTTTGAGAACTTGCTGCGTTTTGTTGCGAAGGGAGCATAACCCTTAGCTTATACTCACCAGCTTATTTCCTTCAACAAAGTAAACCTCAAACATAAATTGAAACAGTTTTAAAGATTAGAATACATCAAAGAATACACAAGAGTGAATGATCCCTTTAGCTGGGAGTGTGATGAGATCTTAGCTCAAACCAGGAAGAAAAAAACAAACCACTCACCCATAAGGAATTTATCCTTGCAGTCTCTAGAATTTCAAGCAGATACAGAGGTATGATGGAGCCAGCTGCCAGTACATGTCTACTGTTTCCACATCTTTCTCATTTTCTTCCTAGAGTGTCTTCTATTCACTTTTCTCTTTCAAAAAATGTCTGCAACCTACCCAGTAAGTCCCTTTTGCAGGTATACAGCACTGAATTCAGCATTCTCTCCCCCAACCTGGAGTCATATCTCTTTCTATATTCATAAAACACTGAGATATTTGGTGCAAGCTTGGATGCAAGCCTAGTTACATATATTTTGAAGCCTTATAAACCTGAATAACTGGTAGCTATATTTAGGACAGGGCTAGATGCTGAAGTTCCAAAGTTTCACCCAAGTAGAGGCAACAAATCAGATATATGAGATTACTCATAAATGTACATGTCAAGATATGACACAAAGGCTGTATCTATTATTCTTTAAGTCCTTTACAACTGAAAGTCCTATGAGTAAATAAATCAATGAAAAAAGCATTTATGCAGCACTTAACTTGTGCCAGACTAAGTGGTGGGGACATAAATACAAAAAGTGAAAGACAATGCCCACATGGAACTTACATTCAGATAGAGAGAGATACATAAATACATTGGCCAAGGAAGAGAGTTATGGTTTGGGAAATCAAAGGGATGGTGAGTGGAGTCAAAGGGCAATAGATTGGCACACCCTTTCCAGAAGCAATAATATTAGTGACATAGTGATTTGACTATTATGCCCAGAGCAAAAGATGGGGGAAGTATATATGCTCACAGTGTCAGTGACATAAATTGACCTGCATGGGATGACTGGACTGGCATGTGAAACATAATATAGTGTGATGCAGGCTAAATGTAATGAACTAGATAAGTATGCACTCAACAAATTGAAGTAAAAATAATTTTCTCACTTTATTTCTCTTGATTTTGTGACATGACTGATATGGGAATAAGTTTTATATGACTTTATGTGTATAATAGGTATTCTATTGCTTGTCTTCTGGGTAGAGAAGGGACTGAAGAAAGAGAATTTGAAACTCAAAAATATTTTTGTTAATAAATAAAAAATAAATTTTAAAAAGAGTTAAGTTTGCATTCGATCACTGGTCAAGAGAACTCAGGACCAAAGCAGGAATTCCAAAGCTGTATAGATTAAATTTCCAAAGGTCATGGCTTCTGGAGGTCCATTTTGGAGGTTGCTCATCTAAGTGGAGAAATGTAGGGCAGATGGCAAGATAGCCTGAGTGAAACAACTGGATGACTTATTAAAAAAATCTGGTCAGCTAGATGCAGTGGACTAGATAATTTTATATTCAGTCAAGAACAAAGACAAGTCAATATCAAGAGATCCAAAGAATGAATATGATATATACGGTTACCAAAACTCCTTCTCTAGACCTTTCTTATGAGCAGTAGAAAAAACAGGACTCAAACCACAGGTTTGGTGGATATTTCCATTTGAATGTGCCAGCATTATCTCAAGCTCCAAATAAAATCAGTCAGTCAATAAGTATTGTCAGGCACATAGTAGACCCTTAATAAATGGTTATTGATTGATTCTTAAGCACTTACTATAATGCCAGGTACTATGCTAAATACTGGAGAAACAAAAAATTAAAGGTCTCTGCCCTAAAGGAGCTCACATTCTACCGGGGAAGACAATATGAAAATAACTATGTACATACAACATATTTGTATAGTGTAAATTTGAGGGAATCTCAAAAGGAAGTCACTAACAATTGGTGGGATGGAGGGGACTTGGAAGGTGAGATTTGAGTCAAGTCTTAGAAGAAACCAGAGAAGCCAGGAGGTGAGGAGGGAGAGAATTCCAAGCATGGGAGACAATTGATGCAAAGGCACGAAGAGAAGAGATGGAGTGTAGCGTAAGAGAAATATACAGTAGGTCACTGTCGTTGAATTGTAAGGTAAATGGAAGGGAGTAAGGTATAAGAGATTAGAAAGGTAGGGAAAGACCAGGTGGTTATGAGCTCACATATCAAGCAAAGGAATTGAATTGTTCTTAGCATGTATTTAAAGGCAACAAGAAACAGCATTTCATGGAAACATTTGATCATCTTGTCTTGCCATTCTCATAAATGTAAGCAAACAGATAACAATGATAATAATAGTAAATTATGCTCTAACATCAGTTATACAGAATAAAAAAGTAGAGAAATTTTATGAAGAACTAAGTCTCTCCAAACTAAATCAACATACTTCTTGATAGAGAGGTTATGGAATAATATTCAGAACAAAACACGTTTTTGGATAAAGGCTATGTGGCAATTTGACTGTAATTGACTAATTCGCTATAAAGGTTTGTTTTTCATTTTCCTGTTTAGGGAGAAGGGAAGGAAGGAAAATATGTTCAATAATTAAAAAAAAAACAATTTGAAAATAATTTTTAAAAGATGTTTTGATATTCTGGAATTTCAATGGGAAAATGGGCACAGAGGAGATTAGCAAAAATTATGTTGGAAAATGTGATTAAGGATTAAGAAATAAAAGAAGTCACAGACTGGTAGACTACTTGTAGTACTAATAGGACTGCTTGTACTACTAGTAGATTAAGTTTCTTGTATATACATCATAAATGCTTTCTTCAAAAAGCACTTAGTAAAAAAGGCAATATATAAGCAGTGAACACCAAATATGTTTAATGCAATTGACTGCATATTAACAGACAGGAAACAACTGGCTCTCAATGTGCAAGCTATATTCGGTTTAGCTGTTTGTATGCAGTCAAACCAATGAGTAGTCAGAGAAAAGATCAAAATTAACAATAAATTAGAAGCCAGAATGAAGGCTAAAACACTGGCTATGTTTACAACTCCCACCTGACTTATTTAGCAAGCCATTGATTTCAGAAAATGGGAAATAGACAAAATTGGAAACACTAGCAATGTCATATTTTCTTGCAAATGTAAAAATGGTGGGGGTGGGAAGGGATGGGAAAGTCATCACAGGGCCTGAAAGAACATAGAAACCTCTTCTTCCAGCAAGCATTTGATTTCCTTGTCAAGTAAAGGAAGTCATTGCAGTCAATGCCAACATGATTTAAAAGCAAATATTCACTGGAAAATCATCAGAGAATGACAGAAGGTTTCTGGTGGCCTCACAAAGCAATAAAAGTAGTTCACAGTAAAAAGGGCTTAATATGAGGCCCTGCTAATCCAGATCATCCTTAGAGGATTTGTAGATGAAACTGGAAGAACAACAAATACATGGATGTGAATTGGAACAGACCGCTGGCATTTCAATAGGTAGATAGTCTTATCTGTAGCAATAGTAGAGCAAACAAATTTGGACTCTAATACCTAAGTGCCTGATGATGAATTGGCAATAGCATTTGAAGAGATGAAGTTGGAAAGGGCAACCAGACATGAACATGCAGAAGAAATTCATGCTGGAAGCAATGCACTTTTGAAGGGACTCTGGGTTAAATTTTCAACATATCTTCAAGAGGGAAAGATACAAAAGAATGGAAAGTATCACAGAGAGTAGAAGAACAAGCAGACAGTACATATTAATCTGCATGAATGCTTTCTTATAACTATAAAATATTTACAGTCACACAGCTTACCAAGAAGCATAAAGAATGTAAAATGTCACTATATCTGTCGATAAGAATTTTAAGTATTCAACTTAGAACAACAAAATTCATTCACGTAGACTTTCCTCAACTAGGAGGTCTTCCACTCAACAACATAAAATCATAAGTGATTCAGTGATAGAAGTAACCACAGATTACAATGACTACATAAACTTATTTGTTTAATCATCCACCAAGTAGGAAAGTGGATTGGCATCTCAAACCATACAGTACAATAAATTCCAAATGAGTAAGTCTGTTGTTGTTGTTGGGTCATGTTTAATCATGTCCATCTAACTCTTTGTGGCATCATTTGACCTTTTCTTGGCAAAGATGCTGGAGTTGTTTGCCATTTCCTCCTCTATTTTATTTTGCAGATAAGGAAACTGAGGCAAATGAGGTTAAGTGACTTCCCCAGGGTCACACAACTACTAACTGTCTGAGGCTAGATTTGAACTGAAGAAGACCAGCCTTGCTAACTCCAGGTCCAACACTCCACTGTGCCACCTACCTGCCCCAATGAAAAAATTATCTACATGTGAAAAAAAAATCACACTACAAAAAGGTTAGGAGGAAAATGGAAGGTTACATCTTTCACAATTATACTTAGAAGATGAAGTTCTAACTAGATGCAGCAAAAAAAATTAAAAATTGGATTATGCAAAAATGAGAGGGATTTACACAAAAATTATAATGAATCAAAAATAAAGAAAATGTAGAGACTGGTAAAAGTCATGGCATTATACAGCTCTGATAAAAGTCTGGCCTCGAAAGCCCATAGGGAATTAATATAAAATCTATGTTATTAAGGGCAATTGATCAATATGGTAGAAAGGCTAAGTATGGATTGATTTGTCCATGGGACCTTTAAGTACTTATGAGCATTAGGAGATTTGTTGCTCTACGTAGACTCTCTAATCTGAAAATCCACATCGAAATCCTTAAGTTCTGAATTGCTTTCTTTGAGCACGTGCAGCAATGATCACTCTTTTGGAGCCAACATCCCCACGTGCAGCCCAAGTGAAGAACCTGGGCATGTCCGCCAATCCTACCATCGTAGTGATGGAAAAAAAAAAGAACATGGTTTCTTTACCATGATATCTTTCAGATACTTGGGAGTTGAGAATTTATGCCTCCCTTTGATAGCGTCGGCAATGTCACAGGTGATCTTTCAGTAGACTGAAAGGTGAACAACTTGATTTGCATGATTTGGGAAGGGCTTGAGGGTTGTGCAGACCAAGTGAGATATGGACCATTTTTGAATATTACATGAGGGTTATATAGGGGAAGAGGAAGGCCATGGATGGACTTTCTATTCCTGTAACCAAAAAGAATATAATATTCCTGATATTTGCTCATCACCCGTACATCACTTGGCCTCCGTACATATGTTCTCCCAAGTTTCTTTAAACTCTTCCTATTTGTCATTCCTTGCAACGCAACAATATTCCTATTCATTCATATGGTGCAACAATAAATGTTTGTGGAATTGAATTGATTAATCTGTCATCCTTCCCTCTAGCTACATGACCAGCTCACCTCCTTTTCTGGTCATATGTGACTTGCTTAAGAGAAGCAGTGTAAATGACAGAAACAGAATGCCAGTAACCTACTGACTGCCACTATGAGTCTCTCTATTGACCATCAAAAATTTTGAATCATTTGCAATTGTGGTGGTCAGTGATTTGTGGCATCACCACTTCAGCATCACCAGGATCATATTAGTGTTTCAAATGGGCCTTTTGAAGTTGAAACTGATGTTTGAAGTTATAATTACCAAGTTAAGCCCAAAGGAGAGATATAAGGATGCACTTCCCTCCATTCTTTCCAGAGGTAAGGGACTATGGATAGTGGACAGTGCATATGATATAAAGTTTGCTCTATCTATTACTATTAGTGAACTTTCTTCTTTCTCTTTTGTATTCTTTATAATGAGGGAAGTCTCTCTGGGAAAGGGAGGAATAGAGGATATATTAAGAAGTGAAGGTGACATGAAAACAAAGACACCAATAAAATTTTAAAATGAATGACTGGATGGATAATTAGGTAAATAAATGAACAAACAAGTGGATAAATGAATGGATAAGCTGATGCATTGGGGATAAATAGGTAAATGAGTAAATAAATGAGTAGCCAAATCAATATAAAATTATATGTGAATGGATGAATTTTTAAAATAATAAATAAGGAATGGGTCTTTTTGGCAGAAATATCTGGGAATGTCAAAAGCACTGTGCTGTGTAATTTCCCAATTACAATCCAGTCTGATCTCCTCCTCTTATTCACTTCTGGACACAGTTCATTTTCCACCTGCAGTATCTTTCCCATATCAATACATTGATGGAATAATTCCATAGGTTTCCTATACAACTTAATACTACTATATAATCTGGGTAATCTAAGGAGGCTTTGTAGCATTTCAGGATTAAGGTAACTAATTCAATGTCATCTATGAACCCTCTTATTTAACAGATGAGGAAACAGTAGCCCAGACAAGTTAAATGTCTTTCCAATGATCATACACCTAGAAAGAGAAATAGGATTGAAACCTAAATCTTCTAAGGTCAAATCCAGTAGTCTTGTTACTATCCATGGAGATGATATGGACTATCAGTTGAACAAGCTCTTTTTTCCTCATAAAATCACTTGAGTTGAGAAAAGTTTGATTTTAACTTGGTCCAACCCTTGCCCCAAGCCCATTTTTTAAGGAAATTAATGTGAATTTAGGAATGATCCCTAGTTATATCTTTGGATTTAACATTAGACATAGGATGTGAGAGTAGGAAAAGTATCCAACTACCATGACCTGTTGCTATTAAGTACTGGTATTCCCACTTTACAGATGAGGAAACTGAGGAGCTAAGGGGTTAAATAACTCACAAATTGTCACACAGCCAGTAAGTGACTGAAGCAGAATTTGAACTCATATCTTCCTGATCCCAAGTTCAGAGTTCTATTTACTATACCACATTCCCTCCCTCAATGCCCACAGCTAGTAAAGGTTGGATCCTAGACTTGAACCCCAGACTTCTGATTCTAGTGCAGCGGTTCTCAACCTGTGGGTCCTGACCCCTTTGGGGGTAGAGTGACCCTTTCACAGGGGTCACAGGGGTCACCTAAGACCATTGGAAAACACATATTTCCGATGGTCTTAGGAACCAAGACACCACTCCTCTATCCATCTTCAGGCGAGTCCGCCCACATGCGGATATGCCCCTATACGAGTATTAAAGGGTCAGGGCATTAGGAAGGTTGAGAAACACTGCCTCTCATTAGCAAATGAAATTATCAGAAACAGTTCTCAATGAAGAATACCCGTTTCTTGCTGTTATTCAGTAGTTTCAGTCATGTCTGTCTCTTCATTACCCCATTTGGTCTTTTCTTGGCATAGTTAGTGGAGTAGTTTGCCATTTCCCTCTCCAGCTCATTTTGCATAGGAGGAAACTGAGGCAAGCAGAGTTAAATGACTTGCACAGGGTCACATAGCTAGTAAGTGTCTGAGGCCAGATTTGAACTCATAAGTTGACTCTTCCTAACTCCAGACCCAGCACTCTATCTACTGTGCCATCTAGCTGTCCATGAAGAATGCCCATAAGGTGGCTTAAAGAAGAAATCCTGAGAAGCATCTTGCTGTTTAAAAAAATAAATTTTCTAGTTTGCATAGTAACTGAACTGACTAATTGACTTAGATATAAGATGCATAAAAAGGATACAAAGATATTCCAGGTTTTCAACTTTCTATCATATGAAACTCATGTTTTTAATTAGTTATATCATTTCATAGTAGTTACTATGACTAGTAATTATATTGATATCTTAAGCTCCTGGTCTAGTCCCAAAAAGATGTCAGCAAAAATCTTTCAGGCACTAACAAGGTAGAGGCCATGCAATATAGTAGAAAGTGTATTGGAACTGAATTCCGGTAACATGTGGGTTAAAATCCTGCCCTTGACCTTGTAATAGTAATCTGTTTAGCAGGATACTTAGCACTTAGTACTAAGTGCTAAGTGTGGAAGGGGCAAACCCTGTCCCACTGTTGAGAAGGCATGAACTCCCCTGTTGATGTGGAAGAAGGGGATTGGCTGAGGTGTGTATAT
>CM053584.1:232685073-232703106 GCA_028627135.1 Pseudochirops cupreus
CTGCCCTACCAAAAAGTGACATAGGAGAGAATAGACTGGGGGAGGGGGGGACACACTGGGATGGCTGTTTTGCGGCAGTGGGTGGGGGAAAGACGGGGAGAAAATATGTGACTCAAAAAAATTTAAAAAAAAAGAAAAAGAAAAAAATAATAAAGTTGATATAATTGAAAAAAAAAAAGAGAAAGATGTCTTGATGCTGTATGCCAGAGTGAGGGACTGAATTGGCCCAAGAGCTTTAAAGAAGAGATTTTCTTCTTGCTTTCCTGCTTTGAAAGAGGACATACTCTCTTTTGGACTGACTTCAGCTCCAAGAACAGAAAGAAAAAACTTAGGAAATTGGGAACATATTGAGGAGGCTGCTACCTTCCAAAGTCCTTTCTCTCCCTCCCCCGAGTCAGCCCCAAAGAGATTCTAGGACTATGCATGTGCCCTGGCAAGAGGAAAGAAGAAAATCTTTCATTTACAAAGTTTTCAGGGTAATTCTTTGCCTCCTACAAACATGAATCATGAGGTCGTCATTCTCCCCACTGATGAGGATTGTCTTGTGAAAATGCTGCAAGCTTAAGACCTGGTTTACAATTGTTTTGTGAAAGGCCTAAAACCTCTGTCTAGTGAAATTAGCTCCATTTAACTATGATATTGTAACACCTCCCACTGCCCTCCAGCCTCATCCCTTCTGACCATGAACAAAACACATAATGCTCCTCTACAAATGACCAGGAGCATGAAAGAATTGAAAGAATTGAGATTAGCGGAAGACCCTATTGCAGACCTCTGTCCTTGAGTGTTCATGAGCAATGCCAAGTTCATGTTTTTATAAACATTTACCATTTAATAGACATGCTGGAGAGAATGTGAAGGAAAAACAAGGACTGGGAAATTGCCTCTTGTTTTATATAATGAAATATTTATCATGATAAACTATCTGGATGTTTTGACAAAGCACATCAAAGAAAGCAATGTACGTATAAGATCAATTTGCATATTTACAGAAACAGTGTTATCAATGTCAGCCCTCATATTTCTGTCTCAGATTACATATTTAATGTAGTTATAAATATGCCAAAATAAGAGCATGTGCATGTTCTCTGGTCTCGTTCAGTCTTTGCCAAACATGACTCGCTACTGTTCTGCTTCTTTCTGGACTGGGATGTTTGCTAGTTTCATAAAAATATATAAGGCTAATATATCTTCAAATTTTCTGTGCATTCAAAGTGAGAATATTTTTTCCTACCCAAATGTGAACTTTCACATCCTAGAAATAAAAGATAGAGAAGACCCATAAACCTGCCTGCCTTTGTTACTGAGAATTTGTTCATTACTAAATGTCAGGGCATAGTGAGAGAGCTATGTAAGGAGCTGATTTTTGCCTGCATGTTCTGACCGTGCTTTATAGTCAGACAGATATAAGACTAGTGATGGATCTGACAGAAGAATTAAGATGGACAGTAAGGCAGCTGGGTTGTGCAATGGATAGAGCACTGAGCCTATAGTCAGAAAGACCTGAGTTCTAGCCCAACCAACTGGTGGTATGACCCTGGGCAACTTAGCCTCTGTCTACCTTAGTAAAGTGCTTTGCACAATGCCCAACGCATAATGGGTACTTAAACGCTTGTTTCCTTTCTTTATTCTCCCAGATGTGCATCTGCTTCTTAATCTAACACTGAGCAACAAAGTATGTTTGGCACTGTCCTAGTTTCATTCTACTTTCCCATCCTACCCTTATAGCCTCAGACTTCATCCCTTTATTATTTTAAATTCTCTATAATTCTTGCCTTGTGGTTTTTCTTTTCTTTTCAAGTTGAACTACATTTTAAATTTTTAATTTTCTTTTTTCTGTTTTTAATTAACAAAAATCTACTTCTTTCTCATTCCCACTCTTAAAGAAAGAAGGAAGGAAGAGAGAGGAAGGAAGGAAGGAAGGAAGGGAAAAAGGAAAGATGAAAGGAAGGAAGAAAATGCAACATGCATAGTCAAGGAAACAAATTTCCTCCCTGACTGTGTTCCAAAAATATGTGTCTTTCTATGCCCTAAATCCACTGCCTCTCTTTCAGGATGCGAATATCATGCTCCACTCGGGTCCCTTAGAATCACGGACGACCATTTCATCGACCATGGTTTTGCTGCCTTCAAAGTTGTTTGTATTTACAGTGTCCTTATTGTACAAAACTATTCTTCACATTCAGTTCACTTCACTCTGCATCAGTTTATACAAATCTTCTCAGGTTTTTGTAGCACCAATGCAATGTTCACAGTACCCACGATCACTATAAATATGCCTGTGTGGTGTTCAATTGCAAAATATAACAGACTCTCCATATGGAAGACAGAAGCAAAACATTTATTCAGATACCAGAAACCAAAATCCCAAAACCAGTAAGCCAATTCCATCATAGTAGCAAAAAAGCCGCAAGAGCACAGAGAACCACAGCATCCTTTAGCCTTCGCACAAGCCAATATAAGACAAATATTTGCTCACAAACCTATCTGTCGCCCTGGGAAGTTTGCTCTCCTCCCAGCTATCTAGTCTGGCTCTGACTCCCAGCTTCTTGTGGGTTCTGCTCTACTCTTCAGCAAATTCCTCCCACCACGGGCTCCATGGGATTACATTCAACCTATTAAGGGAGAGAGTTTATTTTCAAAACAGGGAAGGTCTTCAAATTCCCCTAGACTTATTAAGGGGCAGGGAAGATCTTCAAATTCCTATTACCATTACAGTTTTCTGAAACCATCCCCTTTATCATTTGTTGGAGCACAATAATATACCCTTACATTCATTATCATCTAGCCATTCCCACTTAACGTATACCTCATTAGTTTCCAGTTCTTTGCCACCATAGAAACAGCTGCTGACAACATTTGTGTACCTATGAGTCCTTTTCTTCTTTCTTGGATCTCTTTGGGGTATGCTGTCTCATGATTCTTCAAGCATCTCTGTCCTCTAACCTCTATCCCCAACTTCCCCACTTCTACCAAACAGCATCAGTATGACTGTCACCACAAACTAGGTATACTCTGATGACCGAGGAAGGCATTAGTCCGTTTCTTTAACAGCATGGAAAGAGGTTTGTTGACTGTTTCCATGGCAGGCACTCTCTCCTCAAAAGTCATGAATAAGGTTCATTACAGAAAGAGCTAGTTTGGAAGGTAGGGTAATTGGACAGGTGAAACAAGTAGCAAATAGCACCAGCTCAAACCACTTTCTCAATGAAGCCTTTCCTTATTATAGAATTATAGGACCGCAGAATTAGGTCTAGGAAAGGACCTTAGCCATCATCTAGTCAAATCACCTCATTTTAGAAATGAGGAAACTGACAACCAGGAAGGAAAAGTGGCATAGAGCATAAACAACAGAACCATATTGCCAGGCACTCTGCTAAGGGTTAAGGATACAAAGAAGGGCAAAAAATCCCTGCCTTCAAGGGTTCACAATCTACTGGAAGAAAATACATGTAAAGAAATAGGTGCATGCAAGTTCAAGAGGAGTCAAGAATGTGATAAAGCTACTGTAAAGCCAAACAGAACTAATGTGATCTTAAGTTATATTGTGGCATTCAGATCAGTAGAACTAATAATCTGACTGTAATCAGTTCTCTAGCTCAGTATCCACATCAGTGTCTAGTTCAGACTGGAAGCCAAATGTTAAGAAGGGCATTGACAAACTAGGGAGCACATAGAGAAGAGCATCAGGGTTAATCAGGAGTGGGAAACTATGCCATATGACAAAGGGCAGAAGGAACTGGGGTTATTCAGTCTGAATAAGAAATGAATTAGGAGGAGAATATGATAGTTGCTTTCAAATACCTAACGATCTGTCATGAAAAAGTATAAAGCCAAGCATGAGCAGCTTTCCAGAGGACTGCTGCTGTGAACAGCTTCAAGGTTTTGATTACATAGTATAGCGAACTCTCTATTTATTCAGTAACAAACTAAGACAAAACTTTGACAGAAACCAAAGTACAGTGTTCACAATGTTACAGCATGACAAGTTATCACTAAAGTGGCCACATGTTTTCACCAAAGTGGTCACCTAGTTTTAAACAAAAGATATCATTCAGTAAGTCCTTAACTCAATCATCCTTAAGAAGCATGCCTCCTTAAGGAACACAAAGCACAAAGGTCAAATTTCTCCACCCCTAGGTCACAGTAAATCATGATCTTCTCAGTCAGCATTAAGTATGCAAGGAGAGGTCTTTTCATCTTGACTCAATGCTGGCTCTCAGATTGATGGTTCCTCTTCCATGGTCCCAGCTCCTGCCCAAATCTACCCAACTGTCACCTGGATTCAAAGGCAGGCAGCTCTCAGCTCCTTGTCCAGCTCCTCATCTAGTTCCCATTCCGTATTGAAGCTCACAGTGTCCAGTCCACCTCAAGTCTTTCACAGTTCCTGTTTCTGGGAAGACAAAGCTTAATAGAGTCAAAACAACATTCATACACGTTGCTGGCACCATCATCAATTCATTATTTGCCTGTGAAATCAACAGAGACCCACAAACAAGGTCCAAGAGGTCAACACAAATCATCACTATAGAAATCAACACAGACCCATGAACAAGATCTAAGAGATCAACACAAATCACTAGTAAAGTCCCAGGACTTCTGAAACCCTCCTTCAGGACTTTTGCAAACAGACAACCAGAAAATCCTCTTTTGGCGCTTCCAGTAAGATCCCAAGGCTTCTGTACAAATTATCACAAACAAACATCAACACAGGCAGAAGAGACAGAGTGCCAGGATACCACAAGTTTTCTCCTTCTTGACTCTGCCACCACAAGAGTTCTCTTCTCAGTTCTGCCACCACAAATTCTGTTCCCAGTTCTCAGTTCTTTTAAGTTCTGCCACCACAAGTTCTGTTCTGTTCTCAGTTCTGCTTGCTCCAGCCGTCATTAGCTCCTCCCCTTCCTGTTGCATCAGCAATAGAAGTTCACAAGTTATAGGGTTCACAAGTTCTGCTTCTCAAGAAAGACTGATAGAATCATGGGCAAGGCTGAAAAGAAACTTGAACTGAAACAAGGTGGCAACTAAATAGCTGAAACAAGGTCCTAACTACTTCTTTGCTTGCCATTACAGGAAGAAAGATCACATTGGCATTACATAAATATGATTCTAAAGAGTAGAATTAGAACCATTTGGTGAAAATTTACAAAGAGGAAGATTTTAGTGGAACTTTCTAAGAATTAGAACTAACAATGAATTAGACTTACAAAGTAATGAGTTTTCTATCCCTATCAAGCAAAGGCCAGATGATATCTACTGAAGATAAGAATAAAAGGAATTCCTACATTAAAATATAATAGGATTTAGAGCTGGCAAGAACCTTATGGAGAAAGTATGGTACGGTGGGAAGAATGTTGCCCTTGGAGCTGCAGAACCTAAGTTCAAATATTAGCTCTGTCACTTATTCTACTTTTTAGCAATGTTACCTTGCACAAGTCACTTAACCTCTGTACCTCAGTTTCCTCATCTGCAAAATGAGGGAGTTGGATTAATCAAACTCTCAAGTCCCTTCTAGCTTTGGACCTTTGATCATCTGTGCCAACATTCCCTTCTTAAGAGTTGATTTCCCCATAGTTGAATAGCTAATCAGTGGCAGAAAGTTTAAATGAGATAGTTACCTGCCCAAGGTGACAGAAGTAAATAACACCTGGGAAATGGACCCACATCCTCTGACTCAAAATTAATTGCCTTTTTTGCTATGTCAAACTGCCAACTCCACCCAATGAAGTTGGATAAACTCCTTTGAATTTATCCCTAAGCTTTTAAATTCTCCTTATGGGCAAAGAAAGTCTCTCTTGTTTTTATCTATGTTACTCTCCAATTCCTTCCTAATAGACAGCAGAATAAATGTGAATATTATTTTTCCCATATCCATCACATCTAGAAAGCTAAGTCATCACATAATAAAGCTAGAAAAATTCACCCAGAGGGCAACAAATGTTATATCTGAGTTGTTTTCCCTAATACATGACCGGAGATTTACTTTACTTTATTCATTTGTTGTTTTTTCTTTCCTTCCAGTAGAATGTAAGCTCTATAAGGTCAGGCATGATTTCATTTTTGTGTTTGTATATACAGTTCCTAACTCAGTGTCAGAGAGCATGGTAGGAATTTAATAATCTCTTGCTAAAGCAGAGGCTATGAATAGTACAAGGGAAGTGGCCCTACACTTGAAGTCAAAGAACTTAAGTTCAAATCCCAACTAAGCCACTTACTACCCATTTGACTTTGGGTAAGTCACTTCATTTCTCTGGGCCTCCGTTTTATCATCTGTAAAATGAGAGAGGATTATATTAGTTTATCACAGAGGTCTCTTCAAGTTCCAAATCCACAACCCTCTGAATTCCTGCAAAAAAAAAATCCTTTTTAATTTATGCCTTCAAAATATTTAGAAACATTATGACTTCTCTACCTGAACAGACTCAACATCAAAAATTTAATGATTTTTGTTTTGCTTCTTGGAGTTTTATAACCAACAATCAGAGGAAGTCATCAGTATCAAAGTATTGATACACCTTTGTATATTTCAATGATTTTTACATTGTTTAATGTTATTCACTACCTACATAGGCTATGTAGAAAGGAGCATTCTAATAACCATTAGAACCATGCAAGTGGAAGTTAAAACTTATGGATTCAATTTTCCACTGACTTCACTACAACCTTGGGAAATTCACTTAATATTTTTCTATCTCAGTTCACCTATTTGCATAACCAATTTCATAATAATCTTAATTCACTTGTAATGGCACTGAGAGGCATAATTAATGTTGGTAAACTTCCCTGAGATTTTGAGGGTAAGGAAACTTGAGAATTATGGTATTCTTAAAAACAGATAATATATTTAAGATGTTTGGGTGATTCAGTCTTCAAACTTAAAAGAATCTTCACTATTTTTAATCAGTCAAACTTTAAATTTTTCATTTTAAAGCAGAGATCTGGCCTTTCATGGAAATAAACTGAAATTACTTTCATTCAAGTGAAAAAGGAAAGGAATTCTTTCTGTTATGAAAACCCATTGGCACCTCATTTCCTAGGTATGTTGCTTTTGTCTTTTTTTTCCCATTTTTCTCCTTTAATTGTCATTTTAAACCCTCTGGATTTAGGAAAGAAAGGTAACAGAGTGTAGCAAAAATAGAGGTATCCTTGGAGGCAAAAAGGAAGTGGGTTCAGGTTCTTCTCTGACACATACCAGTTGCGTGACCATGGGCCAGTCACTTAACCTGCTCTGTACCTAGCCAATTCTTTTTTAAACTTAGAATTTTTTCACTGAATCTTTTGTAATAACGTATATTTATGAATATATATGTATGTATAAATATGTATAGCAATTCTTTAAGACTGAAAGCTACAATAAAGGGGACAATCTCGGAGAAACATAGAAGACTCATCTTAACTTATGTAGAGTAAAATGAGCACAACCAGGAAAACAATTTATATAATAAAAATATTGTCAAATTAAACAACTTAGAAATATTTAAGAACTCTGACCAATACAATGATCAATCATATTTCTAGAGTATTAATGCTGAAGAATACTACCCATCTCTTGCCAGAGAGGCAACAGACAAAACATTCAAAGTGAGATACATATTTGGAGGTATAGGCAAAATGAAAATTTCTTTTGCTTGACAATGCATACTTGTTATGAGCGTTTTCTTTTTCCTGTGGGGGAAAAATGAATTTTCATTCATTACAAAAATAAAAATCCATTTTTTTGAAAAGACTATACTATCGATCTGTTTCCGTGGAAGAAAATTCCTTGCCCAGAGTTCATGAAGTCACAAGTTTGAGGAAGGAAGGAAGGAAGGAAGGAAGGAAGGAAGGAAGGAAGGAAGGAAAGAGGGAAGGAAGGAAAGAAGGAAGGGAGGGAGGAAGGGAAAAGAAAGGAAGGAAGGAAGAAAAAAGGGAAGAAAGGAAGGATAGAAGGAAAGAAGAAAAGAAGAAAAGCCTTCATTTTCAGGTATAGTAATGCTTAATAAATTTCAAATGAGCTCATCTATTCTGAATCCATTCTGCATAACAACATACCAGAAAATTATATAGATACAGATATAGATGATATAGATATAGATATACATGGTAAGCTCAACACAGACAAGTTAGTTAGACATAAACTTTATTTACATCACAGTTGTATAATTTTTGCAAGTAAAATGAGTAAACTTGAGGAGAATTGGTAATGTTCAAGAACATTACGGCCTCACAGTACCCTTTCCTCCTATAGGGAAATGTATTTCTTGAGTATATTTTACCATTTCTAACACCGTCTTAATGCCCTATCCATCATTCAGTCTGATGCATTTCCCTCAGTTCCTTTTTCAGGCCTCAAATGATCACATCTGATTCTAAGAAAAGGTAATGTAGAGAAAAACGGCCTTAAAATTAGCTTTCCACAAGAGATGACATAAACTAGTATCAGCACAAAAAAGAGATAATAAGAGAGCAAAGGAAAGCATGACAGCTTAGCTTTTTTGGCATGCTATCCTCACCCACCACCCTTGCTAAGTTTCAGTGTTCCTATAATGATGCTAAAGGATTCATATACAGTCTAATTGCAAAATTTCTGCAAGGAAATTTTTCACTCAACTACTATTTTACCCTGTGGAATGAATTTGGGTTGGCTCTAAATTTACCACATGAATTATAGGATTAGTTCATTTTGTCCAGTTTCCTGATTTTACAATTGAGAAGGCTGAGGATTGAATGACTTGCCCAAGGTCACATAGGAGGTAGGTGGAATAACTAGGATTCAACCTTAGGCCTTGTGACTCTAAGCTCTGCATGTTTTCCCTTGTACCACAAAACTTTTTTTAATATATTTTTATTTCATTAACTCTTCCCCAGTTACATTTCAAATATTTTAATATTCATTTTTTTATTTTGAATTCCAAATTCTCTCCCTCCTACCCCTCCCCCACCCCTAAAGAAGGCAAACAATATATCAGTTATACATATGAAGCCATATAAAACATAGTTTCATATTAGTTACATTGCAAAAGAAAACACACCAAAAAAGTGAAAAAAGTATGTGTCAATCTGTACTCAAAGTTGATCAGTTCTTTCTCTGGAGATGGATGACATTTTTCATCATGGGGTCCTTTGGAATTGTCTTGGATCATTGCCTTGATCAGAGTGGCTAAGTCTTTCACAGTTTATCATTCTTACAATATTGCTCTTCCTGTGTATAATGTTATGGTTCTGCTCACTTCCCTTTGCATTAGTTCATGTAAGTCTTCCCAGGTTTTTCTGAAACCATCCTGCTTGTCATCTCTTAGAACACAATAGTATTCCATCACAATCCTATACCATAAACTGATCAGCCATTTCCCAATTGGTGGACACCCCCTTAATTTCCAGTCACCACAATATTTCTAATGATGATTGTCTGTATTTTGGGTTACCTAAAATGAAGCTTGCTTTATGTTTCTGCTTTTGTTTCCTCTACTCCTATCCCACCAAACTATAAAATGGGTGATGATAGGGAGCCGCCAAAAACTGTCATGACACTGGACCAACTGAGGGACAGGGAGCCTTAGGACACTAGGTTTAGAGTCTGAGGGCCAGGATTCCAACTCTATAGCTCTATTACTTACTACCTATATGACATTGGGCAACTCATTGCACCTGAATTAGTGGACAGAGCACTACATAAGTTTAGTCACAAAAACTTGAGTTCAAATCTCCCTCTGACACTTAGTAGTTGTGTGACCCTGAGCAAGTCACAATCTCTTCAATTTCTTCAACTGTAAAATGAGAAAGTTATACTTTAAGATCCTTTATACCTCTAAACTTATGGCCTCTAAACTATGATGTCTCTGAACCTCAGTTTCATCACCTGGAAAATAAATGGGTTGGACCTGAAGATCCCTTTTTACTCTAAGTGCTGTAATTCTATGAGTGGAGATTGGGAACCACAGTATTTCCAAAAATTAAACATATACCACCTACTAAAATGAAAGACCTCTTTGACACTGAGCTAGCCTGGGCTTCTGTGGTAAGATTTCTACCTACTGTGACTCTTCTTAGAAGAGAAATTTGCTTCTTGTAGTAAAATCACATCTAACCAGCTGGATGAATTTCCCAGTTCTCAATGGACTTTGTCAATACTCAGTGGCAAAATTGAGCATGGATTACAATGCCCTACTCACCCTCTCCCTTGGCTTATAAAATAGACAGTCTTTATCAAATTCAAGTGGTGAGATCAACATTCGGGAGAGGGGCTAGACCTGTGATTTCATTGGTTTAGGAAACTCCCAGTGAGGAAATCCCCTCTACAAATGCAAGCTGGCACCTTGTCTACAGCTTAAAATCTTAGAGAATTGCTGAGAATGTTTAAAGATTTTTTTAAAAAACCTGACAGCCTGGACAATAATGCATGGTTACCAACTGCACAGACCTAAAGAACACTTAAATTTGAGTCCCTCTTGGAAGGGGTAAATGACCTTTACAATACTAGACCTTAGGTTTCTTAGAGAAGGGGAGTGGGAACTGCTATTTATTATAAATGTGAAAGCATTTTTTTAGGAGAAAATGACCTCTCTCTCTGGGGATCAAATGATCTGCCTGGAAGAGGTCATTTGCTGTAAATAGGTATGCACTTTGTTTTCATTCATCATTATCTAACCTAAATATCATTGTCCTTTGTAAACAAAGGTGACACCTCTATCAGTTTTTTCTTATGTGGGTAAGGAAACCTTTATAGGGGTTGATATGTGGCCATCAACCCTTCTTGATCTTCTTCACCTCCCCCAACTGATTTAAATATACGAGTCACCTATCCTGGCAGAGAGGTTATGACTGTTATTCATTCTCTGTTAGCCTCTCTGCCACAGCACCTCTTGGACTATACCCTCTTCAAAGACCCAAATACTTCCAAGGTCTTTCTTCTTTGTTGCTTTCATCACAGAATCCGTCAATTCACAAGCATTTAGTGGATACCTAGTGTAGTACATGCCAAGTACTGTGCTTGGTATTGGAGATGCAAAGACAAAAATGAAACAGGTTCTGGTCTCAAAGAGCTTAAGTACTCTTAGATGGGAGATATGTGCACATATAGATATATACAAAATAAATCCAATGTAATTATTGAGAGAGAAACCCTTAGCTACTAGGGATGGGAGATCAGAAAAAGCTTTGTGTAAGAAATGATACTTGAGCTGAGCTCTGAGGGGAGCTAGGGATTATAAGAAGTAGAGGCAAGGAGGGAGGGTATTTCAGAGAAATAGACTTTGGGAATTCCAAAACTGTTTGCAGAGGTAGATTATTCCTTCCTTTTTCTGCTACCATACTTTTGAACATCTCTGCTTAATTTTATATCCATCACGGGGTAGAAGGTGAGGAACAGGGAAGAATTCAACCCTGTCTTTTCATCATTTAGTCACAACTCTGCTTAAAAGGCTTGATAAAGAAAAGCAGTAAAAAAAAATTAGAGTTGAAGAATCATATGTGGATTCTATTCATATGAAATGAGACAATCCTCCAGTTCCTTCAGAGAGCTAGCCTAGAAGTCAGGAAGTCTTGGGTTCAAGACCAGCTTCTGACCCATGTAACTATAGACAAGTCAACTCTCTAATCAATCAAAATGCAATTATTATTTTGGTATAAGGTTTAGTTCTCTGAGAGGAAGAAGGGAGATTCAGAGGAAAATCTAGATAATATGAAAATCAACAATATCAGTAAAAAAAATCTATTATAAAACATTTATTTAGCATCTACAATTATGACGCAATGTGCTAAGCACTGGGAATGCAAAGACAAAACTGTCACTCTAAGAAAATGAATTATGGATTAGTTGCTGATGTATATCAGTGGGGGCAATTCTCAGAATGGTCACACTCACTGGTCCAGACCTTGCCCTATTTCTTCCAGATGACTGAAAGTTGATGATAACATAGCTATTTCATTTCAAGATATCATCAGTCTTGTAGTTGAAGCTTCCCTCCTTTCCAAATTGAGATAGAGCAATTTTGCGTTGTTCATTTCCCTGTCCTCTATTCATGTACTCCACTGTGGAAATTTTATGGTCAAAAAGCTGAAAACAGGAACCCTGCTCATTAATTCAGCTTTGGCAATGGGGTGGGTAGAGGAAAGTCTTAGCGCAGTGTGACCTTTTTCAGGCAAGTAGTTCCCTCCATCCATGGGAGTGACAGCCCCTAAATTCAATCTTTCTCTGGTAGAGCAGTCTTCTACTGGTCCATTTTCAGGCTGGATTCACATAAATTTTTCACTCTTATTAAAAGGCAAAATTGTTTTTTTAAAGGCTGGTAACATTTGAAAAGTCTCCATTCCAATGAGTAGCCAGAAAAATGGCTTTCCTAGCATGCACAACTGGTCTTACTCCACACTTAGCATACTTAGTATATGCAAAATAAAAGAAAATGTGCCATGAACTTGGAAATATCCATTAACCTTCAGTTAATTTGCTTCCCCTCCCAAAATATAGATTATGCATTATTTTTTTTTATTTGGAAGGGAGATATCTGGTAATATAGGGAATTTCTTCATATATTAATTTTCATTTTTGGTGAGATGAAGTCTGAAATTAGATTCAGATTGCAAATTATAGCTTTTGTATGGGCTCCCTACTGCTCGCTAGTGAAATACTCAGGTTCCTGAGGATGAAGCAATTTGGTTTTCTGTAATAGGTCTGCAAGAGCCTTATTTCCCACTGGTAGAATAATATGTCTGCAGCATGAAGTAGAGGAATCAAACATTTGCTCTTTGACTTGGTCACCAGTAGGGACACATTAAGCTGCAAAGAAAACAGATGTGGAAAAACAGGGCCCTGGCTATGTGCTTCATATTTATTCTGAAATCACCTTTCTAGCCCATATTATTCAGGTATTTAGATATACATGGTCTTTAAAAAAACAAAAAAGGATTTCCTTCCTCTGAAAAGAAATTAACTTTCCGTGGTTATCTGTGCATGAGACAATGGTTGTAATTACAATGCTTGTAATATATCCAGCATCCAACATCAGGCCTCTGTTCTACTTGCAAACTACATCACCATGAGTCAAAAAGTTGTGTTTCACATCTAAGTTATTGTAGACTCTTTAGCTAAATATGTAGTTATTAATTGTCCACATTCATGTGCTACAAAGCCTCTAAGAGGAGGCTAATGACAAAATGGATCAAAATGAGACTTAGACAAGCGACTTTCTTCATTCCTTGCAAGTTGGACACATCAGTCAGCTGCCAGAATTCCAAACCAGACATCAATTTCTCTGCCTTTTTTCTCTAGTTGGTGCTTTCTAGCAGAGACTGTTGATTCAGCCATGCCATCACGGTTTGCAGGATTTCTGTCTTCAGAGCCTCCTGCAACTTTGTAAACAGTTTCAATTAATTTTACTGCTTCTGTTGGTTACTCAGGAAGATAAAAGTGTGGGGGAAAAGAAGGGACTTCATAACAGTTTAGCAAAGTTGTTTTGTCTTATATGGTTTTTGGTTGCCCTTTCTGCTGTGTCTTTGAGTATTGGGAAGCAATTTATGTTTTGCCAAAGTGGCAAATACAGTATTTTCTGTATTTGAAATTCAAATCTCAAATATCAGCAGGTTGTTTGCTCCAACTGTGACTTTTCATAAGTTCCTTAGCGGGGTCTCTCATGGACTATTTCTCAAATCAGAAGTTTCTTTACTTCCAAAGCCCAAAAGGTTTATGCACTAGTGGGTAGGAAGAAAGTTTTAAGACAGTCAGCTAATCTGTCTTATATCCATTTGACAATTATAATATTGAGAGGACCTGACATCACATAAACCTCTGACCTAAAGTTATTATGATAATACATGACGTCTCCCATCTCTGTGTCTTTGCATTGATTGTCCCATTGTATAGAATGCAATTGCTCATCACCTCTACCTCTTAGAAACCTTAGCGTCCTACAAAGGTCAAGTCAATAATAAAGGTTGGAATTTGTAAAATGTTTTAAGGTTTGCTAAGCACTTTACATACATCATCTTATTAGATTCTCATGACAACCCTGTGAAGCAAGTGCCATCATTATCTCATTTTACAAATGAGGAAAGTGGAGCTAAGAAAGTTTGAGTTTTTGCTCAAGATCACATAGTTAAGTGTCTCAGGAAGGATTTGAACCAAGGACTTCCTGATTTCAAGTCCAACATTCTGCCAGTTGCACCATCTAACTACTCAAGAACTAGCATCTACATGAACAGTTTCCTCATCCCCTGGATTGCAAGTGCCTCCCCCCAAAATTACTTTGCATTTTTACTTTGCATGTGTATATATACATATATTGCTTTGCATGTATATATATACATATATATGTATATATAATGTGCACATGTCACTTCTCCCAATAAAAGGCAAGCTCCTTGAAGGCAGGAACTATTTGACCCTTGTCTTTATATTCATAGTGCCTGGCAAATTGTTAGTTTCTTAATAAATATGCACACTTTGATTGATTGATACTATTTCCCAATTTTAATTGTTTAGCATAAGAATCTTCCCACTGGCATCTGGGTGTGTATGCAGCACCTGCCTTGCATATAGTTGGTAATTAGCAAATGTTTGTTGCATTGAATTTAGATTTGACAGCACTTGCTGCGATACTTGAATTGATCTATGTGCTATTTTATCAATTTATGTCCTCCCTCCTATGATCCATATCACAACCTAGCCTCACCTTCTTGTCCTGTGCTATCTTCAGCAATATCTTTCTATAAGTCTTCCAGAAAGGGATTTCCTAGCACATGGGGAGTCTTATTCTAGCTCTCTTAATGTGGAGGATACCAGTGTGGTGCTCTTTCTATTTCTTTAGCTTGTATATGACCTGCCTACTTTCTTTTCTAGGCACATGTCAGCTCACTAAAATGAGAATTTGAGGATGGGTGATTTTGCTTACATCATGATTAGAACATTATTCTATTTCCTTGGTCTCCCTTTTCCATATAGTTCAATGAGGAGCACAATTGAAAATTCTCTTTCTGATTTGATGGTCTCTGATGCTATGCATAAAATTAACTCGCAGAATATTTAATTTTCCAGTGGTAGCACTTTTTCATGATAGCAAAGAACTGGAAACAAAATCAGCAACCTTCATAGGATCATGAAGTTGGAGCTGAAAGGGACCTTATCAGGTCTAAGTCCATCACTTGAAAGGTGAGGAAACCAAGACCCAGAAAAGTTAAGGGTCATTTAGCTCATAAATGTCTGAGAGAGGATTCAACCCAGATTTTCCTGGCCCCAAATCCAGTGAACTATCCCCTATATCAAAATGCCTCTCAGTTATGGAATTTAACCAATTGAACAATGGCCAAACAAGTTTTGAGAAATGAATATGACAGAATTATTACTGTAACATAAAAATAAGTAATACAAGCAATTCAGAGAAACACAGTAAGACTTATATGAATTGGTGAAAAGTAAAGCAGAATTAGAAATGTCTACAACCACATAAAGAAAAGAAAACAACACAATATAACAAAGCTCAACGCTGTATAATTACAACGACTATCTTGACCCCAGAGAAGAGATGAAGATTCTCTCCTTTTGTTGGGGATATGAGGGAACTATGAATGCAAAATATTATATGTGTTTGCTGTTTCACCATCTTATGGCCTCCTTCCTTCACCTGGCAGATCAGTAAGTCAATAAAGGATCTTCATGCACACCAAATTTATCTGCACAAGGTCCTCCAATAGATCAGATCACTCTCCTCTAAGTCCTACTCTAGGATTCATTGAGCAGATGGCATAGGAGGCTATGGAATGGTTCTGCACAGAGATCAAGTCAACAAGGATTTATTAAGCACCTACTGCATAAAAGGCACTGTGCTAAACATGACTGGTGGAAATAATAGTTCCTGCTCTCAAGGAACTCACAGAGTAATGGAGAAGACAACATGCATCTATACAGCTATATAGAAACAAATAGACAAAATTAGTTGGGAGATAATATTAGAGGGAACGTTCTAACATTAAGTGGGATCAGAAAAAGCTCCTTGCAAAAGGGCTTTTAGTTGGGAGCTGAAGGAAGCCTGGAAAGCCATAAGAAAGAGATGAGGAGGGAGAGCAGTCCTGACGTAGGGGGACAACCAGTAAAAATTTAGCGTCTCATTCAAGGAACTACAAAGAGGTCAGTGTCACTGCGTCCCAGAGTATGTGGAAAGGAAGAATGTCTAGGAAGACTTGAAAAGTAGGAAGGGGACAGATTATAGAGGGCTTTAAAAGCCAAACAGAGGTTTTACATTTAATCCTGAAGGTAATAGGAAGTCAGTGGGGTTTGTTGAATAGGAGGCTGGAGAGGTGACATTGTTTAGAACTATGCTTTAAAATGAAGATTGATTTGACAGCTGAGTAGAGGATGAACTGGAATGAGGAGAGAGATTTAAGGTAGGGAGACCACCAGAAGGCTGTTACAATGTTTGAAACCAAACCTACAATGTCAAAACATGCATAGATTTTATTTTGAGAAGATGCTATATATGTTAATTTCCTACCTATCACCTGTTTCCACTTTGCTTCTTGCTTTTCTGCAGTATGACTGCTGATTGATGCTATTCATTATCCTTTCCTGCCCTGCCCCTTCCAAAATTGGCCATTTTTGTCAGGAGTCCGTTCCAAGACATGTCTGAACCATTTTTCCTATTCCTTGTCTTTTGTTGATCCAGTCAATCTTCATAGAGAAATTGTACATTCCAGCATAGTGAATCCTTATCAAACCCCCCCAAAAAAATTTAACAGCAAAAATGAGAGGTTTACTGGATGTCTTAGGATCATAGGTTTAGAACTGGAAGATGTCCTTGGGGTCATCCAGTCCAACCTCTATCTTTGGTTCTTGCTCAAGGTCACTGAGATGGTAATTGGCAGAGCCGAGATTCAAACACAGATCCCTTGACTGCAATCCAGAGTTCTTTCCACTATACCTTCTGCATCCTAAATACTAAAACATGGGAGAACTAGTATTTTGAGTTTTCATCTCCATACTCTTTGACTGCCTTACCTGACTCTGGGTGATTGAATTTTAATGTTCTATTCACTCTTCAGATACTGGATTTAAAATATACTGGTATTTTACATAGTATTACTAATTTCAGATATTTGGCATTTTTTTTATTTTGAAAGTTATCCTTTGGGGGGTGGAGCCAAGATGGCGGCGTAGCAGCAGCAACATATCGCAGCTTTCACATAGCCACCCCAAAATACCCATAAAACAGGACTCTAAACCAATCCTAGAACTCCAAAACACACACAAAGATACTTCCCACTAAAGTCAGCTCGGCTATGAGGAACCATATCAGCACCGCGAACCAAAACCAGCCTGCCCTGAAGCCGCGGCTGTGCCCTGGGGGTGGCTGGATGGGAGGAGCTGAGGAGCCTCTGGGGTGACAGAATTAGCAGCAGCTGTGAGTGGGATTTGTGAATGGGGGAGATAAGCAGTCTGGTGAAAGGCCTCCAGAGTGGAAAAGCGAAAGGCAGAGGTTTTGCACCCGCCTCTGCATTGTAGCTTCCCGCCCGCGGCCTGCAGACAGCAGGGGGACTTAGCAATTGTTCTCAGGCCAGCGCTCTCGCGTTGAGCGGCCTGGATCCGGATCGCCGTCTTGGGCTTCCGTCTTGGAGTCTTTATTATCCAGGCAGCCGTAAGTATTTAGGAAGACTCCCAGCATCCTCCTGAGAGCTATGACAGCCAGGAGGACCCCAGTGATTTGGGACAGAGCTTTCCCTTCTGGAAGCAGAGCCCCACAGAGATTTAAAAAAAATTCACGGTCTGAAGAACCATGAGTAAGAATAAGCATAAGAAGCAAAGTAAGAACAGCTCCCAAACCCTTGATTCCTTCTTTGGGGAAAAGAAAGATCATGGGAGAGAGAGGGAGGAAGAGAGCGCAGCCAGAGCACCCCCACCAGGGGCCTCCAATAAACATGAAGAATGCCTTAAAGCTAGAGATGAGCTGAAGAAGGATTTTGAAAACCAAATAAGGGAAGTGGAAGAAAAATTGGGAAGAGAAATAACAACGTTGCAGGAAAATCATGAAAAGAGAGTCATCAGTATGACTGAAGAAATCAACACCCTAAAAA
>CM053584.1:232703606-232755229 GCA_028627135.1 Pseudochirops cupreus
TCTACTCTTCACCCTGTCCCTCTCCCTCTACAGAAATGTGAATATTCATCATCCCTCCCCCCCACTCTGCCCTCCCCTTCATCACCCCACCTCTCATCCCCCTCCCCCCTACTCTTCTGTGTGGCAAGATGCCCAGTTTAGAGTTTAAAGACATCTTTCTCTTTACCAATGAGAAGAATCTGATGCAAATGTTTCAGATTTGGGTTCAGGTTTACCCAGAAACGCAAACCAAGCATTTTATCTGCATGACTTAGATTTCTTATATGTGATAGGTATGGATTGGGCTAAATCACCTGCATAGTTCTTTCCTCCTTTAGATACATGAGCCTATGACCCAACAACCTCATCCTGGAAAGTAAAAAGACCTAAGTGCTTATCATACTTTGAGAATGTTGTGCCTCCCTTTCAAAGAATAGAGAAGGGCACCATACTAACTCAGGTCTCCAACTTCTTAAGGGAAGAAGATGAACACTATTCTGCCATACCAGTCTGCTGCCTCTGGGGTGAAGGGAGAAGGTATCATTACATCTAGTTCCCAGTCTGGTCTCCTGCCTTGGGAGGAAGGAGAGTAACAATGTTCCTTCTGCTCCAAGTTCTTGCTCCCACAATTGAATTGTCCAAGGCTCTGAAAGGACTCTACCCTGAGGTCAAATCTCCAAAGACACTGAAAATCTATCTAAAAATCTCTCCCTCATAGTTATATCCTCTTCATCTGAACCCAGTAAGTAATCATACATACCCCATTCTTCATCTTCCATTGCTCAACTTTCTATTCCCATTTCCCAGAAGACTCTTAACTATACCCCATCCAGAGCTACCCACCCTTCCACTCTGCCATCTAGAACACCTACTCCAAAGTGAACAGACTTGCTTTTATCTTAATTTTTTTTCCTTTATCACTTCCTCCATCTTCTAGCTCTCACTGAGACTTTGCTCCTTCCAGGTGACAGCTAGATGGTGCAGGAGATGGAATACTGGACCTGGAGTCAGGAAAAACTGAGGTCCAATCCAGCCCAAGATACTTGCTGCATGACTTTGGGCAAGTCACTCAACCTCCCTCTGCCTCGTTTCATCAATTCAAAAATGGGGATAATAAAAACACCTCCCCCCTAGGGCTGTCGCGAGGGCCACAGGAGATAATATTTTAAAAGTGCTTAGCACAACACCTGGCACTTAGTAGTTGCCATGTTATTGTTGTTGTTGATTTTGTTGTTGTTATTGGGTGACATAAGCTCCCTTACTGTATGTAATGTATAAAATTTCATTTGTATCCTCTCCTTCTCTCACTGATCTCGGTGGGAGAGTTGGAATATTTCTTAATCCTCACAGCCATTCTCTAGGCACCATCATTCAGTTGCCTCTTTCTTTTGTGGTTCACTAAATACACATTTATCCCCCCCACAATAAAAATTCTGGTAGTTATTGTCTATAGACCTCTAAGACATTTCCCTTCTTTCCTCAATGAGTTCAGTACCTGCTAACAGTCTTCTTTCCTCCCCAATTCCTGAACTCATACTCTTTGCCTTATGCCTATACTGCTACAATAGCCTGTCCATTGGTCTGCTTACCACAAACCTCTTTCTGTTCAGGTCCATCCTTTAGCTATCAAACTGATTGTCCTAATATGCTACCCTCCTACTCAAAAACCTTCAGTGACTACCCACCATCTCTAGGATCAGAAACACAATCCTCTCTTGGACATTCAAAGCCTTTCATAACTTGCCCTTGCTTTTTTAGCATCCTTACATCTTATCCCCTCCCTTACCACATACTCATCAGTCCAGTGATACTGGCCTCCTTACATGTTTCTTGTACTAGATAATTCATTCCTCTACTTTGGGCATTTTTCACTGGCTATCTCCCATGCATGGAATGCTCTGTCCTTATCTCAGTGTCTTCACTTTCCTCTTTCTTCAAGTCCCAGATAAAATCTCATCTTCTACATGAAGATTTTCCCATCAACACCTCTTGATTCTAGTATCTTCCCTCTGTTGGTTATTTCCCATTTATCCTGGATGTAGTTGTTGGTTCATACTTGCTAACATGTTTCCTCCATTACATTGTGAACTCCTTGAAGACATGGACTGTCTTTTGCATTTCTTTGGATCCTCAGTACTTAGCAAAATACCCAGTACATAGTAAGTATTTAATAAGCATTTTTGATTGACTGATTCCATCCATGCTAAGTAAGCAGGTTACAATAAATATTTTTTTTATTATGGAAGAAAACACATCCCTGCATGACCTTTAATTTGGTCATATCAAAGTAGGAGAAACAACTAATTTTTGAAGGTGCATCATCTGACTTTTGTGCAAATTGCTAAGTTGATTTCAGATCCCTTTAGAGAAGCAACTTAGTGAGGACCCCAAGAGTAATACTTCATTCTCTTCTTTATGTCAGTATTTCACCATCATTTCTCATAAATATCTCAATCATCTCTTCTCAAACATCTATTATTTTGCTTTACAAAATTCACATAAAGATATCAATGTACTGAGTTCATGGGAATAGCAATAACTTTTTTATTACTAAACTTTCTTGGAGTGCCAATAGAAGAGACAAGGAAGAAATAGATGAGATCTGTTGTATTTCCATTTGGTCTACATATATTTTTAAAACCAGCACTGTTACAGGTGTTCTTTTCATTAAATAAAAGGTATTCTACCACTTTAAAAGAAATTCTTCTTCCAAAAATGTCTAAAATTTCTTCTTAGCAGCAACATCATCACACATAATTAGGCAAACAGAAGTTTTCTTGATGAATGATAGTCTTGTTAATTCAATAAACACTCCAGAGAAAATTGTTGTCACTGTTTAAAATTGAGTTTTGGATTTAGAACAGCTATCACCACCTCTCACTTGTGTCTCACAAAGCAACCACATCTTTTTTATTCAAAGATAAAGATTTAACCCTCCTGAATTTCATTTTCAAAATGAGGTTTCATGTTCATGGACTAATTTTTGAGTTATAAATGGAAGGAGCTATCGTGGCCAGTTAGTAGATTTTGCAACAAGACCAGGTCATTTTGGAGAGCAATTTGGAATTATAATAAAAAGTAACCAAAATGTTTATAGCCTTTGAATCAAAAATCATAATTAAGCATATGCCAAAAGGAGGTCAAAGATGGGAAGAAAGGACCTATATATATATGCCAAAATATCCACAAAAGCACTTTTTAATTTTTTTGTGATAGCAAAGAATAAAAAAAAGTATATACTCATTGAAGCACGGCTAAACAAATTGTGGTACATGGATATAATGGAATATTGTTACAGCATAAAAGATGATGAATACTAAGTATTCAGAGAAGTGTGGGAAAAACTTATGTGAACTGATGCAGAGTGAAGTAAATGGAACCAGGAAAACAATATAGATTATTACAACAATGTAAATAGGAAGAACAAAACTAAAATAAAATTGTTGTATAATTATATTGAGCAAGTTTAGCCCTGGAGTATAGTTGAGCAGGATCACACACAATTTAGTGGCTACTACTATAAAGGAATAGAGAGCTTGGAATATGGTATTTCAGGAGGCAAAGGATATAGGCTTACAACCAAGAAAAACTTTTCCAGCAAAACTAAGTAAAATTGTACAGAGATAAAAATTGACCTTGGAATGAAATAGAGGACTTGCAGGCATTCCTGATGAAAAGATAAGAGCTGTATAGAAACTCTGAAATGCACATGCAAGAGTCAAGAGAAACACAAAAGAGTTAACATGAGGGAACAATCATAAGGGACTAAACAAGGATAGATTGCTTACATTTTAATATGGGGAGATGATGAATGTATCCTATTTGAACTCTATCATCATCATCATCATAATATCATCAGGGGTCATAAAAGGAATCCAATTTGATAGAAAGCTTACAGCAATTCTATTATTTCTTCATGGTCTTAAAAGCTTAATGGTAAGGGAGGGGGAAGAAAAATATCCTGGAGCAGAGGAAGGTTGAGAAAATGATTTTACATAATCATAGTTTACAAGAAGAGGTCTATACAAATGAGAAGAAAGAAGTGAGAAGAGAGACCAATACTTGAACCTTGCTCTCATCTGAACTGGTTAAAAGAGGGAAGAATATATATATTTAATTTGGCATTTAAGTATATTTTACTCATCAGAGAAAAAAGAAGGAAAGAGGAGAATGGAGAAAAGGAAATATGAGGGAGTAGTCTTAAACAAAACAAACTCTAATTAAAAATATAAAAATATTTATAGCTCTTTTTTTGGTAGCAAAGAATTAGAAACTGGGGAGATGTACATTAATTGGGAAATAACTGAAGTTACAGTATATAAGTGTGATGGAATACTATTTCTGTAAGAATCAATGAAGTTTCAGAGAAATCTGGAAAGGCCTGTATGAGTTGATACAGAGTAAAATAAGCAGAACTAGTATAACCATGTATATAATGACAACAACATTATGAAGGCAAACAATTTCGAATGACTTTGGAACTAGAGAGCAATCTGGAATTATGCTGCCAAAGTTATTAAACTATCTTTACCCTTTGGCCCAGTAATACTTGGTCTGTTTCCAAAGATGATTAGGGAAAAAGGAAAAGAACCTATATGTTCTCCAATGTTTGCTGCAGCTCTTTTTGTAGTGGCAAAGAAGTGGAAATTGCAGGGATGCCCATCAGTTGGGTAATGGCTGAACAAGTTGTGGTATATAATTGCAACGAACTACTACTGTGTTATAAGAAATGAGGTGTTGAATGATTTTAGAAAAAACATGGAAAGATCTGCCTAAAATAATGAAGAATGAAATGAGTGGAACTAAGAGAACATTGTATACAGTAACAGCAATTTTTTTAGAATGACTTTGGGTAAATAAGTTACTTTGACACTTATAAATATCCAAGTTAAGTATAAAGGACATATGAAGAAAAACACTATCTGTATCCAGAGAAAGAACTGATAAAAAGAATATGTAGAATAATTTTACATATATGTGTATGTGTGTGTGTGTGTGGTGTGTGTGTGTGTACACCTATTTGTGTCTAATGGTAGTCATCTAAAGGGTGGTGAGGAGAGAGAGGAAAGAAAAAAAATAAATTTACATGGTTATTTTATTGTATATTTGAAAAGAATAGCAATTTGTGCATAGTAGATTTGAAGTTTCATGTACTGTCATTTTTTTTTGAATTACGTTATGGAAATGCTTGTTTTATTCCATAAATTAAAATAAAGTAACACCCTCCCCCACAGTTTCAGAGGAATCATGATGAAACATGTAATCAAATTCCTGATAGAGTTAGAGACTCAGAGTACAGAATGAGACATGCGCAGAGATAGTGAGAAATTTCTTTGACTGCACATGTTTGCAATGGGTTTTGTTTTCTTTCTCCATTGGTGGGGAGGAGTAGAGTAAAGGGTAGGAGGGAGAGAAGGTGGATTTTCATCAGCTGAAAAAAATAAATTTTTTATAAAGCTTTTTCCGAATCATAGAATTTCAGAATTGTAAAGGACATTGTATGTGTTGTCACTGAACTCAGCTGACTCTGGAGGACAGAGTGAGGCTGATGATTTTGCACAGCTCTCCCTCACTTAAATCTAAGTCATTTGAAAGTCAAGACATCACAGTCCTGATGTCATTGGTCCTCTTCCAGAATGAAGGATGAACAACAAGGCAAAACTTATCTATCATAACCCAAAATGCTAGAGGCAGAGACTGAGGAAATTCAAGGAGAAGACTTCCAAGTCTTTAAAACATACATGGGTGTGGATGCAAAACTGGGAACTTGATCACTAGATTCCATCGTGACATATGTGACCCACTTCTGAGACACCAGACAAACAATAATGGAGTTTGGGACTACTCTCCTACCTTCTGGCCAGGCTGCTTACTCTAAGACAGCGGTTCTCAATCTGTGGGTCGTGACCCCTTTGGGGATCAAACAGGTCCCCTAAGACCATTGGAAAATACATATTTCCGATGGTCTTAGGAACTGAGACATCGCTCCTCTATTGGTCTCCAGGCGAGTCTGCCCACATACAAGTATTAAAGGGTCGCGGCATTAGGAAGGTTGAGAACCACTGCTCTAAGATCAGAAAACAACCCAGCTGAAACTCAGCTATGAAATGACAAAAGGGTCTCAGGTGTTTACCACTGTGGCCTATGTAGATATGAGCTACTAAGGTGAAAGAAAGTTTTCAGGAACAAAGGACCACGTAACTTTAAAATGACCAGTTGTATAATGTTCATGTAGAATGAAGGAGGAGGCAGTTTTTTGTGTGAGTTTTTGTGTGAGTTCTTGCTTTTAAACATCGTTTTCCAGCTAATTAAATGAAAAAAGAAAAGGATATTTGAGTTCATTATATATGTAAAGCAAATGATTTTACACACCTCTTTTTAAAAAACCATCTTTTTATTATGAACTTAAACATCAACCATAAACATTTCCATTTACAAAGAACAAAAAAGAGGATTATATATATGAAAATGTGAAGTTAGGCCATGTATAATTTGTTACTTACAAATAGTAATAGCTAGCATTTATGTGACACTTTACATTCTTCAGAAGTTTTATAAATACTATCTAATTTTATCCTCACAGCAACTCTGAGAGCTAGGTGCTTTTATTATTCCCATTTTACAGATGTGGGAATTTAAGTAGACAGATCAAATGACTTGTTCAGGGTCACACAGCTAGCAAGTGTCTGAGATATGATCTGAACTCAGTTCTTAATGACTCCAGGTCCGGCATTCTATCCATTTACTACTCTACCTAGTTGCTTCTAATTATAAATACACACACACACACACACACACACACACACACACACACACACACACAACCTATAAAAGTATGAACTAAATTTAACACAGTAGTAACAAACTTGCCCTGTTCATGTCTCTTGGTGAACTTTTCATTTTATTCCATCTATCTTTTTTTCCATATGTTCTTTTCCATAGGAATACAAACTAAAGAGAAAGAAAAAAAAATCAAACCCAACTTAACAAATATTGAGCAAACAGCTCAAGCACAAAACTCTTATATTTTCTTCCCTTGGAGGTGCCACAATTTGCTTCACTCTGTTAAACATTTGTAGCTTTTGAGTTCCTACTTTTAAAATATTTAAGTAGTTATCTTAACTAGAAATCTGTTTATTTTCCAGTCAACCAAGGCCAGAGCTTCTCTCTCTAGCTTTTGACTCTAGGGTCTGGAATTTAAATTCACAGCACTGACTAAGCAACTCTTAAGACGAGGGATAGTGTTATGCTGAATATGTACATATTGGGAGACCAAAATCTTTGATTACCACATAGTAAACACTATGTAGTTTCAAAGTTGAAAGAAAGATCCAGCATTTTATTTTGAATAAAATTCCATTCCTTTCCCCATCTTCTCAGTGAAAGAGATTTTGTTTTGATTTTATTTTTTAAGTTCTGGGATTCCAAGAATATTAAGCACAAGGGATTCTTAGCCTTTTTTGTGTGTCATGGAAACCCTCTTGCAGTCCATGGAATCTGTATTTTTTAAATACATAAAATAAAACACATAAGATTACAAAGGAAAACAGTTCTATTGGTTATGTAGTTATCAAATGTAGTTATCAAAATATAGGATGAAAGTCGAAGCCCATGGACTTCAGATTAAGAATCCCCGAAACATCAGAAGGCAACCAGGATACCAAATGGTCTGGGAAACCAGGTCATATATACTATTTAGGGAACTAGAGATACTATTCCAAAGAAGAGAAGACTTAAAGGGGGTATTGAAGCTGTCTTTAAATATCTGTATATGGTCTTGTAGAAGATGAATTTGAGAGAAGAACTTATACTAATGGGTGGAAATTATAGGGATATTCTAGTGTAATATAAGGAGTAAATTTCTAACAATCAGCACTCCAATAATTAGCCTAATTACTATTACATTGTGAGCTCCTTGAAAGCAGGGACTATTTCTTGCCTTTCTTGCCTTCTTGTATCTCTAGTACTCAGCATAGCATATGGCACATAAAGACTAGCCTACTGACTGTGCAGCAGTAGAAGGATTTCATGAAATTAGCTCCCCATAACTGACAGTGTTCAAGCTGAGACTTGATGGCTTTCTGTAAAAGAGATTCCTGCTTAGAAGATAGGGTTGACAAAATTGACACCTTGAAGGTCCCTTTCATGGGCTGCCGTGCCATGTGGTGGGTGTGAGTAGACTGCAACATATATCACATAAGGATCTTTGAGGAAGACCTGTAGTAAAAGGTGTCTTTGGGGGAAATATATAATATTGAAAGAAGATGGGCTGGTTGTATGATAAAACTAAAGAGTAACAAGGGGAAAAATCTGTGCTTTCAGTGATATCCTTATAATGCCTCTCACCTAATGAAAATAAGTCACTTAGTCTATAAGTGAACTCCTCGAACTCCTTAAATATATGGAAGGACATAGACAACAGTCATGAAAAATCGGTAGATAGGGATGGGTTAACAAGTACATCCTTGGAAGGAATATCTTTATCACTAAGGTCACAGATACATTTGAGCATTCAAGTAAAGTCCTTTTCAGCACTAAGATTCTATGATTCTGTCTTAGAAAATTAGAAAGCTATGTTGCATGTCATTAAGCTGAAGTGATCCTGAAGGCCCATATTGACTATGGGAGGAAATTAATTAGTTGTTGAAAAACATATATATACAACAATATGAATTAATAATTTGCTTTTTTTCACAGACTTTTCATTTCCCTGGGTACTTAACAAAATTTAATAAATCAAAGCAACAGAATAATAATATGCCATGGAAAGAAAATCCATTAACCAAAATGAAACAAAAAATACTTGTAGCATGGGCCTTCAAGGTTAAAATTCATACCATGTTTCTCTTTTTGGCATGGGCAGAAGGGTTGTAAGAGAATTGGAGTTTCTAAGTAGTTATACCTTTGCTTATAAGTAAAAATCAAAATCACTCCTTTATGTGCATGGCTCAGGGGACTCTAGGGGAGCTGAAATAAGATTCATTAGTGCCGCCTAATTGACTTTACCATATGGAAACAAGAATTTAATTTTCCTTACGAAAGGGAGATTTAAAAAAGAAACTTTGCAAAGCAATTTAAAATGAGCAACCAAGAAGAGAACTTGGTGGTCATGATTATTAGCAATGAAATTAATTCTTTGTTCCCATCGAGTTCTCCAAAGATAATAAGTAACTCAGAATCCAAATCCTTAGCACTAAGTCTATTTTTTGTTTGTGTGGTTCCAATAATCCCCTAAAAGGGGCTAGGGATTAATAATGTTATACACTTAGTGCATGTAACTAGTAAAAGTGAAGGATGAGGAGAGGCCTAAAACAGATTTCCCCCCCTTCTCTCCAGAGCACAGTAATAAGAGCCCAAGTACGGGTGTTTCATTGCTTGTCTGTATCAGTCTAATATGCCAACTACATTGGGTGCCCAAATGGGAAAACTTAATATTAAGTGACAATAGTAGTTGGCAGTAGTTCCCTGGTTACTGCCTCTTATTTGTCCCTAGGGGATGTGTGAGCTTTCTGTATTCTGAGGTGGAATTGTCTATTATCACCTGCGTCAGAGCCCTTCAGCTCTTTTTTAATCATCAGACTTGGGAGGAGCTTGACGACAGCTCAGTATGGTTTATGTCAACTGAACTGGTTTCTTTATTAGGAAAATAATAAAAAAAGAAAACAATGAAGCCTTATAAACAAGTATATTGGAAAACTCAATAAACATCTCTCCATACTTCTTCTGAGACATATTCTATGATGTTATGATCCTATGTGAATCAGAAATAGCTCATTTGATGGGATGGGGGCCCTCAGAACACTTTTTCTAGGTTCAGATGTCATTGAATCAAAGAATGTCAAAGCTGAATGGAACTTCAAAAGTCACCTCCTTAAATCCTTTTACTTGATAAATGAGGAAACTGTGTCCTAGAGAAGTGAAGTGAATTGCCCAAGGTCATGCATTTCGTGAGAGAAGTGACCTTCTAACTACCAATCCAATCCTGTTTCTACTGGACCATCTGCTAACATCAACGCCATTAACAGGGGCATTCAGTGAATACATACGTAATGTATTGGGGTGACAATCCACGACAGACAACCCAGATATTAAAGGGCAAATTCACATTTAAAAAATAAACCCAAAGCATCTGCCCTGTCTAGCATGGGTCATGTGGGTTTCCTGATTCTCATTAACATTTCTGTCCTTCCTTCATCCCCAAGCCACCTATTTCCAACTCTTAGAAACCCCTTGACTACTTGTCCTTGACATAATTTTTTTTTTTTACACAGCCTCCTCTTCAGGCTGCTTATCTTCACCTCCTTACAGAGCTTCCTAAGGCAGTTCATCTGTCTTCACTCATTATCTGCCAAGTGAAGCCTGTTTCAATACTCAGTTACTTCAATGTGAAAATGACAGGGAAGAGGATGGTAAAAATTAAATTGGAAAATAGGGCTGGGGATCAAAAACAAAAAAGACCAAAATATAGACAATCAGAAGTTTTGTGCCTATTCTTTTTTGAATACTTTATCCAATACTACTACTTATTATCAATAGCTCACATTCATGTTCTGATTTAAAGTTCATAAAATGTCTTATCTACAGCAATCCTGTGAACAAGGTTATCACGATCATGTTATTATCCCTGTTTTATAGATGAGTGAATTAAGGCCAAGAGAAATTTAATGATTTGCCAATGGTCCCATAGCTAGTAAATACTGGATTTTGGATTCAAACCTAGATCTCTTTCAAAAATGGCCATTGGGTTGAGTTAATTTTGTTTGACTATCTTTGAAACTCATCTGAACTCTGAGGATTCTTGTTTTAGAAGCCACTATCACAGATGAATCTCACATTCTGGAGAAATGCTATATCTCCTCTCAAATCAATGACCAACAACAAGCATTTATTAAGGGTTTTCTATGTAGGAAGGATGTATTAATCGTTGAGAGTACAAATACAAACAAAAAAAGAGCTGGTCACTGCCTTTCGGAGAACTTTCATTCTAATGGGGAAAGGTCACACAGAAAAGGAAGCTGAAAAGGACGGGGTGTGGTGGGGGCAAGGGAAGGTATCCAGTCCAGTCAGGGGCAAGGGAAGAGGATGATGATGGAGGAGCCTCTATTACAGTCTGATAAGAAATAAAGAGATGGCTGACCTGTGTGTCCTTTTGAAATGGAAGTTCTGGGAGAAGCAATCCAAATAGAAGGGGCTACAGGGAGCTGAGGGTACATCCAAGTAATGAATTCCAGAACAGAAATGATTTTCCAAGTGTTTTCTGGGATATGAGGTAGGAGATTGGATTGAAGCCTAGAGAGAAATGAAAAATTCTAGGGGTAATTCTGAAGAGTTGGGGTAATTCTTTAATGCTTTCAGCTTGAGTCTCCACAGGTATGCTTCACACCAAGATGATGAATTAAGAATTAATTAGTCAGGCTTGGGCAGTTTATAGAAAGGGGTATTTACTAATAAGGTGGTATGATAAAAAACAGTTGGTATAAAACATTCCTTCAAATGTCTGTGCCCACTCTCCCATAAGTATATACAGAGTCCAGATGAAAGTGGGCTCAAGCTTAGGAAGTACCAGTAATAAAGGGATAACACACAACTCCTGGTTGCTAGAAATCCTTTTCTTCCCCCTATGGTCAAGAAGTTCAACTTAAGTGTGGTGAATGTGTCCAGTTTGAACTTGGGAGACTGATGCAGACATTGCTGAGAGCCACTGCTGTCCTGGGGGGATGATGCTAGCATGTTAATGAGACATCCAAAATCCTCTGAACTCTGAAGCTCTGCAAGTCCTCCTCTGGCCAAAGTGGTGGTGGTGGGAGAAAGAAGAGCCAAAATTTAACCTGAGGCCTCTCCTTCTCCCAGCAGGCATAAGGAAATCCTCCAGCCACTTGGAACATACTTCATCTATGTAGTCATTTTACTTCATCCAATATCTTTCCCAATTTTCATTTTATTTATTTAAGTTTTCAACATTCATTTCCACAGGATTTTGAGTTCCAAATTTTCTCCTCATCTCTCCCCTATCCCCACCACAAGATGGCAAGCATACTGATTACCCCTTACCCCAGCCTGCCCTCTCTTCTATCTCCTACACCTCCAACCCCCTTTCCCCTTACTTTCTTGTAGGGCAAGATGGATTTCTATATCCCATTGCCTGTATATCATATTTCCTGGTTGCATGTAGAAACATTTTTAAATATTTGTTTTTAAAACTTTTAGTTCTAGATTCTCTCCTTTCTCCCCTCCTCACCCACCCCCATTGAGAAGACAAGCAATTCAATATAGGTTATACATGTGTAGTTATGCAAAACATTTCCATAGTAGTCATATTGTGAAAGACTAACTATATTTCCCACCATCCTATCCCGCCCTTCCCATTTATTCTATTTTCTCCTTTGATCATGTCCCTTTTCAAAAGTGTTTCCTTCTGACCATCCCTTCCCCCATCTTCCCTCCCTTCTATCATCCCTCCCCCTTATACATTTTACCCCTACTCTCCTGTAGGGTAAGATGCCCAGTTGAATGTGTGTTACTCCCTCCTTAAGCTAATTCCAATGAGAGTAAGGTTGACTCATTCCCTTTCACCTCCATGCTCTTCCCCTTCATTGTAATAGCTTTCTCTTGTCTCATTTATGTGAGATAATTTACCCTATTCTATCTCTCCCTTTCTCTGTCTCCCAAATATATTCCTCTCTCACCTCTTCATTTTATTTTTTATATATAATCCCTTCATATTCAACTCATCCTCTGCTCTCTGTGTATACATATACACATATATACACACATATATACATATGTGTGTGTGCATATACATACACACATGCAAATATATATTCCCTTCAACTGTCTTAATACTGAAAAAAGTCTCATGAGTTACAAATATCATCTTTCTTTTTTTTTCCCTTTTTTTTGGAGGGTAGAGAGCAGGGGAATTGGTGTTAAGTGACTTGCCCAAGGTCACAGGGCTAGTAAGTGTCAAGTGTCTGCGGCTGGATTTGAACTCAGGTCCTCCTGACTCCAGGGCCAGTGCTCTAGTCACTGTACCATCTAGCCACCCCTAAATATCATCTTTCCATGTAGGAATGTAAACAAATCAACTTTAGTAAGTTCCTTATGATTTCTCTTTCCTGTTTACCTTTTCATGCTTTTCTTGATTCTTGTATTTGAAAGTCAGATTTTCTGTTCAGCTCTGGTCTTTTCATTAAGAATGCTTGAAAGTCCTCTATTTCATTGAATGACCATATTTTCCCCTAAAGTATTACACTCAGTTTTGTTGGGTAGGTGATTCTTGGTTTTAATGCTAGATCTTTTGACCTCTGGAATATTGTATTCCAAGTCCTTTGATCCATTAATGTAGCAGTTGCTAGATCTTGTGTTATCCTGATTGTGTTTCCATAATACTTGAATTATTTCTTCCTGACTCCTTGCAATATTTTCTCCTTGACTTGGGAACTCTGAAATTTGGCTATAATATTCCTAGGAGTTTTCTTTTTGGGATCTTTTTCAAGAGGTGATTGGTGGATTCTTTCAATTTCTATTTTATCCTCTTTTTCTAGAATATCAGGGCAGTTTTCCTTGAGAATTTCTTGAAAGATGATATCTAAGCTCTTTTTATGATCATGGATTTCATGTAGTCCAATAATTTTGAAATGATCTCTCCTAGATCTATTTTCCAGGTCAGTTGTTTTTCCAATGAGATATTTTACATTGTCTTCTATTTTTTCATTCTTTTCCATCTGTTTTTATATCTTGATTTCTCATAAAATCATTAGCTTCTATTTACTCCATACTAATTCTGGAGGAATTCTTTTCTTCAGTTAGCTTTTGGACTCTCCTTTCCATTTGGCCAATTATGCTATTTAAGGCATTCTTCTCCTCATTGACTTTCTGGACCTCTTTTGCCATTTGAATCAGTTGATTTGTTAAGGTGTTTTTTCTTCAGTATTTTTTGGGTCTCCTTTAGCAAGATGTTGACTCATTTTTCATGATTTACTTGCAATACTCTCATTTCTCTTGCCAATTTTTCCTCTACTTCTCTTACTTGATTTTTAAAAGCCTTCTTGAGCACCTCCATGGCCAATTCATATTTTTCTTGGAGGCTTTTGAGGCAGGAGTTTTGACTTTGTTGTCTTCTTCTGGTTCTATGTTTTGATTGTCTTTGTCACCAAAGAAGGATTCCATAGTCTGATTTCTCTTTCTGTGTTTGCTCATTTTGCCAGTCAATTACTTGACCTTTGAGCTCTTTGCCATGGTAGAACTCTGCTTTCAGAGTTAAGAGTGCTGTGTCTCAAATATCTGGGGTTTGGTGCAGCTGTCATCAGCTACTTCTAGGCACCTTCCTCAGAACTGTGAGGAGGATGCCCTCTCTACAGTTGCCACAAGCTCTGCTATGCCAGCATTGCTCCTCACCCCAGGATCGCCACCCAAGATTGCGACCCAGATCCAAGCAGGGCAAAGTGCCTCAGTGCCAGCAAAGAGATTCCTGCAATTGCCCTCTGATCAGTCACTTGTTCCCCCCACCATCTGTGGGCCTAGAGTTCTGGGAGCAGTTGCCCTGTTGGGGTAGCCACCAATACCTCCATTGCCCTGGGAGCAGGGGCCGGCCTATGCTCACCTAGGTTCAACAAATCTTCCCCACTGACCTTCCACTTTCTCTTTGGCATTTTTAGGTTAAGAAGTCTGGAAACTGCCACAGTTTCCAATGATTCAGGACCCTGAGGTCTGCTCTGGGTGGTCTGTGCTGCTGGTCTGTGCTGAGGTGGCCCATGCAGGACTGTGATCCACTCCCAGTCAGGTACGATAGACCCTTTCTTGAGGCTTGCCAGGCTGACTTCAGCTAAAGATGCATTTTACTCTGTCATCTTGTGGGTTTTGTAGCTTCAAAATTTGTCCAGAGTAATTTTTTTTACAGGTATTGGAGGTGGTTGGGGCACATCCAATATCTTTTAAAAAGACTTTTCATATTTAATAAAATGCCTATAATTGATGTAGAGATATATTCTCATCTAGTTAAGGTATTAGGTCTAAAATGGAGTGAGATGGTCCCAATCCCATCTCACTTATTTGTCATGTGAGAGTTAGTTGGTAGTGTTAAAGATCACCCTCCCTACAAAGCAAGCATAAATAAAACATTTTAAAAGTACATGAGGGAAAAAAATTTCAAAAAGAGATGTAAACAGGGCATTTAAAATTACTACATTAAATTTAATCATACTTAAAAACCACATGTAATAGATGCTCATGGTTTTGCTTGTAACTTTTCTGTTTTCTTTGTATGTTGAACTATTCGTGTTTATTGGTAATTAAATTCATCGAATTTTTTTTAAAAGAAAGAATAGATAAAATTGAAAAAAAAACCCAAAACTGAACAACCAGAGTATCCCAAGTTTATAGCTGTCATCAGTCTAAAACCACAGTCCTTTCCATTGCTTCTCTGGCAACATATTACACATATTTGTCACCCAATGACATAAGGAAGAACTGACTACATCTTAATATAGAGCAAGCAACAAGTAATAGAATTACCAGTGATTTCAGAATCAGATGAGTGCCTGGTTACAGAAGGGGAATTTGGGAGGAAACAGTATTTGTTTAGCCCCTACCACATGCCTGACCTTGTGCTATGTGCTTAACAGTATTATTTTATTTGAGCTTCACAACAACCCTTTGAGGTAGGTGCTATTAATATCCCCAGATATAGATACTAAAAATATCCCCATCATAGAAGTAAAAAAAAAAAACAACTGAGACAGATGTTGAGTGACTTGTCTAAGGTCACATAGCTAGTAAGTGTCTGAGGCTGGATTTGAACTCAGGTTTTTCTGACTCTAGACCAAGTGTTCTCTCCAGATTGTATTACCTACCATGTCAATAACTAGAATTCATATGGTGCTTTAAGGTTTGCAAAACATTTTACATACATTATCTCATTTGATCATGCAACAGTCTTTAAGGTAAGTGCTTTTTTGTTGTTCAGTCATTTTTCAGTCATGGTTGACTCTTTGTGACCCCATTTTTGGGGCTCTCTTGGCAAAGATACTGGAGTGGTTGGGCATTTCCTTCTCCAGCTCATTTTACAGATGAGGAAACTGAGGCAAACAGGATTAAGTGACTTGTCCAGGGTCACATAGCTACTAAATGTTTGAGGCCAGATTTGAACCCATGAAGATGACTTTTCCTGACTCCAGACCTGGCACTTTATCCACTGCACCACCTAGCTGCTCTACAGGCACTATTGCTATTCTTATTTTGTGGAAAGGGAAACTAGAATTAAATGAGATAAAGTAGTTAGAGCAAAAGATCCATGGAAACAACAAACTAGAAGGAAGGATAAAGGTGAGAAGATATAGTGTGTATTGTTATAATCTCACATATTCTTCATTATGACATTTTTATTCTACTAAGAGTACACCTGACTGACCTCATCTTATTTCTTCTAAGCACCTATGGTTGAACCTGTCTTCACCTACCATTGTTGACATCATGGAAGTAGGCAGCCTCTCTGGGTGTCATGCTGAGTCAGGATCCCAACTTGCCATCCCCTAAACCAGTAATTCTCAACCTTCCTAATGCCGCAACCCTTTAATACTTGTATGTGGGCATATCTGCATGTGAGCGGACCTGTCTGGAGATGGATAGAGGAGTGGTGTCTCGGTTCCTAAGACCATCGGAAATATGTGTTTTCTGATGGTCTTAGGCGACCCCTGTGACCCCTGTGAAAGGGCCGTTCGACCTCCAAAGGGGTCGCAACCCACAGGTTGAGAACCACTGTGGACTAAACTTTTTCTCTTTTACTGGAGTATAATCCCAAACCACATATTACTATAAACATAGTGTATTTCTAAATGTCTCATTAGACATGAGCCAAACATAGTAACCCCTAAGCTTACAAACAGATGGCAGCCCCCCAAATCTTTTTAAAACCCCCAAAACAAGGTAAAATTTACCTATAGGACAACAATGAGTACATTCTCTATGCAGCACTTTTGGCAACATATGAATGAGAATTACAAAGGAAAACAAGATGGACAGTTTGTTATTCTCATCTATAGAAAGAGTATGTACACTATCATAGATTCACCAGAGTAGATAATCTGCAGAGACCAAATGCCAGCTTGGCCAGAGTGATCATGGAATATACCAAGAACATAAACCTTGTAGGGCCAGAAGAATCCTTAGAGAAAAGCTAGTTCTTATTTTACATTACATTATCACTGTTAATTTCCCCCATGGTATATTCCTTTTCCATGACATTTGGTCCACATCTTTTCCAACCATATTGGTATGAATTCCCAAAGTTAAAGTGGTTCTTCTCTCTCTCTCTTTTTTTTTTTTTATGTAAGGACTGTTTTAGAGGCAATGTAACCTAGAGGATGGAATGATAGATCTTGATTCAGGAAGAACTAACACCTAGTAGCTGTTGCAACCATGGGCAAATTACTGAGTCTCAGTTTCTTCATCAGCCAAAATGAAGATAAATATACCTGGAAAACCCACCTTTCAGGACTGGTGTAAGACTCTGTGATCCAATGACATTAGCCTTCTAGCTGTTCCTCAAACAAGACAGTCTTACAAACTCTGTGCACCTTCAGTCTCAGCTAAAATCCCAGCTTCTAGGGGAAGCCTGTTCTGATCTCTCTTCATTCTAATGCCTTCCCTGTGGTCATTATTTCCAATTTATCCTGTATGTAGATTATACATAGTTATTTGCATGTTGTCTCCCCCATTAGATAGTAAGCTCCTTCAGAGCTGGAACTTTTTCCTTTCTTTGTATTCCTGGAACTTAGCACAGTGCCTAGCACATAATAAATGCTTAATAAATGTTTACTGACTGACTAACTGGTTCCAGAGAGGTTATGTATGAGAGGCACTTTGTAAATTTTGAAGTGCTGGATTATCTGAATAGTTTTTATTTTCTTGTTCAGGGATTAAAATTTTAAGAGCTTAAAATTGCACTAAGACTTTTGGGACACTGCTTTCATTGTATACAATAGATGAAAGAAGGAAGTTTATTTTAATGTGGACACAGTCTCATTATTCAAATCAATAAATGTCAGTTTCATGGATTGCCTGGAAGAACAAGGACCAGGGCTGATCAGGATTTGAAAGCGTAGACTGGCTACAATCAGTATTATTGGAGAGAACATTCACATTGATGTAATAATGGATCCCTTTGAGTATTTGAGTTAAGTATAAATGCTAGTCACTATTATTGGAATGTAGCTAAAAGATATTTGTGGAAGGCCAGGCAAGCACTACTAACTATATATCAACCATGGCATGCTACAGCAGCAGCAGACACAGAGGCTTTGGCTTTATTCATTGGTCACTTGATATACAATTTGTGACAAAATTCAGTAGTTCACCCATCGTGTACAGTAGAATATGGAAGGAAATAAAATATTGCTTTCAAAGTAGTTCACAGAGTGTATTTCCTATTTTGCTTCTTGGTAAGGTGACAATTTTTAGGGAAGATTCTAAGTAACTTTTTTGGGGGCTTCTGAGTATATTCATGCTGAAAGGTGAATCACTTGACATTTCAGCATGTGACGTGAAGAGCAAGTATACATGTTAAAATACAGTAATATAAGACATGTGGGAGAGGAATCACATTAATAATTGCCAGCTATATGATCTATAAGGTGTAGGTGACATGTTCTCTATGGGGGTCTCTGTCCTGCTGGGCTAGTTCATTTCTATTTACTCTGTGGTCTCTCACTAGAAGAAATATACCCATAGAAATTGTTTCTGTTGCTCTAAAAAAATAGTAAGGATGATCTCTGAGGGAGAGCCCTTCCACCTACTTAAAAATTTACAAATTTCCCAGGCATTTGTTCACATGCTCTTCTGCTACTTATTTGACCTACTTCTCAGTCTTGGTTGGAAATAAAGGAGTTGAGATTCAATACGGGTAAATGTAGTGGGCCAAGGCAGGGAACCCTGCTATCCCACAGCAGGACTGAGAGAATTTGGGGGCCCTGCTATCACCCAGCAGGGTTGAGAGAGTTTTCTTACCGAGAGACTGAGTTAAAAAAAGAGACGGGAGCTTCAAAGGATGGTGGAAAATAGAGTCTCCTTTATTGTCCTAAGTGCAAGGCTTTTATAGTATGCTTCCTAATGGCTTTCCCCTGTGGATATTGGGTACTACAGTGTTCATGGGCCAGGGGCGAAAAACACCACGTTGATCTCAAGGATCCAATCCTCACACCTATGTGCTTAAACTCTTCCCTGGAGGATGGGGAAATGGATCCAGGCCTGGCAGCAAGCCCCTTCACCTGAGAGGGCTTATTCAGCTATCAGGGTCAGAGTCCCACTGGCCCGTGGTCCTCAACAGGTAAGAGAAGAGTTTACTGATGTAATAGTGAAAATGTGATTCTGTGATCCCCTTTATCTGAAATATCCAAATTCTCTCTTTTTTTAAAAGTCCTATCTCCTCCATAAGAGTTTTATGAACCACTAATCCTAGCCCTTGGTGACTGGCACTCTTCTCCAAATTCTTGTGACAAAAATTATATATGATTCCGATTTGGCAGTTAGCAATGCTGTTTTGAAATAAAAAAAAATGCCATTTTGCCAACTAGATTTTGAACTCTTTGAGAACAGGGGTGGTATCTAGGTAAAATTATGACATATTCTAGATTTTTCTTCTTCACCCCCAACCTCTCCTGTCTTTTTTCTTCCTCTTGCCTCTCCAATCAAAACCTTTCTCTTCATTTTAGGTATCAATAACCTTTTGCTTTCTGGTCTTTTCCATCAAAATAGAGAATGATTTGTTATCTATTATTCAAGCAAGCAACTTGATTGATGACTGTTTACAATTTAATATGTATGAGTTTTGTTTCATGCATTCCTTCAACTAGGACTTTACCTTGTAAGCCTTTTACACTGCCTCTTAACCAGTCATAAGCCTTAAAAACAGATGAAAACAAAGCTGTGACTTTGTTCACTGGTAAAATGAATTTCCAGAATCATTTAGCATCCCTGAGGACATAGAGAAAATGGTGTTTGAACTTTGGAAAAGCACTATGATTTTCTCCATCTAGACCAGCATTCTCTGTACAGGACCCTTACACTGAACCTTTGGAATTTCTATCTTACTGGGGAAGTTAATCCAATCATCTTTGGAACTCTTACTCTAATCTTACTGTAATCATGATTTGTTACTGAGTGCAAACTTCACTTGTGAAAGTTATCTTCTGGGGCCTATCTGGCCCCAGATATCTGACCAACCATTTTACTTCGCATCTCATCCAGTCATCCACCCTGAGTACCTTGCTATCTGCCGGTGGTCAAGTGAGTATACTTTTTCTATCCCTTCCTACATTTCACCTACTATTCTGGGAATAAAAATCAAATAAATGGTACCACTGCTTCTGAAAAGAACATGTCAGCTGACTACTTTATGGATCAACTCATCATCCCTGTGAGTCTCCAGGCCAAAATTTTCCTTGACCATCACTCCCCTATATTTGTTATTTTTCCTTACTGGAATGAGGATGACAGTCTCACTTTTTTTTTTATATTTGTATTTCTAGTGTTTAACACATTGCCTAGAACTTAGTAAATGCTTTTTTCCTGTTCATTCATTCATTCATTCATTCATTCATTCAAGGTAAACTTAGTCTTTTCGGGTATCTTGAATGGGGATGGGGAATAATGAGAAGGAATAGTTTGTAGTTCCTTCCTCTGTAGTTTCTTCCATAGTTCCTTTCTTCAACTTCCCCTAGGAGGGTTGAGTTGGGACAAGTCATTCATACATTCACAAAAACGTTTGAAAATTGTGGTCTCATTTGCTATATCTACTAGAAGTTTTATGCTGTTTGTGCCATGGAGAGCAGAATTTTCTGACATTAAAAATATGCTAGTAGGGGCAGCTAGGTGGCACAGTGGATAGAACAATTGCCCTGGAATCAGAAGGACCTGAATTCAAATCCAGCCTCAGACACTTGACACTTACTAGCTGTGTGACCCTGTACAAGTGACTTAACCCTGATTGCCTCGTCAAAAAAAAGTTTGTTTATAAAAGTGTATCAGAGGAATATAGGTCTAGATCTGGGAGGGACCTTCGAGACCATCTAGTATACATATTTCTCAGCTTTTCAGGGGTCTTAATTTTTTTTTTCTATCTTGGACCTCTTTGGCAGTCTGGTGAAGTCTATGAACTCCTCAGACTGCTTATAAATGAATAAGATAAAATACATAAGGTTACAAAAGGAACAAATTATTTTTAAATATAGTTACCATTTTTTTTTAAACAAGCACACGGGTCCCAGGTAAGGAATCCCTGATCCAGTGCAAACCCTTCATTGAGGAAATGAAGGCTCAGGAAAGTTGTGACTCACTTAAGGTCACTCAAGTACACAAATCAGTAGATGTATGGCAAAATATCCAGAAAATAATTCCCTTTTACTAAATTAATCACATGAGAGATGTAAGAATGGTTTAGCATTAAGATATCAAATATCTGATTTGACACAAGATCCATTAACTCCAGAACTGGGAAATTTACACTGTCCCATGACTTTATCTCTACTTACATCCTTCTATATGTTGATTAATATAGTTAAATATAGGCCTTTCATGACTATGCTTTCCAGAGTTTAGAAGTAATGGATGTGACATGTTGTTAAAAGCTTTTTTTTTTAATTTCTTGAAATAATCCTTTAAAAATTTGTTGGTCATATGATGAATTGTGCTGTTTATTTTCTTAACGTTAAACCATTTCTACATCCCCGGCATGACTCTAATTTATGCATAGTGAATTATTTTCTGGATATATTGGTCCATTCTATGTATAAGAATTTTATTGAAAAAATTTTAATCAATATTCATCAGTGAGATTGGTCTATGTTATTCTTTCTCTATTTGTCTCTCCCTGGATTAGGATATATTTATTTCATAAAAGGAATGTAGCAGAATGCATTATTTCCAATTTTGAGAATAATTTTTGTAGCATAGGTATTATATACAATACAATTTCTGCCTCTGGTCAGAAATGTGCCTTTGCAACACATTTTTGTTAACATGGGTTTTCTTTTTCTACAAACAGAAATCAGTGTACAAACACAGAAAAAAAATTGGAGAGAACTGGCTCAAAATAAAGGCATGTTTGTGAAAAGCTATCTTTGACATGCCCTACTTGAAAATGTACAAAATGCTAGTTCCATGCATTTTAAGATACCCAATATATCTTGTATGAGTTCATGCTTTTTCTTTGTCCCCTAGTTAGGCACCCCCTTGGTCTTTAATATAGAAATACCATGCAGAGAGTAGGAAAAGTAGATAGTGGCTACATGTTCAAGGCATTGCAAAACATCTCCATTAATCAACCAGGGAGAGAAATAACACAGCATCAAAGGTGATCATGTGCATGTATGTTTATTTTTTATTTTTTGCAAATACCTTTCACAGGACTATTTCTCCAGCACATCATTCACTGACATGGGTTATTTTTGTCCTAAACATAGTAGATACCACTTTATTTAAATGAAAGTAGAAGTCAGATTTCTTCCTCTTATTTCTATTTTTGCCTTCATTCTTGCATCTTGAGCATAACTAATTAAAGATTTAAAGAAAATTATTCTCAAGAAAATTTGCCCTACATACATATCGCGGGCTTTTCTGGACTACTAATCGCTTTGTTTCCACGCTTGGGATACCTAAAGACAACTCATCAGGCTGAGAGAGAATCAGGTTACTTAATTAAATATCATAAATCTTATGTTTTAATTCTAGGTGGGATGATTAATTTTGTATTACCAAATCTGGTACCATTTAGAGGATACTCCTGGGATTGTCTGTTCTTAAATTTATAAATTACGAACTCAATGAACCAACACAGCTTATAATAGATATTATAATACATGAAAGCTTATTTTTGATAAAATACTCTTCTGGAAAGAAGTTAGGATGAGCAAAAGGATGTCCTTTTACATGCCCTCTTTCCTTTTGTTTTAATGCTTTTAAAAATAATTTCTGTTCCACAGTTTTATGTAATGCGGCATCATATCATTAGTGCAAAATGAATACCTATCCTCTACGGAGTTACATAGAACTGCTACAAGGATAAAACCTCCCATGAAAATAGAAAACAGAATTTAATTGGGAGGCAGTGTAGCATAGTGGACAGAGCTGATCTGAATACTGAATCAGACTACCTAGGTGACCATGGGCAAGATACCCAGCCTCTAACGACCTAGTTCCTGTTATGTAAAATGGCCATAATAGTATTTATTTCATGGCGGTAGTTGTGAGAATCAAATGAGATACTATCTGTGATCTCTCCTGGGATGGCTCCTATAGGCTAATTCATCTTTCCTATATGTGTGAAGTACTATATAAATGTTAGCTACTACTACTACTACTACAACTACAACTACTACTACTACAACTACTACTAGCACTAACTAGTACTAGTACTAGTAGTACTACTACTACAACTACTACTAGTACTAGTATTAGTTTATTATTATTATTACTACTACTGCTACTACTACAACTACTACTAGTACTAGTACTAGCACTACTAGTACTAGTACTAGTACTAGTACTACTACTACTACTACTACTACTAGTACCACCACCACCACCACCACCACCACCACCACCACCATCATTTGGCACAGCTGACAGAAAGCCTTGGCTAAAAGCAGGAAAATCTGAGTTCAAGTTCAGCTTTAGACACTTATTAGCTATGTGACCCTGGGAAAGTCACTTAAGCCTGTTTGCCTTAGTATCCTCATCTGTAAAATGAGCTAGAGAGAGAAATGGCAAACCACGCCAGTATTTTTGCCAAGAAAACCCCAAATGGGGCCATGAAAAGTTGGATGCGACTGAACAATAATAAGAAGCATGAAAATGTGTTTAAGGAATTTCTATTTGTGGGTATGTCAAGACAAGGAAGTACTTTCATTTAACAGACAACAGAGAAAGTATTTTCTGTGTGCCCTTGACTTTATCTTCTAACCATCTTTTGTCTACTGATACCTCCAGTAGCTCCCCTTTACTTACAAGATAAAGTTTGATTTATTTAGCCAGGAATATACATCCCTGTACAATATGGACTGAAACTATAACTATAATTCTATTTCCCATGACTTGTAAGAATATTATTCTGACCAATCTAGTCTATTCATTGTCCTCCAAAGGCAACTTAGCATTCTTGTTACCCTATGGTTTCTGTTTTCACTTGCCTGGAATTCCCTGTTTACCCTTCTCTCCTCTCTGACTCATATATATTGTGATTAGCTCAAGTCCTTCTTAACTAAGTCTTCCTTGAGGCAGTATGGTATAGTAGAAAAAGTATTGTACTTTGGAGTCAGGAGTGTCTTGCGTTTTCTTTTCTATAAGTTTTCTTTTCAACGTATTAATTCAGTTGACACAATAGTTACCTACCTTGTGTTGTGTCTTTTAAAATGTATGGTGATCCTGTGTTTTAAGGACATTTCTCCATTCTCCAGAGACTACATTTTGCAAAGGCCTGTGAGGGCAAAAAGAATGTGAAACCTAAAGTATTTCCCAGAGACCTGTACAATGCACAGAATGTCATTAGTGTGGGATTATTAAATTGAAGGTGAAAAAGAGAAGCCTATGACTGTGCCAAGAGCAGAAAATTTCCACCATGTTGGCAGCAAAAGTCCAGAGGCAAAGGCAACTTAATGGTGCAGTGTGTAGAGTACTGGACCATGAGTCAGGTGGACTTGAGTTCAAATCCCACCTCAGATACTTGCTAGCTATGTGATCTGGGCAAAGTGGCCTAGTTGGTATTTAAGAGTACCATTTAGACAAGTAGCAGCATCACCAGGGTGATTCATGAGGGACTTTAACTGTGAATCTACTTTAATTGCTGATACCCACAAGCTATCAAGCTCCCAGCAACCAGATATCAAAATCCATGCCCATGAGCTTACCTCTTCAAGTACTTGTCTTTCTGCTCCACAGTTACATCCTAGGAATGCGGTGCTACACACAAAGTTGTATTATCAGTTGCTGATGGTAATGAGAAACTAGGGGGGTTCTTAACCTTAGGAAGCATTGTAGAGTTTGAAGTGCTAGGTCCAGTAAGGATCAATCCTCATTTGATATCCTGTCCCTCCAAAATCTGGCATCAAGTAGTATACTTTTGGCTGGATCTTTAGCTTCTTGCTCACTCTGATCAAATATTCAGGTCAAACATCACTTTACCACAAATCACTGACATTTTGCAGGTGGTAGTAGTGGCAGTGGTGTCCTCCCTATGATACTTTCTGTTCCCATGCTCTACCTCAGAGTACAGCCCCAAGTCACTCCTAGGAGCCAGTAAATCCCAGAGTCCTCTTCTAAACCTTGCCTTTTCTCCTGACTCCCTCAGGGGTAGGGACTGGAATTATTATCCACTGTGTTACCATTGCTGTCCCATCACTAAATTTAGTGTTAAGCCTCTGCCTCCAAACCATCATAATTCATTAGATTCTTCTAGGCTTTCTTAAGACTGGTTGTAGCCCCTTGTAAATCAGATCACAACAATGCAAAATGTGAGCTGCCTGAGGGCAAAACAGTGACATACTTCTTCCTATTTTCTGTAGTTCCTGATATTAGTGCTAGTTACTTCTTTTCCTCCTTCTCTTCTCCTTCATGTAACTACAACAAACGACCTGCCATCATTTGTTCCTTATCTAAGTACCTCTCATGGCTGCCCTCTCATTTATTTTTCTGGGTGTTGAGTCTAATTTAGACTGTACGATTCCCAGGGAAGTATTGTGAATAACCATGTATCTTATAAGTATCTAATGAATGGATTTCTCTTGATAATAATTTAATAATAATTTCAAATAGCCACAATCTGACTGAATACTTAGGAAAAAGAGACTTTCTCCCTCAAATATTCTTGCTTTCAGAAAATTTGGTTTCCCAACATTTTTTTTTTACATATAACATGAATCATTATTTTGTATGTCTGAAGATGTGTTTGTCTCTTCTGTTCATTAGGTCAGGCATGACTCTCACGAGCTTTATCAGGGGCACTAAAGAGGATAATCAGACAGCCAAGAGGTTTCAACCAGACAACAGCACAAAAAGATGTTAAAATGGAGTAAAATTCAGAGCATTTCTCAAAATTACTTTAGGTAGACTAAGCTTTGGGGACATAAAAAAGCTTTTGCAGAACAGTTAGCAGTACATCTTGCTTAATTCTTTAACTGCCAAAATATAATGCCCCCAACTCCTTCTTCCCCACCATAGAAACAAAGAAGTTCTATAGTCAAGGAAACAAGCTAAATTCATGTCCTGATTCTTATGTTTCTGCCAGCCATGACTTCATTTCCATTATCTGTTTACTAAGAAGAAGACAGTTCTATACGAATGTGGAATGAAAATATAATATACATTTTAAAACTCTGAATAAATTTAGCAATGTCAGTTGAATACCTGATATAATATTTTATGTTAGTCTTGAAAATATTGAAAATGTTAGGGAAGCCAATTCAAAATACTATGGCATATTCTTTTCTTACTCATAAAATATGATCAAACTATTGAGGAAAATTTCCATTATTAACCAGCTAATTAACAATAATGTATTAAGTGCCTAATATGTACCAGGCACTGCAATGTGGATACAAAGACAAATACGAAAAAAATTCTGTTCTCAAGAAGTTTATATTGAATTCTGAATGGGGGTGGGGACTGTGTGTGTAGGATCAAGATGGTAGAGTAGAGCAACCAGTTGAACTCTCTCAACATTCCCCTACAAACAACTTTAAAATATACCTTAAATTGAAGCCTGGACCAGTCAACAAAAGGTCAGGGTGACACATTTTTCTAACTGAAGACAATTAGGAGGACAAAAGAGAAATCTTTGACACAGGGGTGAGGGCTGGCCCAGACTTCCCAATAAGATCAGGGAGGAAGCAAGGATGTCCATTATTATCACTATTATTCAACATTTTATTAGCAATGCATATAGCAATATGATAGGAAAAAGAAATCAAAGGAATAAAAATAGGCAATGTGGAAACCAAATTATCAGTCTTTGCAGATGTTATGATAATGTGCTTAAGAACCCTAGAGGATCAACTAAAAAAAAAAACAAACTAGTTGAAACAACCTTAGCAAAATTATAGGATGCAAAATGAACCCAGTATTCTATGTATTTCCCACAAAACCCAGCAGAAAGAGATACACAAGGGAATTCCATTTAAAATAACTGCTGAGATTAAAAAATACTTGGGAGACTATCTGCCAAGACAAAACCAGGGACTATACGAACACGTTACAAAACACTTCTACCTTCATTATTAACCTTTGACTTGATTATGGTACATCAGATATTCCCGTCTATCTTCTCCCTCCCCTTTTAATCTGCTTCCCATTCTGTAATTTAATCACACAAAAGACACTGATTCAGCTGCAAACAGGGTGTTGTGATGTTTAGTTCATGATGTTTCAGGCCTATTTCTCCACCATTACTTCTATTTAACTTCTGATTTCACTCCTATCTCCTCACAAACATTTAGAAAGAAATTTCCTTTAAAAATACTTTTTTATTAGTTTTCAACATTCATTTCCACATGATTTGGAGTTACAAATTTTCTCCCTGTCTCTCCCCTACCTCGCGCCCCAAGATAGCGAGCCTACTGAATACCTCTTCCCCCAACCTGGTCTCTTACATCTTCCCCTATGCCCCTCCTCCAACTTTCTAGTAGGGTAAAATGGATTTCTATACCCCTGTGCCTGTGTGTCTTATTTCCCAGTTGCATGGAAGAACAATTTTTTAAACATTTGTTTTTAAAACTTTGATTTCCAGATTCTTTCCCTTCTTCCCTCCTCACCCACCCGCACTGGGAAGACAAACAATTCAATATGGGTTGTACATGTGTAGTTATGCAAAACATTTCCATAGTAGTTATATTCCCTCTATCCTATCCCCCCCTTATTCTGTTTTCTACTTTGACCCTGTCCCTTTTCAAAAGTGTTTGTTCCAACTACCCTGTCCCCCAATCTGCCCTCCCTTCTATCATCCTCCTTCTTCTTCCCTTCGCTTCTACTTTCCTGTAGGTTAAGAAAGAAATTTCTTAATGATAACTCTAGTAGCGGTGCCCTTGATTGTTGTATTTGTTTATACTTTTGGTATTATTGTTATCTGGGGATATTTGAGAAGTAAATAATTTCTTCAGTTCTATTCCTAGGAATGTTTCAAGTGCCTTTTTTTTATTGAACATCCTTTTTTTTTTCAGGATCAGATTTGTAAGATAGGTCACCCTCGGGTACATATTGAGCTCTTTTGCTCTTTGGAAGACATTATCCCATTCCCCTTTCTGCATTTGCTGGTGGGTTATTTTAAATTCCTTTCTTTTCTTTTAAGATTTTTCTCCTGGTGTCTTGCAGAATTTATTCTTTGTCATTGGAATTGTTAAATTTAACTAATATGTGTCTTGGAGTTTGCTATGTAAGTTTTTTTTTTCCTGGAGGCTATATGTGGATTCTTTTCATTGGCATTTGGTTTTCTGTGTTCAGTAACTCTGGTCAGTCTTCTTGTATTATGGTGTTCAAGTTTTTTGGCCTTGTCACGTTCTTCTGGGAGAACATTATCCTTAAGTTGTGTAATCCTTAAGTTGTTTCTACTCATTTTGTCTTTAAGATCAGAATATTTTGCTTGTATGGTGATCATGTTTTTTTTTTCTTGATGTTATTCCCATTTTCTTCTCTTCTTCCAGATTGTCCTTCAATTCTAATCATTTGCATTTCTAATAAGTTATCTTCTCTTTTTTCTCTTGGTGAGACTTGCCACCATGTATTCAAGTTTTTCTATTCGGTCAAAATATTTTTTGTCATGCAGTTCATACATTCTGTTTATACAATTCTTATTCCATTTTCAACCACTCAGGGGCATCTTTCTTTGATTCCATGCTCTTTTGGGAAGCCACAGGGCCTTTGCCTCACCAGATATTGATTCATTTTTCTTTGTTTCTCTAAATTCTACTCATTGATCTTTTCCTACCAATTCAAATGATTCTAACATTTCATCAAAGCAGATATTTCCTCTATCTATGAAGATAATAACCCATGCATTCTAACTATCTTATGGGACTCTTATCCATGTCCTCATATTAATTTTGAAGTTAGAGAAACAAAGGAAGACATGAGTTGACATAGAGTCAGGTAAACAGCCTTGACTGAACAACATTTGTAATGATTATATTAATGGAAATAAAAAGAACACTAAAAGGAAGAATTCTTACTAACTACGGTGACTAATCTAAATCTCAGAAAACAACGAATCTCTCTCTCTTTTTTTTTTGGTAGAAAAGGGGAGGACTATGGGCACAAAGTGTTGCACGTACTGTCAGGCCTGAACACTGTATGTGTGGTTTTTGCTTAACTTTTTAAAAATTGTCATAAAAGAGAGTTTATTGGTGGTTGGTATGTGTGCATTTCTGTATGTGTATGTATGTAAGAGGTATATATGGAAATGACTGTGATATAAAAATATGTTATATTGTCAACCATATTTATTTTTAAAATGAGAGAGGAGTGCCCAGATCCTTACTGAATTTTGAACACGAGATTCATCTCTTTAAAACAACAGGACTGGATTAGTTGATTGCTAAAATCTCTTCTATTTCCAATTTAGCAAAGAGATTTAAATCCAGAAGGCACCTTAGAGATAATTTAGTCCCCACCCTTTTATTTTATAGATGAGGAAACTGAGGCTCAAGGAGGTGATCTAATTTCTCAGTCAATCTACCAATATTTATTAAGTGTCTATTATGTGCCAGTGATAGGTCCTGGCGATACATATAAAGGCAAAGAATTAAATTCAGAACTTATTTCTATTGGAGAAGAGAGCATGAGCCCCAGTTCTCTTACCCATAAGAGAGTTGGACTAGACCCTCTCTAAGATCCCTTCTAGCTCTAAATCTCTGTGCATATAAAAGTATATGGAAAGTAAGCACATGCAGAATCAATACAAAGTTCAACTTTCAGAAAGGCAAGGCACTAACAACTAGACTAGTAAAGGCTTAATATAGAAGGTGGTATTTGAGGTTGCATTTGGAGGGAAAGATAAGGTCCAACTCTTATCGTTCTCCACCACCATTTCCCCAAACTGAATGCTTGCTAGAGCTAGGGCTGTTTGACCTGTATTAAAAAATTAATTCGATGATTTTGGAATTCCAAGGCAATTACTTCAAGAAAACAGCAAATTACACTTGCCATATAATGAAAAAGTAGTGTTCCATCTAATGGTCCCTGCATCATTGCCAATATATATTGGTGCAATCAGCAATAGATATCCTTTTTCTTTTTCTTATATTTTGAAGAGTTCTTCTAGAAGTTATGTCAGATAAGCAAGTCTGCAACCAAGGATAAATCTACATACATTCGCCTGTCTCCTGTCACTGGTTATCCACCAGGTGATTTAGAAGATGAGACACAAATGGCGAGCCAGCCCTCCAGCAAAATTACCTCCCTATTGTAACTTTCTAGGGACAATTAATTTTAGCAGAATTTCAAATATGCCATGAAAGAAGTGGATTGTTAAATAGCTATGAGACTATTAAAAAAGATACCTCAAAAATCTAGTTTAAATTTTTTTTTCTTGATCAATGCAGGTAATAGCTCTAGTGTAGCAAATATTTTTCAAAAACCAAGAATTTTTGTGAGGGCAAATCATATCAGAAAGGAAAATAATTTGGTGTGAAATCATTCTATTGCCACTATAAAAAGATAATTTTGTAATACCTCAAGAATCAAAATCTTTCTTTTTTTTTTTTATTAAATTCTTTATTAAATTTTTTTGAGTTACATCTTTTCTCCCCATCTTTCCCCCGCCCACCACCCCAAAACAGCCATCCCAGTATTTCCCCCCTCCCCCAGTCTATTCTCTCCTATGTCACTTTTTGGTAGGGCAGGATGGATCTCCCAACTGCAGTGCCTGTGTATCTCAAGTTAAGAATCAAAATCTTTCAATGGAGATTATAAGAACAGAAAGAGAGACAGCTGTGATGTAGGGGATAGAGGGTGAACCTTGGTGGATCCTTTCTTAAGAGTTCTATTCTTGTCTCTGACACCTATTAGCTGGCTCAAGTCACTCTGCCTCTTAGTGGCCAAGGCAGATAATCGTTCTGTACCAGTGGAAGGAGTTCCCACATAAGAAATATCACAAAGAAAGGAGGTTCTTAATTTGGGGTTAGAAGTCCATGTATAATAGTAATACCACTACTACTACATTTACTACTAGTACCTATGTTTACATAGCACTTATTATGTGTCAGACACTGTGCTAAGTTCTTCATAAATATCATCTCATTTGAATCTCACCATAACTCTATGAGGTAGATGCTATAATTGTCCCCCTTATACAGATGAATGTCTGAGTCTGGATTTGAACTCAAGTCTTCCTGATTCCAAGTCCAACACTTTTAGGGTGTCTGAAAACTTAAAATTTATATATCTATTTTCACTAACCTCTAACTGAAATTTAGCATTTCCTTCTATTAAGAATTTTTTTAAAATTCTGATAAGAAATCCATGAGATTTACTGTCTGCCAAAGAGGTTCATGATGGAAAAAAGCTTAAGAACCTGTGCTATATAGATAAATCATAGTTCTAGAAAATCTCCTGCCTCACCAAAGAGCAAAGAAAATTTAAAAAATGACAATAAAGGCACATAAAATTAGAGTTGGAAGGGTTCTTGGAGGTTATCCATCCAAATCCATCACTTTAGAGATGAGGAAACTGAGGCTCAGAGGTAGTTATTTGTCCAAGACCACATAGGTTGCAAGGCAGTAAATCATATAGTAAGTGGTATTCTCTTTTGCATTGGGGACTCATCTGAAACTCTCAGTTCAGGCAATGTTATTTGGGGATAGCCATAAATCAGTGATTAAAAAAGAGCATTTAGTAAGTGGTTACTATTTTCCAGGCAGTATTCTAAGACTTAGGGGTACAGAAATGCTAAAGTATTCTGGCCTTCAAGGCGTTTACATTCTAATATAAGATCTACTCTGAGGTAATCAGAACATTGCCAAGGAAGGAATAAAGAGCTGAATTCTTAGCTGTGATCATCCCATCATCATCAGTTTTTTTGGGATTTTTTTTTTCTTCCTGAAAGCAAGAACTGGGCACAAGGTCACTTGTTAAACTTTGCTTCCTCTCCTTTATATATTATATTCAACTGTCACTAGTTCCTTTCAAAAGTCTCTCAGTCACCACTTCCTCTCCATTTACAAGGCCCTCATCACTGTCATATTTAGATCACTATGATGGTTTCCCAGATGTTCTCCTAGTCTTTTCACTTCATCCTGTACCCTGATACCAGCCTCATCTTGCCAAAACACTATTTTTTCATGTCATTTCCTCAGAGTTCACTTCACTGACTCTTAAGAAATTTTGTTTGGAGGCCTTAGGCAAAAAGAGAGATTTTTTTCATGACCTCCATCACCTCTAAGAGCTAATGATGCCTCCTGACAACCACAATCCTAGGGAACAAATGACCTGAAATTGCTGCTACAGCTTCATCTAAACCTGCAATGGAGCAGCAGTAACTCTAATAAATTATATTTATATACCAATTCCAGGTTTGCAATTATTATCCCCATTGTTTTATTAATACCCCCATTTTATTCATAAGCAAACAGAGATTTAATGACTTGCCCAGGGTCTCACAGGTAGTAAGTGTGCAAGGCTAGATTTGAACTCAGTTCTTGCCTGATTCCAGGTCTAGTGCTCTATCCTCTCCACAACCTAAGAGAAGGGCTTCTCAGGAATTCAGAGCAGGGCTAAAAGATCAAATCAACCCAACCCAAACAACATTTAACATGTATTATCTGCAAGGACCTGTGGCAGGCACTGAGGATTTATCAGCAAAAAACATCCACCCCTCCCAATGCTGACATATCACTGACTCAGGGCTCACTGTGGGTCAGTGAAATGAGTGTTGACTCTAGAATCAGAAGACTTGAGTTTGAATCTTGCCATTGGTGTATAACCTTGGGCAAATCACTTCAGATCTGTGGGGCTCAGTTTCCTTATTTATAAAATAAAGGGACTGGACTGAACAATCTTCAAGGTTCCTTTCTTTTCTAGATCTGTTACGCGAACAGGTTGTTGGTGAGAAAAAGAAATCCATGACAGGGAGCTTTCATCTAGAGGAAGAAAGGTAGAGATGCTGAGAGAGAGAGTGACATGCCTGTGTGGTGGGGAGATAAAGCACAGAACAGTGTTACCTTTGACAGGCCCTAGAACAGGGAAAATAGGAGGAAGAAGGCAATGAAGATGATACACAAAGGAGGTGGTCCATTTCATTGGCAACATTTGGATTCTATGAATGGAGTGATAAAAGGAGGATATAATTGGAAACATTTCACATGTATTGAGCCCCGTGGCTTGGTGTCAGAAGATAAAATAATAGTATAAATAATGTAATGGATGATTATAGTCATTTTTCCCTTGGTCCTTATTTCTCTTCTTCCTTCATCCTCTGAGGACGACAACATTCTGACACTGAAGGTGTCATGCAATGTGTAAAAGCTGCTTCATTGTTACTTATTGGGCCAAGTTGGAGGGGAAGAGCTCTATGGCACGTGAATGGGAAAGTGATTTTGGTGTAAATGGAGTCTTGGTGGTGACCCTTAAGTAATACCAGGTGGAAGGCCGCCTATCTTGCCTATGCTATTTCTTCAAATCTATCACTTTGAATCCTTTTGGGGGGGAGCAAATGGAGATAATATTTATGGCATTTATTTCAAGTGGTGTTAGGATCACATGAGATATTGCATGTAAAGCATTTAGAAAACCTAGAAGTACTATAGAAATCTACAAATGTCATAGTTACTATTAATTTTGGACAAAGTATGGGGCACTAGAAAGAGAACTGGACTTAGAATAAAGGAGGCCTGGGATCAAATACTATCTTTGGCACTTACAAAATGCATGAACCTGGACATGACATAACCTCTCTAGGCCTTAATTTTGTCATCTGTAAAGTGGGGATAATAATGGCAGCAGTACCTACCTCACAAGGTTGTTTTGAGGATCAAATGAGATAGTGTATGTAAAGTGCTTTTTAGACCTTAAAACCCATCTTAACATTAGCTACGTCAGGGACAATGGTTTTAATGTTTGTATCTGTCATCGAGTTTGTTGCCTCAAGATGAAATTTGGAACAATGGAATTCTGGTGATGGGTTTTGTAAATAGGAACTGCCTATTGTCTAGAAGTTTATGACAAAACAGTTTCCAGGGTTAATGACTTTTAAATACTTGGCTGCCAAGTTCTTTCACACATTTATACTCAGTAAGGTGTTAATGATGAGGACAGAGAGAGTCAAAGTCATGGCTGACCAGGAGGCTTCAATCAGGAAACAAAAGTCTTTAAGAAACAAAAAAGAATCATCATACCTTGCCTAGAACCTAGAACAATGTACTGCACATAAGAATAGGGACATAAGTGAATGTTATATACAGTAACAGCAATATTGTTTTAAGAATGACTTTAAGCAAATAAGTAAGTCATTCTGACTATGATAAATACCCAAATGAACATTAAAGGGCATATGAAGAAAGAAGTTATCTGTACCCAGAGAAAGAATTGATAAATAGAAGTATGTATAGAATGATTATACATACATATATACATACATACACATATACATATAAATGTATATGTAAACATATATGTATACAAACACATATACTTTTTTGTGTCTAATGGTAGCCATCTCTAGAGTGGGGGGGAGGGAAGAAAAAAGGGGAAAAAGGAAATTTACGTGATAACTTCGTTATGTATTTAAAAGAAAAAGCAATTTGTACACAGTAATTTTCAGTTTCATGTGCAATCATATTTTTTATTGTACTATGTTGTGGAAATGTGTGTTTTATTCCACAAATTCAAAATAAATAAATTTAAATTTAAAAGATAGAATGAAATGAAAAGTAAAAAAAAAATGAATAGGAATAGTGACTAGACCTGTGGTTTCATTAGTATAGGAAACTTCCAGGTGAGGAAACTCCCTCTACTAATGCAGTTCATCACCTCCTCTGCAACTTAAAATCTTAAAGAATTGCCTAGACTTATACCCCCAAGGATATAAAAAATATTTGTAGGAGCACTTTTTTGGTGGCAGTCTAGAATTAGGAACAAAGTAGATATCTATCAATTAAGGAATGTTCGAACAAATTGTGGTGCATGAATGGAATGGAACATCCCTGTGATGTAAGAAGATAGGAATTCAGAATTGCATGGGAAGAATTAAATGAACTGATGCAAAGTGTCAGGAAGAGTCAGGAAGATATCATACACAATGATGACATAATTACAAATTGAAAGAACCACAATCAATAATGGATGTTGCAAAATCACAAACAACAAATTTGTCTCCAAAGAAGAGATATGAAACAACACTTTCATCCACTTCTTTGCAGAGGTTGTGGGGAGAGTGGTCCACAACTGTGAATTGCATGTAAAGTCAGGGTATTAATCAGTGTTGCTGATTTTTTCTATTCTTCTTTTTCTTTCATCCTTCCCTCTTTTCCTTCCCTCCCTCCTCCTCTTTCTTTCTTTTTTTAAAAAAAAATTCTTTGTTATAATTACTTTCTGGAAAGGAAAGGCAAAGGCTACCAGGAGAAATCTAGGGTATGTAAAAACAAAAATATCAATAAAAAAACTGATAAAAAAACCCAAATTGACTAGAGGTTGACTACTGAGAGGTTAAGGTACTTGATGAGGGTCACATAGCCATAAGACTTGCTTTTGTAGTGGTGGTTGAGTTGTTCAGGTCATATCCGACTCTGTCACCATTTAAGGTTTTCTTGGCAAAGACTCTGGAGTGGTTTGCCATTTCCTTTTCCAGCTTATTTTACAGATGAGGAACTGAGGCAAATAGGCTTAAGAGATTTTTCCAGGCTCACAGAGTTAGCAAGTGTTTGAGGCTGGATTTGAATTCATGAGGATGAATCTTCTTGATTCCAAACCCAATGATCTTATCTGCTGTGCCACTTAGCTGTCAAGACTTGCCTTTTAGATATCTATAAGCATATGAAAAAATGCTCTAAATTACTATTGATTTGAGAAATGCAAATCAAAACAACTTTGACGTACCACATCTCACCAGTTGGATTGCCTAAGATGACAAAACAGGAAAATGACAAATGCTGGAGAGGATGTGGAAAAATTGGAACATTAATGTGTTGTTGGTGGAGCTGTGAATTGATTCAACCATTTTGGAGAGCAATCTGGAACTATGCCCAAAGGGCTATAAATAATTATGTATCCTCTGACCCAGTAATACCCCTTCTGGGGTTGTATCCCAAAGAGATCATAGAAGTGGGAGGAAGTTCCATATGTACAAAAATATTTATTGCAGCTCTCTTCATGGTGGCAAAAAACTGGAAATTAAGGGGATGCCCATCAATTGGGGAATGGCTAAACAAGTTGTGGTATATGAATGTAATGGAATACTATTGTGGTATAAGAAATGGGAAGGAGATGGACTTCAGATTCACCTGGAGAGATTTACACAAACTGATGCTAAGTGAGAAGAGCAGAATCAGGAGAAATCTGTACACAATCACAGACACATCATATGTGTGATGACCAACTTTGATAAACTGGACTCTTCTCAGCAACGCACAATTATAAGACATCTCTAAAAGTCTTAGGATGGAAGGAGATGTGTACATTCAAAGAAAGATCTAGAAAGAAAAGAGTTTAAATGGAGACTGAAGCAAACTGCATGCTCTCATTCTTTTCCATGTTTGGTTTTGTTTCTTCTTTCCCATTGTTCACTCCATTGGTTACAACCCTTCTTTATAACCAGACTAATGTCCAGTGTGAAAGTATTTGCAGGTTCTACACTTGATTGCAAGCCACCATGGGGGGAGGGGGAGGAGGGAAGGTAGAAAATTTGAAACTCAAGGGATTGTGGAACTGAATCTTGTAAACTAAAAGTAAATAAAGAAATCAATTTAAATAAAAAAGACTTGCTTTTTCATTGTTGAATGGTGGCTATTGGAAAGAGTCAGTTAAGTCACTAAGACTTACCTATGAATGGATTTATTTTCTAACCAAATATTTTCAGTCTCATTTAGCTCAGAAAATTTAAAGCTGATGACGTAGGAATAAAATACTTTATAACCTTGCACTTATTCTCATAAGCCATTCACTTCTTATTTGCCTGAGAATTCATATAATCCTTTGTTAATAAACTAAAGAATAATATTCTCCTGAATTGCATTCCATGGAGAATGGGTTATTTATGTGTAGCTAATTTAATCTTGTCTAATTTCAATGTTTTTTTTTTATCATTTTGATGAACAGGGTAAACCAATGTCCTTGAAATATGAAGGAAGAGATGCAGAATTGTGACATGAATATTCAGTAAGATTTCAAGCGAGAGCACATGGCCACGACACCTTTTTCATGTGAAGATAATGAGCATGGCTAAACCGCAAAATCAAGCTGTTCAGGACTTGGCACCAGGCATGAGAAAAATGGTTGTAGCTCGTCATTTTTATTGCATTTTTACACTCTTTAAATTTGTAGAAAAGAGACAAAAGAAATTTTAAGAGAATTTATCCTAAAAACCTTAATATTTAGGTTAGCAAACTTCACACTGATGTGATTCAGAAGGGAAGGGACAATGCTGGGATAAATGGATTTGGTGATGGAAACAGGATGTACCCAGAACCGTGGGAACACCCACTGACTTCTGTGGGGTGCAGCATAATTTGCTCCCTTCAGGGTGAGACTATTTCCTCTCATGGTCTAGCCATGACCAGGGTCTTACCTAAGCTGATGAGTATTTTTGTTACACACTCAGGATGTTATCTTTGTGGGAAAAGTCTCACAGAGTGGAAGATACTTCTACCAATGCAGATGCATGTTACAAATGTAACTTATAGATTTAGATAATTTCCTGGGGGCAATGAGAGCTTAAATAACTTGCCCAGGGTGACACATCCAGTATGTGGGAGAGGTAAGGCCAATCCTTGACCACTGTCATACTCCCTTTAATAAAAACATAAAATATTGTTTTCTGGCTGATATTGATAGAGTAACTATAGGGATTTGGTACCTATGCTTAAAAATGTAAATTGTATAAAACTCTGGCTAAAGGGTCCCATCTCAAGTCAACAAGCATCATTTCACCTGTTTGTCTCAGTTTTCTTATGTGTAAAATGGGGATAATAATAGCTAGTTACAGGGGTGGGGAACCTGCTGCCTTGAGGCCACATGTAGTCCTCTAGGTCTTCAAGTGTGTCCCTTTGACTGAATTCAAACTTCAGAACAAATCCCTTTAATAAAAGGATTTGTTCTAAAAAACTTGGACCTAGTCAAAAGGCCACACCCAAGGACCTAGAAGGCCACATGTGGTCTTGAAGCCACAGATTCCCTACCCCTGAGCTATTATCTATCTCTCTGAGTTGTTGTGAGAATCAGATGAAATACTCTTTGCAAAACGCTTAGGTCAGTGCATGGCACATAGTAGATGTTATATACATTTTAATATTCTTTTATTAATTTTCTCATTTATTAAATGTTTACTTTGTGTTAGACACTGTGTCAAGTGCTGAGATTACAAAGAAAGGCAAAAAAACTCAGTGGTGACTGGGCAGGCTCTGCCTAGCTCTGGGGTGACTCAGGGGTAGGTTGCATCTGGTACAATGATGGGTCTTCACGGGAACACAAAGACAATATGAGTGATGCCTATGTGGTAAGATTGAACCGGCCTCTAGGGCCATCCTGTGGGGTATACTTAGAGTTGGCATTCCAGATTCCTCAAAGTTAGATAAAAAAAAAATAGCATTTATGGAATATTTGAACCTGCAGACCTATTTCAACATCTCTCATTTCTAGAGTGTTTGTGAAGTTTATAAAGCACTTTAATAATAAAAATAACTAGCATTTGTTTCAAATTTTGCAAAGCATGTGTTATCCTACCTTATTTGAGCCTCACAACTAGGTAGATTCTATTACAGCCCCATTTTACAGATGAGGAAATGGACTGAGAGAAGTTAGACAACTTGTTGCAATAAAGAGAAGCAACATAATATTCCTTGAAAAGGAGGGAATTTTCACATGTGTTAAAACCCAGTCAGCAGAGTTTGGAGTGATTCAGTGGCCTTCAGCTTGAGCTGTTCTTTTCCTCTTTGGATTAAAGAGGAATGAACGGCATCCTTTCATTACACTATAATACGTGTGCTGGCACTCAAAGACTGAGCACTCACAATGATGATCAGGTGCTTTTTTCACCTTAGCACTTACCTCCCAGATTTGTTGTGAAGATCAAATGAGATCATAATAATCATAGCACCCTTAGCCCAGTGCCTGGCACATAGGTGCTACATAAATATCAGCTGTTAGTAGTTATTGTTATCATCATTATTATTTTGATTTCTGCAGGAAAGCACATTTTCTCCCCTCCACTTATACTACGGTTTCCCAAGTTCAAGTTTAAGAAATGAAAATAGCTGAAATAGCAACATAATAAACAAAACAGCATTTATCTTGGCTCAGCCCCCATGCCTTGGAATAATTCCTTCAGCTTCTTTTTCCTTTATGCCCAGTGATTAGCATATAGATCACTGAAGTTTCAATACATGTGAAATAAACCATAAAAATAAAACATATACACTCCTATTCACCACTATTTATGCATTCCTATATTTCTCTTTCCTTCCTTCCCCCACCTGTTCTTCTGTGTTGGAAAATTCACACATACTGTAGTGGCTCATGTAGTATGGAGAAATGGAAGGCAGGAAACAAGTGCTATGTGCCAAGCAATAAGCTAAGTTCTTTACAATATTTCATTTGGATCTCACAGCAATCTGGGAGGTAGGTGTCATCATCCCTATTTTATAGTTGAGGAAACTGAGGCAGACTGAAGCAAAGTGATTTGTCCAGGGTCACACAGGTAGTGTCTGAGGCTAGATTTGAACTCATGTCTTCCTAATTTCAGGCCCAGCACTGTATCTACTGAGCTACCTAGCTGCCCTGGAGAAGGCTGTGGGTATTATTCATTAAAGATGAAGCAAGCAGATCAGTTATCACTTGCCATTTCCTAAGTCTAGTCACCAGGCAAGATCTGTTGCATTTTATTGTCTCTAGTCAACTCTGGGCAACAACTAATTGAGGTTCTTCTCTCTGATGGCTCAGCTAGGTCCCATGAGGTGAGTGTTGCTGATGTCTCTTCCTCCTACCACACTTAAGATCTATCAATTTTTCCCAAAAGCTCTACTGGGCATAAAATACAGACATCCTTTTTTTGGAATGTCCTCTCTTAAAAAGAAAAACAGCATGATGCCTCCCTCCCCCAGGTCAGTACATGTAGAAATGTGCAAGCATCTACTCTGCCTTTAAATAATTGATAGGCTCCCATGGAAAAACCAAAGAGGCATAGACAAGGAGACAAATTTTCTCCAGGATGTGTTTGCTTAGCCTGTCCCCATACAAAATTAAGTAGAGACACCAGACAAAAAGACCACATACTTTTTTTTTTTTTAACATCAATCAATCAATTAACAAGCACTTACTAGACGCTATGCCCTGTTTGTCCTTTGTTCTCAAAGAGGACCATGACATCAGGGAGGTGATGCCATGACATGCAAGTGAATTGAATTTAAGTGAGGGAGGGTTGTGCAAAATCACCAGCCTCACTTTCTCCTCCAGAGCCACCTAAGCCCAATGGCCAGATATAGATAAGGAGAACTGGAGGTGGCCCAAGATGCATTGGGAGAACCTGACCGTTTCAAACTAAGGACTTCAACAGGTCTTAGTTTGACTGCCCTGGGGATACCAAGAAAGCTAAAAATCCTCTAGCAGTTCATATTCTAATGAGGCAGAGCACATATAAAATAAATAGACACACAGGTTAGATAGGAGTTAACCTGAGAACAGAAAAGTTCTGGCTGTGTTCTATAAAAGTTGGTGTTTGAGTGAGTTCTTGAAAGAAGTCAGGGATTCCAAGAAGCAGAAGTGAGGAAAGAGAACATTCTAGGCATGAGGTCTAACTATTGCAAAAGCACAGAGGTGGCTGATGGTGTTTAGGGTAAGAGGAAGAGCGATTAAGTCAATGTAGGTAGATCATAGAGTATGTGGAGGGGTGTGAAATGTAAGAAGACTGGAAAGTAGGAAGGGCCCAAGTTGTGAAGATGTTTAAATGTCATGTCCTAGACCATCTTAAGGTCATAAGGCAGTGAGGTATAGAGGAAAGAATATTGAATGGGAGTTGAAGTGCGTTCTCATCATGGCATTGTGACTTGCTGGATGATCAATGGTTCTCTCCAAAAGTTCTATGAAGATGTAACAATCAAACTTGTACTGGTTAGTCAACCTAGTGAGAGGAAGGGTACTAGGTAAAGTATCTACATATTTGACTTGAGATTAACTTCTAGGCAAAAGTATTGACTGTCTTTTATATCTCAAACAGAAATGAGTACTAATGAGTGAAGTAGCTTTTAAATAATGATGAAATAACTATAACCAAGTCTTGTAACCTTTCTACCTTTCACCAGACAAACTCAAATGAGTATGTTGAGATGCAATTTGTTTCAAGAATGCTGAGAGATGAAGTAAGCCTTCCTTTAACTATTAGTGAGGTAGCAGAGGTAGAGGTGTAGGAGCAAATCTGAAAGGAATGATTCTGACTATTAAACACACAGCCATTCACTTAGGAGATTGCGTCCTTGGCTTAGATTAGAAGTGAGCAACCTGTTCAAATGTGTAATTACATTTTATGGGGTGGAATAAGTAATTTGAAAACCCATCTCCAGTGGGAGCACACCTAAAAGCTCAGTTTAGTGGCCTAGAATTTGAAAACTTTCCAGGCTTATTCAGAGAAGACAGAACCAAAAGAAGACATTTGTGAACCTCTGGCAAGGCTTTAAAATTGTATACCCCTGCATTTGAAATTTGTGCTACCTGTCCCCATTTGTCCACTCTCCACAGAGACCTTTGAACCTTCACCGTAAGAAATACGATATGAAATATCACAAATAGCTTCCATGTTATAGAATATTATGAAACATATGTGTACTTATTAAAAGTAATGTACCCCTTACTATGCCCCATTGCCCATATATTATGTCCTAATTGGCTGCCTACCTTGCCTACCCCGCCTAACCTTGATCCTGGCTCTGAGAGAAGAGTCTGTGCTTTTGTTCAGTAAACATTATCACCATCACCACAACCACCATCCTTATGAGCATTATCATTGTATATTAAATGTATATTAAATTGTATACTAAATACACTAAATTGTATACTAAATATAATGTATACTAAATGGCATACTAGCATACTAGCACAATAGAATACACATACCATAGTATACTAAATAAAATTTTCTTCTTAGATGAGCTAGAAAAAGGTAGGAGACGAAGTAGCCACTTTGTGGTCATGGCCTCAGAATATCAATAAATTTTTTTATATCTTTTGTTTGCAAATTACCTTTGTTTCTGAATGTGTCCTTACTTTGTTCCGTCCTTATTGAGCCACTCTCTGTAAAAAGAATTAAAAGGGGGGAAAATCAGCAAAAGTAACTCACATATCCATTAAGTATGACAGCATATATAATGTTCCACACATATCTCCTCAATGAGAGGTAGCATGGTGTGATGGAAAGAGAATTAACCCTGAAGTCCAAGGTGCAGGTTCAAATCAAATACCTGTGTGGTTGCAGGTAAGACAGTTAGTCACTCTGAGCCGCTATTTCTTTATCTGCAAAATGAGGAGGTCAGACTAAATAGTCTCTAAGGTCCCTTGCAGCTCTAAATCTGTGATCTTGATCCTGTATAAAAATGAAAGAAGGAAGGTACATTTTCTTGTTTCTTTTCTGGGAACAAGTCATCATTATAATTGCACAACATCCAGTTTCTTCTTTTTGGTTTCAGTCTTTCTCTTTACACGATTGTAGCCATTGTATAGATTACTTCTCTGGTCTTCTAAACTTCATTTGTCAGTTCATAATAAGTGTTCTCATACTTTGAATTCTTCATATGGTTTTTGGCAAGGGTGCATTGCATACACGTGCCACAATCCATTCAGGCATTCTCCAATCAATGGGTATCTACTTTAGTTCTGGTTCTTAACAATTATAAAAAGCACTGCTATGATTATTGTAGTGTATATAGGATGTTTCCTTTTGTATTTGACCCACTACATACATGCCTTGAAGTGAGGTTTTTGAGTCAAAGGGTATGAGCATTTTAGTTACTTCTTTTGTTTTCTTAAAAGCAAAATGTCCTATTGTTTTCCCGGAATGGCTGGACCAATTCAGCTTCATCAATAATGTATTAGTGTATGGCCACTGAATTATGTAGAAGATAGTTAAATCTGTGGAATGAGGGTGTAAACTTTATAGAAGTAGTGTTCATTCCTTGGTAAATATATACTTTCTCAGTTCTTCATCAGCATATTGGACTTGACATTAACGTCTAGCCAAAAGTATTGACCATCTTCTGTATCTCAAATAGAATTGAATTTATTATTGCTATTTTACAAGTAAGTGATAATACTAATAAGTGCAGTAGCTTTTAGATAATGATGAAATAACTATAACCAAGTCACTCACCTTTCTACCTTTCACCAGACAAACTCAAATGAGTATGCTGAGATGCAATTTGTCTCAAGATAATGCTAAAAAGATAAAGAATGCTGAGAGATGAATTAAGCCTTTAACTATTAGTGATATATACATGCATATGTGTATACATTATTATTATCTCTATAAAATTTATGAAGTTATAAAGATTACAAAGTTGTTTGAGTTTGCCATTTACCCAAAGGAAAGAGATCAAAATGCATGTTTTTGTGAGAAAGGGGAAATGAGTAGGACCAAGAGCTGGATCTAGAGAAATGTGAAATATTCATTTGATTCAGTGGATATTATTCTCTCTAATTCTGCAAATGCCTAAGAATTGAAAGTGGAATAGGGGGAAGGTGCAACAAAGGGCATAGCTTTAAAGCCGTGAAAGTAAGAGAGTTGGTCTGGGGCCCTGGCAGGGGAAAACCATGCCAGGGATCATGCCAGCTGGCTATGTGATCAGGCCAATTTTGGATGCTAGTTAGAGCCAGTGGTGATGGAGTCACACTTTACTTAAGGTTTATATCAGCCTTGATGACAACCTAGGGAGTATAGTCTAGACAAGGTCAAGTATTAGATCATAACAGAACCAATTATGCCTGGAAGCTATCCCATTCTCCATGACTAGATTGTGAATGTCATAGGATGATCTTCCTGTACTCTTAGAGCTTGTTAATTCTGTGTTCTGAAATTTGTACAATTTCACATTTTCCTCTTAGTAGCAAACCTTGTGTCACAGTCTCTCATGACATGAAAGGCCTGGGGACAGTTAAGTAGATTTTCTCCCTTTCTTGGCTCATAGCCCCTATCCTTCCTGAGAAAAATGTATGCATGGTATTATTTCTGATATCCTGAGACAGACTCCTCACTATAAGTAAGCAGCTCCTATTGTTACTGACAAGGGTTGGCAGACTACAGTCTGAGAGCTAAATCTGGTCTGTTTCTTGTAGGTAGCCAATGAGCAAAGAATGTATTTTACATTTTTAATTAGTGGCCATAGCTTGCCTATCCCTGATATAAAACAAAGCTTAAAAAAGGAAACAAAATAGAAATCTTAGAATGAGCAATCATTAGCCTCAAATATGTACATGGGATCATAGAGATAAAATTGATAAAGACCTTGGAGGTCAACCCACCCACTTTACAGATGAGAAAACAAGCCTAAGGAGATTCAGTGATTTGTTCAAGGTCTTACAGGTCATGTGTCAGAGGCAATATTGAACTCATATCTTCTGATTTTATAACAATGTACTATACTACCATGAAATTCTTAGAGTCATAGTCCCATCTAAGGGCCCTCACTGTTCCTAAATGGTCAGAAAGGGGAAGTGTGGAAAGTACTCTCTCTCTGTCTCTCTCTCTCTGTCTCTCTCTGTCTCTCTCTGTCTCTCTCTCTCTCTCTGTCTCCCTCCCTCTCTCTGTCTCTCTCTCCCTCTCTCTCCGTCTCTCTCTGTCTCTCTCTCTCCCCTTCTCTGTTTCTCTCTCTTTCTTTCTCTCCTTCTCTCTCTGTCTCTCTCTCCCTCTGTCTCTTCTTCTCCCTCTCTCATTTCATCTCTTCTTCTCCCCTCTCCCTTCCTCTTTCCCTCCCCATCCTTGTGGCCCAGTTTTACATTGCTGTAACAACTGTCACCAAAAATCAAACCTGCTACCAAAGTCCATATTCCTCCCACTAGCTCGTCTGGCACTTCTATTTCACTGTTTCTCTGTCTCTGTCTCTCTATTTCTGTTTTTCTTTTTGTCTTTGTCTCTCATTGTGACCAACACCTCCACCTTCTTTCAGCCAGTACTCATGATGTTCCCAGCCTTGTAGCACTGCTATCTAATTCACCAGTTTCTCAAGCAAGGTAATGACAAGTTGAATCTTACTGTACCATTTCCTCTGTGCGAGATGAAGGAAACTACTTTTCCATTGATCCTTCCTCTTCTCTCTTAGCTATCAGGCCCACATGTCACCATGAATACCTATACTAACTGAATAGAATATTTTCCACTGTTACTGCAATGGAAGAAGGAAAGGCAAGAAATTGCAAATATTTGCTCAAAAATAAATATATTGATCTAACAAATTATAAGCAATTTTATTTGAATACACAAATATCATTTTTGTTTTGTTTAATATGGTATTTTCCCATTAACATATAAAACAATTTTTAACATTTATTTAAAAAAATTTTGAGTTGCAAATTCTCTCCTTCCCTCTTCCCTCTCTGAGATGGCAAGCAATTTGATGTGGGTTATACAAGTGCAGTCATGCAAAACATATTTCCATAATAGTCATGCCGTGAAAGAAAACACAGAACCTCCTCGACTATCTTCTCCCCTCCAAAAAAAGAGTATGTTTCAATCTGCTTTTAGACTCAAACAGTTCTTACTCTGGAGATGGATAGCATTTTTCATCATAAGTCCTTCAGAATTATCTTGGATCTTTGTATTGCAGAGAATGGCCAATTTTTCACATTTATCATACAATATTGCTGTTACTATGTGCAGTGTTCTCCTGGTTCTGCTCACTTCACTTTGCATCAGTTCATGTAAGTCTTTCCAGGTTTTTCTGCAAGCATCTTGCTCGTTATTTTTGATAGTACAATAGGAATACACAAATATTGTTAAACCTTTTTTTCCCCTAGACTTGTGATTTCATTGCTGTAGGATCATACATATAGAGCAGGAAGTGACCTCGGAGACTATCTTATCCAATTCACTTATTTTAAGCTAAGGAAAGTGAGGCTCCCCAGAACCCCACTACTAGAAAACATGTGATACAGGATTTGAACCTAGTTCGTCCTGACTTTGAGTCTTCTTATTGTGGAAATGCCCTCTACAATGCAAATCTTAAAATTTTGTGCAATTTATCATCTTTGATGATTGCCCTGTGCCACTGAGAACTTCAATGACTTGTCCAAGGCCACATAACCATTTCACACCAGACGTGGAACTTGACCCCAGGTCTTTCTAACTCCCATTCTGGATCCCTTTCAATGCTGAGACATTGTTTCTTATTAACAAATATATGCACACAAAATATGCACATCAGAGGGCCATAAATGGAAATTACATTTTTCCAGAGTCCTGGAAACCTCCCTTGAATTTGGGATATATCATCTGAGAGCCCTCAGCTATGAGATACCAACTAGCCTGCCATGAAAGCAGAGCAATCTCTGATGAAAGGCTATGAAAAGATCTTTTGTCAATTGGGGAATGACTTCTATTCTTATAGATTTGACAAAGTTCTTGATATATGTGAGACACGAGACCTTTATCTGAGAATTTGACTATAAGATTTCTCCCCAATTTTCTGTTTTCTTTCTGATCTTGGTTATATTTGTTCTATTTGTATAAAATCTTTTAAATTTAATATAATCAAAATGATCCATTTTACACCTTACTCTATTTTGTTGTTTATTCACAACTTGTTTGCCCTATTCATAAATTTGATAGGTAATACATTCCACGTTCTTCAAATTTTCTTGTAATCTCTCTCTTTATATCTGGGTCATATATCCATTTTGATCTTATCTTGGTAAATGGTATAAGACATTGGTGTATGCCTAAATTCTACCAGACTACTTTCCAGGTTTCTCAACAATTTTTTTTTTTTTACCAAATAATGAATTCTTCTGCCCAAAACTTAAGTCTCTATACTTGTCAAATTTAAAAACAAAGCTCCTAGGAAAAGATATGAGGGCCTGTTTTCTTATCTGTAAAATGAGGAGATTGGTCTAAATAGCCTCTGGGGTCTCCTCCAGCTCTAGATTGATGAATGTATGAACTATGACATAAAACCCCTCACTCTCAGGAGACATTGTCTTCAAAATCTTTTTTTTGTGATATTCAGGATGCTGGATCACATCTTCCCTCCTCCTAATATGTTCTGTTCCAAAAGGGAAAGTACCACCCTTGTACCCCAGTTTTTTAATTAAATTATTTGTTTTTAGTTTTCAACATTCACTTCTATCCCCCTCTCCCCAAGACAGTTTGCAATCTTATGTGGGCTCTACACATACATTCCTGTTAAACAAATTTTCACATTAGTCATGTTGTACAGAAAAATTATAATGAGTGGGAAAAACCACGAAAAAGAAAAAAATAAAACAAAAACAAAACAAAAAGGAAAATAGTCTGCTTTGTTCTGCATTTCCAACTCCATGGTTCTTTCTCTGGATGTGGTTAGCATTTTCCATCATGTGTCCTTTGAAATTATTTTAGGTTAGCATTGCTAAGAAGGGTTAAGTCTATGAAAATCAGTCCACACACACTGTAGCTGTTACTGTGCACAGTGTTCTCCTGGTTCTGCTCCCCTCACTCAGCATCAGCTCATATAAGCCTTTTCAGGTTTCTCTGAAGTTTGTCTGTTCATTATTTCTTTTTTTAAAAAAATTAATTAATTTATTTTTAGTTTACAACATTCAGTTCCACAGGCTTTTGAGCTGCAAATTTTCTCCTCCTCCCTTTCCTCTCCCCCCCACCCCATCATGCAATCTGATATAGGTTCTACAATTACCTTTACATTAAATAATAGTCAGGTTGTAAAGAAGTATTATAACCAATGGAATGAACAATGAGAAAGAAGGAACAAAATAAAACAAAAAAAGAAAGAGAGCAAGTAGTTTGCTTCACTCTGCATTCAGACTCTGTAATTCTTTCTCTGGATGTGGATAGTCCTTTGCATCGTGAATCTTTTGGAGTTGTCTTGTAGCCTTGCATTGCTGAGAGGAGCTCAGTCTATCAAAGTTAGTCATTACAGATATGATATGTTTTATGTACAGATATGATATAATTGTGTACAATATTCTCCTGGCTCTGCTCCTCTCACTCAGCATCAGTTTATATAAGTTTCTCCAGGTTTTTATGAAGTCCGTCTGTTCCTCATTTCTTATAGCACAACAGTATTCCATTACATTTATATACCACAACTGGTTTATCCATTCCCCAGTTGATGGGCATCCCCTTGATTTCCAGTCCATGGCCACTACAGAGTTGCTATAAATATTTTGGTACATATGGATCCTTACACCCCAGTTTTATATCACTTTAATTATTCTCACCAAAAGTCGAACCTGCCACCAAAGTTCACATTCCTCTCACTAGCTCATCTGGTACTTCAATTTCACTAAAATATAAATAACCCCTGTCTAGGCTTCGAGGTAATAATAGGAAGAGTGACTTCTTGTAGGTACTACCTGATTGCATCTCTGACTACTAGATATATGACAGTGAGTAAATAATTTGAGCCTCATTTTTCTCATCTGTAAATGAGGGAGTATAATGGTAATTAGAATTTGAAGGTCTTTCCTGCTCCTTAATAAGCCTAAGAGAATTTGAAGACCTTCCCTGCTTTGAAAATATATTCTACTTCCTAATAGGCTAAATATAATCACATGGAGCCTGTGGTGGGAGGAATTTGCTGAAGGGCAGAGCAGAGCCCACAGCAAGCTAGGAGTCAGAGTAGCTAGACAGGGTTGGAAGGAAAGGATGCATCTGAGAGAGACAGTTAGGTTTGTGAGTAAAAGTTGGTGTTTGCCACCTGCTGTGACAGCTAGGCTTGTGTTGGTTTGTGGGGAGGCTAAAGGATGCTGTGACTCTCTGTGCTGTTATGGTTTATTAACTTCTTTGCTACTATGATGGAATTGCCTTACTGGTTTTGGGATTTGTTTTTCTGGTGTCTGAATAAATGTTTTGCTTCTGTCTTCTATATGGAGAGTATGTTATATTTTGCAATTAAACACTATGCAGTTATATTTGTAGTGACTGTTGGCACTGTGAATATTGCATTGGTGCTACAGGGGGTTGGACTAGGTGACCTCTAATGTGATTTAAAGTTAGCAGTTCATCGAGTCCAACCCTTTCATTTTATAGGAAAGAAAACTGAGCCACAAAAGGTGAAGTAATTTGCTTGGTGTCACCTATATAGATAAGTGTCTAGGATTCAAACCCAGGTCTTCCCAATGCCAAACCCAATGCTCTAACCATCAGGAAACACTGCCTCTCTTCTTCAGTTTCTAAGTCCTGTGAAAGAAAAGGTGGTCATGGGGGAGAGGAGGGAGACAAAAGTGGAGACTGCCAGCACATAGTAGGTGTGCAATAAATGTTCATTGGGTTGAATTGGAGAATAAGGAAGAAAAAAACATCCTCCCAGCACTTGCTGACTTTGCCTTACTGTTAGCATTTCTCTAACAGCTATTTCTGTTACTTTCTTATGGTGGTTGTTCAGTCCTGTCAGATTCTCCACAGCCCCATTTGGGGTTTTCTTGGCAAAGATACTGCACTGGTTTGCCATTTCCTTCTCCAGCTCACTTTACAGATAAGGAAACTGACACAAACAGGATTAAATGAGTTGCCTAGGGTTACACAGCTAATAAATGCCCAAGGCCAGATTTGAACCCAGGAAGATGAGGCTTCCTGACTTTCTGCCCAGCACTCTATCCATTGCACCACCTAGCCCACTGTTTTCTTAGTAGCTGTTTAAAAGCTGACATTATATAGCATATTTTAAGGTTTGTAATGAGCTTTATATATGTTATCTCACTTGACCTTTAATTTCTCCCTAACTCTGAGATTCCTTCTCTGACCATCATGCTCCCTCCAGTCAGATCCATGAAGTTAGTACAGACTAGAGTGAAGACTAAGGAGTCTTCCCACAAAACTGTCCTTCCACTGTATTCACTTAAGTGCTTCCTCCTGGGGCCTTTCTTTCTGGCTTTACCCAGCTGTAATACCGCAAGACATTAATGACTATAAAGGGGAAAGGGGCTGGTGGGTATGTGCAGTGCGCTCAAATGATGCTGTTCTAATGCAGAAGAGTGTGGGGAGTCTGCTTCTGGAAAAGCATAATGCCACATAATGGGAAGGCCCTGCTCCTTGATTAGGAGCATACATAGATGCTTTGCAACAGTCCTGAGTGGTTCACCACGTGGTGAAGAGATGGGCCGTTGGATCATTAGGAGAGCCAGAATTGCTTGCACTGAAGAAGCAAATCTCTTGGTCTTGCTCTGTCCTAACTGGCTGGTGGTTTGAAAAGCAGAACAAGCTGCTATGGATCTCTGGGTGAAGGAGGGATCTCTATCCTTCTTTCACAGAGAGCTGGCATGAAGCAGAGAATGTGTGGCCCACTTACTGCTTCTCTTTCTTTTTGGTATTTAGGGTCCTGGGTCCATTCTTCCTTCTTAGGTGGAAAATTAGAGATGGCAAGAACTTTGTGAATTTCAAAATCAGGAGAGTGAGCCTTTCAAAGCGTAGGACTTGGAGTTGGTGCTGGGATTTGCCAGAAGTTAGATGGTGAGAAATGAATTCTCAAGCTACTTGTTTGACCCAGGATGGATTGAGGGGGAGTCAGGAGGGAGGAGCTACAATGATTAGGAAGTGAACTTGGAGGGGTGGATGCTATCTAGAAACTTTTTAAAGTTTGTGCCCACTCTCCCCAGGGACTAAGGTGGTATTAGGAAGAGCATGCCCCTAGGTGTTGGGAGGAAGGACCGCTTTGTAACTTTCACTCTTGCTCTATCTTCAAAGTAAATATCCATTTATAAAGGCTAATTTATGTCGGTTAAATGGCATTGAATCATGTTGGCTAACAGTGGATTCAAGTTGATAGCATTCAAGACACTGATCTCCTTAGAGGTACTTCCAGTTTCAGTTTAAAGGGGCAGGGTTGTAGCCTTGTTCTGGGATCCCATTCATTTCTGAGTGTGGGAGTTGGGACAAGGATCTTCAGAGCATATATTACTATACAAGTTTACTTCATGTTATCACTAGCTATTTATATCAAGCATGCTGCCAACACTCTGCTTGAATTGAATTATTTCTCTTGAAATTTAATTCTGTGGATGAACTTTCCAATGACCCCTACTCCTGTGTTCTCTTCTGCACCAACCTAATCCTATAATAGTAATAATAACCATAGCAGTATCTTGTATTTATATAGTTCAAAGTATTTTATTCTCACAGTAACTATGTGGGGCAATGTTATGGGAATCTGAAGATCTTCCCTGCCCCTAGGCCCTTTGTTAAAGTGGCTACGTGACCCTGAGGACCCTTGGATATTTGAAAGTATACTCTGTTCCCTAATAGGCTGAATGTGGTCATGTGGAGCCTGTGGCGC
>CM053584.1:232755729-232845848 GCA_028627135.1 Pseudochirops cupreus
CCTGGCGCCACAGGCTCCACGTGACCACATTCAGCCTATTAGGGAACAGAGTATACTTTCAAATATCCAAGGGTCCTCAGGGTCACGTAGCCACTTCAACAAAGGGCCTAGGGGCAGGGAAGATCTTCAGATTCCCATAACAGAGAAGGAAATGGCAAACCACTCCTGTATCATTGCCAACAAACACTCCTGTATCATTGCCAACAAAACACCATATGGATTCACAAAGAGACACAACTGAAAGGAACTTACATCCTAATGGGGGAGAAAATATTTAGTATAGAAATATATCCATCATAAATATAAATAGATACAAAAAAAGTAGTCTGGGAGGGAGGGTTAGTGATTAAGGAAATCAGGAAAGATTTCTTGTAGAAGATGGTCTTTGAGTGGAATTTTAAAGTAAGAGAGGGATTCCGTGAAGTAGTAGTGTGGAGGGAGTTCATGTGGGATCACCTGTGGAAAGACATAGAGATGGAAGATGGAGTGTCATGTAATGAACAGAGAGAAAGCCTGTCTGACCAGATCACAGGGTGTGGGATGGGTTGTAATGCCAATGAGGTTGGAAAAATAAGTTGAAACCAGGTCATATGTATAGGGTTTTAAAAACCTAAACAAAGGAATTTATATTTGACCCTAGAGGTAATAAAGCTTCTAGAGTTGATTGTCACATGGTCAGATCTGCCCTTAAAGAAAATTACTTGGGCAGCAGCATGAAGGACAAACTGGAATGGAGAGTGACTTGAGGAAAGTAGATCAACTGGGAAACTGAGGCAATAATATAGGCAAGAGGTGATGATAGCCTGAACAAAGTAAAGAATAAAGAGAAGATGTCAGTTGCTTCATTCTGAATTCCTATTCCATAGTTCTATCTCTGGATGTGGCTGGCATTTTCCATCATGTGTTCTTCAGGATTGTTTTAGGTCCTTGCATTTCTGAGAAGGGCTAAGTGTATCAAATTCAGTCCTCACACACTGTGGCTGTTACTGTGTACAATGTTCTCCTGGTTCTGCTCCCCTCACTCAGCATCAGTTCATATAAATCTTTCCAGGTTTCTCTGACGTTCACCCGTTTGTTATTTCTTATAGCACAATAGTATTCCATTATATTCCTATACCACAACTTTTCTAACCATTCCCCAATTGATGGACATCCCCTCAATTTCCAGTTCTTGGTCACCACAAAAAAAGAGCTGCTATAAATTTTTTTGCCCATGTGGGTCCTTTTCCCATTTTTATGATCTCTTTGGAATACAGCCCTAGAAGTGGTATTGCTGGGACAAAGGGTATTGTGCTAAATATTCCATGGATATTATCTCATTTATTCCTCACAACTAACCTGCAAGGTAGGTGACATTGTTCCCATTTTACAGTTGAGGAAACTGAGGCAAATGGAGACCAAATTACTTTTCCTGGGTCACACAGTTAGTAAATTTCTGAGGTCAAATTTGAACTCAGGTTTTTCTGATTCCAGGATCAGAGCTCTATCTACTGTGCCACCTAGCTGCCTCTGAGAGATGGTTAGAAGAGGGGAGAGTGTGTGAAGAAAGACCATGATTTCAATTTGGGATATCTTGAACTTAAGATATCTCAGTTCCTTCAATCTGAAATGTCCGATAGGCAGTTGGTGATGTAGAATAGAAGCTTAGGGGAGAGATTGCAAATGAATACATATTTTATATAATGTATATGCACATAACATATATAATGAAATATTAATATAAATAATAAGTATATAGAATACATAAATGTATTATATGATATTTTTGTGTTATGTACCATATGTGCATAATATCTGGTATATCTTTGAGTCATTTGCATAGAGATGGTAGTTAGAATCTTATGAGGTGACTGAGAGAGTGACCAAGAGAAGTGGGAGTGTAGCACAGAGTTCCCATATAGCTGGGGAACACTCACAGTTAGAAGCATGATATGGATCATGAGCCAGCAAAAAGAGAAGAGTGCTTAGAGAGCCAGGAGACAGCAGTGCCATGAAAAACCCAAGGAGGAGAGAGTATTCGGATGGCCAAGACTTTCAAATTCAGCAGTTAAATTGAAAATAATAAAGACTGGGGAAAAAAGACTGTCAGATTTTGCAATTAAGAGGTCATTAGTAAGTTTGGAGAGAACAATTTTACTGAGTGATATCAGAAACCAGATTGCAAAGGACTGGGGACTGAGTAAAAGTAGAGGAACTAGAGGCAGCAAATGTGGATGGATTTTTTTTTCATTCTAAAATCCTTTAGTTTATCACTTAACAATCTAATTTTCTCTTCCCTTCCTCTCTCCCCTTCCTCATGCCCCAGAAAAACAACATTAACAGCAACAAAGCCCTTGGGGGAGAGGAGAAGACACACATACACACAGAGCAGAATTATATATAGATATGTAACTATATATATATTAGTTATATTTAGACATATCAAACCTTGTCAATGCAGGAATTTTGGTTTTTTTTGACTACGTATATTTGCACACACATATTAATATACATACTCACATATTTACAGAGATCAGAATTATATAGGTATACCTATAACTATGTAGTTATAGGTATACATATAACTATATATTAGTATATATAGAGATATATTGAACATTGTCAAAATAGGAATTTGGTTTTTTGACTATGAACATTTATATACACGTATTAATATATGCATATGCAGATGCATACTTATACACATATAGATACGCACATATAATAGAGAGAGTGAGAGAGACAGAAACAGAGACAGAGACAGAGAGACAGAGGGAGAGAAATGGCGGAGGAGAGATATAGGAAAATAGCTTTAAGGTATGATCCAATCTAGTGAAGATTTTTTAAGGATGGGGGAGCTTTGGACATGTTTGAAGGCAGGAGGAGAGGAACCAGTAGATAGAGGTTGAAGATTCTAGAGCCGGTAGATAACTGATGATGCAATCTTCAGAAGACAAGATGGAATGGGATCAAATGCACATGAAGAAAGTTTAGCCTTTGTAAGGAAAAGGGTTGCCTTTTTGTTGGAACCAAGAGAAAGAAGGAAATGTGGGAGGTAATATCAAGGAGCTTTGAGATAAAGAGAATGGGAGAAGAGGTAGCTCAGATTTTCTTAGTAAATTTTTTTTTACTAAATTTTCTTAGTAAAGATTGCTTCCAGCTTAAAACATCATTTTATCATAAGGTCAATGTACTTATTTTACAGATGGGGAAACAGGTTTTGCAAAATGAGATCTCTTTCAAGGTCATGTTGAGAATTTTTAAAAGTTGATATGATTAGGATAGGTAGTTGATAGTCGTTTGTCTTGAGGAGAAATCTACAAATCAAAATGGTAGAATCTTATTGCCTGTTAACAAGGATGTTAATCCCCTCTGTTGAGGTAAAGTTGTGCGATTCCTGGTTTCAGGTGGAAGGACTCCTCAGGATACATAAGAATGATGTGAACATGCAGTACTTGAAGGTATAAGCATACAAATATGAATTTATTACAATCTGTTTGTAATTGAAGTTCAACTGATAAAAATCTTGGCTTGCAGTTTTAGAGAATGGGACTCAGCATGACCAAGTTCAAAGTAGCAAATAAGTCGGTTTTTTGGGGGGGGGAGGGGTTATTTGTCGTTGGAGGCAAGTGAGGGTAAATGACTTGCTAGTAACTTTCTGCGGCTGGATTTGAACTCACTTCCTCCTGACTTCAGGGTCAGTGCTCTGTGTCACCTAGCTGCTCCCAGCAAATAAGTTTTAAAGAAGTCATACTTAAAGTTTTATCTGGACTAAATTAAAAATGTTTCTAGATGAGAGACTGTGAGAGGCCATCATTTTACATGAGCATCTAGCATTGGTTTGAAAAAAAAATCATAAAATGATTGCTACCTCTTAGTCCATAGGTTTACCTAGGGAAGGGCAAATAGGGCAGTTGCACCAAACATAACACTAGAGCAGGTACACAGAGTGGTGAGAAGATTGCAAAGGTATAACATTGCTCAGAAGAGCACATCCATAGTAAATAGGGTACAGAAATCTTAGGTCTGTGTATTAACTCTCCTAAAACATATCTATTTGCTTGTCATTTAATTCCCACGTGAATCTTTGACCACTGATTTAATCTAATGGCTACTTTAAGATATCCTGCTATTTACTCCTTAATCTGGCAGTGATGGCACTAAATCCCCACTTTCATTATGTTAATGGTCGACTTCTGTCAAACTGGTCAACTCGTTTCCCAAACATGCTGCTTGTATTCCTATCTTTGTATCTCTGCTCAAGCTGTTCTTCTTTGCTAAAACGCTCTCTCCTGGGGCAGCTAGGTGGTACAGTAAATAGAGCACGGGCCCTGAAGTCAGGAGGACCTGAGTTCAAAGCTGGCCTCAGACACTTGACGCTTAACTAGCTGTGTGAACTTGGGAAAGTCACTTAACGCCAATTGCCTTGCCTCCCCCCTTAAATAAAGCTCTTTCCTTTTTTCTGTTTGATTTGTCTAAGTCCCAGTCATCTTCCAAGATCCAGCTTATTTCACTCATTCAATAAGAATTTATTAAATGCACACTATGTGCTGGGGATAAACAAAACAGTCCTTGCCCTGCTAAGAGCTTACATTTGTGGGGAAAGCAACATTTATGCAAAAAAAGCATATGCAAAATACATGCAGGGTAGATTGAAAGTCATTTTGGCAATTAAGTCAAAAAGCATTTATTAAGGGGCAGCTAGGTGGTGCAGTGGATAGAGAACTGGCCCTGGAGTCAGAAGGATATATTTTTTAAAGGATGAAGGACATAGATGTGTTTAAAGGAAGAAGGGAAGGATGGTAAGATTGAAAATAAGAGAGGGTGGGAGAGACATTTGAGGAGACAAAATAAAGAAGTTAGAGAAGACAGGAAGGGATGAGATCAAGAACACCTGTACAGGAGTGGTCCTTGGCAAGGAAAAGGAATACTTCATTTTAAAAGTATTTATTTATTTATTTAGTCTTAGTTTTCAACATTCGCTTTTATAAGATTTTGATTTCAAGAAATTTCCCTCCCCTTCCTTTCTCCCCAAGAAAGCATGTTATCTGATATAGGCTGTAGATGTACAATAATATTAAACATATAGAAAAGGAATACTTCGGTATTGGATACTAGAATGGTTTGCCGTTTTCTTTTCCAGTTCATCTTACAGATGAGGAAACTGAGGCAAACAGGGTTAAGTGACTTGCCCTAGGTCGCAATCGCTAGTAAGTGTGTGAGGTCAGATTTGAACTCAGTAAGATGAGTCTTCCTGATTCTAAGCTCAGCGCGCCACCTAGCGGCCTTTAGGATTCAAATCGAATGACCTTATTTTTCTCAGCGAAGGAAGAGATGACGTCCTCCACTGAGAGAATGAGGGTAGAAAGGCAGATACACTGGAGGCTAGAGAAGAGAGGACAAGGTTTGGAATAGCTCCTGGGGTGAGTAAGATAGGGAATTCAATCAGGGAGGAATAAAAGGATTGCCTTGCTGCCTTAAGGGTCCACTTGAAACTAAATGACATGAATTTACAGTACTCTACACAACCACAGAGTTGTATGATTTCCTTCAGCACCATTCAGCAGAACATGAATAGAAGCAGAGATGGCAGATGACAAGAGCAATTCAAGATGGGGGTTAGCATAGCAAATAGAGAACCAATCTTGGAGTCAAGACCTGGGTCCTAGTGCTGCCTCTGAGAGATACTGGCTGTATGCCCTTGGGGAAGTCATTTAACATCTCATTGTCCTTGAAGACTCTATATAGGGGTTCTTACCCTAGGCCGTATGTGAGCTTTTTTTAAAAAAAAAATTAGATTTCAACAAAATGTTTTCCCTTGTAATTCTACGTATTTTATTTTATGCATTTAAAAACATGATTCTGAGAAGGTACCTATAGGTTTCACCAGACTGCCAAAGTGATCTGGAACACAAAACATTTTAAGAACCTTTTGCTCTAAGAGGAAACATAGATTTGCCTTGAATAAGTAGTTTTCTTACTAGAAGTTCGCTATACCAATAAAAGCACAGGTTGAGCAAAAATTAAAAAAAATAATGAGGATAAATTTTAGCCAGGACAATTTCATATGGAATAAAGCTTTCATTAGCTATTATGGATTTTTCCCATATTAATGAGTTTAATTAAGTTTAATTAATTAATGATATTTCCTATATGTCTCCTATGTCTTCCTATGAAATCTCATTTATGCTAATTAAATAAAATGTTGTTGAAAATGTCATTAATTTCATTTCTTTAAAATATGCATAGTTAATGAGATTTTCTATGTGTCCAGACTTTAGGAACACCCTTGTGTGTGTATGTATGTATCTATATATATATGTGTATGTGTGTGCATATGCATGCACATATATATACATATATATATATTTATATACATACGTGTGTGTGTATGTGTGTGTGTAGTCTTCCTTAATAGAATATAAGCCCAGTGAAGGCAGGGAATGTTTGCTTTTTCTCTTTGCATCCCTAAAACCTAGCACGGGGCCTTTTACATAGTAGATGCTTAATTAAGTGCTTGTTGATTTGATGACTGGTTAATACTCCAAAGAGACAGCCTTCAGTCCCAACATTTCTATGCTTGTTACCTAGCAGTGGACAGCAGTAACCGGAGCTGGAAAATATTCTTCCTTATCAGCTCAGGAAAAAGCCTCAGCCTGAGATTTGTCCAGTTGGAGAGCAGGAGACTCAATGAATAGTGATATTTAAAACACTCTGAAAACCCAGAAAAAAAATTCTCCCCCACCAAAGTCCTTGGCACTGTAAACGGCTGCATATCAGAAACAGACATAGTTTTATTAAGAGAAATTATATTCAAGAAGCTGCATTATCATGCAATAATGATCATAGCAGTGACAGCTAACATTTATATAAAGCATTCACTGTGTGCCAGGCCCTATGTCTTTATGACTATTATGTCGTTTGATCCTCACAACAACTCTGGGAGGTAGGGGCTATTATTATCCCCATTTTATAGGTGAAGAAACTGAGGTAAAGAGAAGTTAAGTGACTTACCCAAAGTCACACAGTTAGTAAGTATCTAAGGCCAGATTTGAACTTATGTATATGTGTGTGTATATACACATGTATATACACACACATATACACATATATACATATATAAATATGTGTGTATATGTATATATATGTACATGTATACCCATACACATTACAGATGAGGAAAATGAAAGAGTTTGTTACTTGTCCAGGGTCACACTGATAGTGTCTCATGACAGGATTTCAGCTCATGACTACTTGATCTAAGCCCAGTTCTCTGACACAGGACTAAACCATATCAGATGCAACCATGTGACCTTAGACAAGTCACTTAACCTTTCTTTTCTTCATGTATGCCATCACATGGTTGAATTAGATAGCCTCTAAGGTCTCTTCTAGCTCCAAATCTATGTTTCTAGATCTTTCCATCTCTAAAAGAATGCTTGTCATTGGGCTAATTTCATTGAGGACCCAACCTATTTAAGATGGCCACAAATTATCACCCAATAAATCCTTCTCTTTTCTTAAACCTAATTAGTAGAAAGTCTAAGAGAGTTATAGGTCTTGATTCTAGGGGGCCAGACTCAGGAAAAAAGTATCTTAAGAAATAGAATCTAGAAGGAATCTTCTAATAAGCAAATACTTTGGTTAACATTCCTAAAGGAAATGTATCTTTGTCTAAATGCCAATTCTTCTAAGTAAAGAGAAGACTAGTTTTAAATAGTGAAGGGATAGTATAAGGACAGTAGAAAATAGGAGAAGGCGACAAACACGAAAGGAGAAGAAAAGATTCGTGTTAATATTAAGGTTGGTAGACATTGTTAATGCGTTATTATTGGAGCTTTTCTTCTGCCTGTCTTTAAGGAAAGGAAGCATAATTATCTTTCTGGGGGTGTCTTAAGGGTATTTCTCCTCAAGGTTAATTCTAGTCCCTTTTTGATTCTATAAACTTTGCAAGGAAAATGAAAATGTATATTAACTTCAAGGATAGGCTGACAAATTGTATTTTACAGTGCTTTCCAGAACTGAATATTTTCTGTTATTATTCATAGTTATGTCACCACCATGCATGACACAGATAAATAAAATAGCAAAATCAGAAAGTCAGTTAGCGCTGCAAACATCAGTGACTCATTTGATAAATAAGTTTGCAGTGCTTATTATCAGGCTGATTGAGCTGGTGTATCCTATGAACACATGTCATCCATCGGAGAAGAATTGGCGAAGAGCCAAAAGTCAAAATCCAAAGGTCTCTGAGAGACCTGGATTGTTTTCAAAAATGAATATATCCATTAGCAAAAATTATAGTGGCTCAGGAACAAGTCCATCTTCCTTTGCCAGAAAAAAAGAGTGGGGGTGATAAAGCACTAAAGAGCCTCATGAAAATGACCCCTACAGGAGAAACTTTACTAAAAGCTTAAAAACAACTGCAGAGGGATTGGAAAGGGACCTCCACAGGGAGAAGCTCCTCTCACACTTTTCAAATAAATACGTCTTCTTCAATAGTGCTAATAACATTAAGGCTTTAAGAATCACTTTCCAACTATTAAACTTTAGTGAAAAACACTTTTACCTGGAGGCAAGAAATAGCTCATTCTAGATGATCCATTAATCCCTGAACTAGGCCTATAAATGAAATGGTTTATAGAGAAAAGAATTAAAGAATTTACAATCTTTGTCAAAAAACCAAAGAAAACTCCCTTTATTTCTCAGTTTGAAATAAAGATTCATAGTTGGCTCCAGACAGTAATGTTTTTTTTAAATTAAATAATTTTATGAGCTTTTCAGATAGAGGAATAAAACCAAAGGGTCAGGCTGTTTTTCAACAACAGCAAAAAAGACAATAAAACAACAGAGAAGTAGGAGTCATTTGATAGGAGTTCACTAAAAATATTTACAGAGTACAGTAAAGCTGCATTGCTTTGGCCCCCACTAATTTTGATTTTGTAATAGGTAATTTGGATGTGGCTTCAGCAGAAAATGACCTTTACGCTATATAAATTGCTTTTTCAATAGAACTAACAGAGGAGGAGGTGTGGTGTGATGGATAAATTATTTTTCAGGAAGGGAAGAATTGTATTCTAATCCTTCCTCTGGCACAGACTGGTTGTTTGACACCGGGCAAGTCATTTAACCTCCTGGTGCTCCCAGGCAAATCTATGAAATTATAAGGTGCATAGCAGCAGCAGGATATGCATGGAGAGAGGGCATTTCTTCACCATAGAGTTCCCAATACTAATGAAAACAACAAGCCCCCAAGTGAGGGTCAGGGATGAAAGGGAATTAATAATGGAGAGAAGTTTGAGAAAATATTGTCCACAGTCAAGCTATGTTACCTTGGGAAAGTCACTCAACCTTTCTAAGTCTCAGTTTTCTTATCTGTAAAATAGAGGTCCTGCGCTTGACCAGGAGTTCTACAACTGGGGCCCACAGATAGCTCATACAATTCTATTTAATTAAGTTTTACTGTTATATCACCTATCTCAGAAATCCATAGATTTCTAGAGGTTCATGAACTTGGAGAGGAAAAAAAAATACATTATTACTTTCATTAACCTTTAGTTTCTCTTGTAGTCTCATGTATTTTAATTTGTGCATTTAACAATATTGTTCTGAGAAGAGGTCCATGGGTTTCAGAAGACTGCCAGAGAGGTTCAGAAAGATTAAGAACCACTGAATGAGACTATCCTAAAAGTCTGTCTGCTACTTTCCTCCCCCAGAGCAGAGTTGTCCTTTTATCCATGTAAAGAATTCCTGGTGAGGACATTTCTCCATTGCAGATTAGGACCGCTCCACAATTTATCATCTCAGAGAGCTGCCTAGAGCACTGAAAAGTTCAGTGACTTAGATAAGATTGCACAACATTTATGGATCAGAGATGAGATTTAAACCTACATCTTTTGGACTCTCAGGTCAGTTCTCTATCTACTATGTCATCGTGGCCTCTCAAGAGTCTATAAGGCCATGTAAAATATTAGGCTGCTTTCCCAATAATTTAGCATCCATTTATATGTGAGCAAGATATTAACTACATATATCTATTCGTTCACCAAACCAGACATGTCGGGACCTCTATCTAACCTAAAAAAGATAACACTTTAAAAAGTCATTTATTCGTTGCATGGTTGTAGTTAGAATCATGAAATTTGAAGGGATAAATATTACATGATCCTCTGATCCAACCTCGTTATTTTACACATGAGGAAACTGGGAGGCTAAGATATCCTGTGACAAAGCTGGACAATTGCAGAGATGAGTATAGAATCAAGCCTCCCTGGCATCAAGTCCAGTGTTCTTTCCATTAGACCCACCACTGCTCCAGAAAGCAATAAAAACCACATTTCCTCAAAACCAGCTTTTAATTTGATTCTCCATCAGTTCAGACTGACCTCTCATATAATCCTAATTAATTAAGTTTTACTATTCTATCACCTTTAACAGGTTTGCTAATAACTTCCCAGAATCATTCACCTTGCAAAACATCCTTTTCAGCCCACAAACTTTTTTATGGACTCTACATACATTTACAAATGTCTGTCCTTTTTTCTTCTTACCTATTCTCTTACTAAGAAAGCAATTCTTCACAAGTCTCTCTTTCCTTTTGTGTGACAATGGGACCAATGAATAGAATAGAACGCTACACCATACACAGAGATTACATTTCTGCAGGAGGTTTTAAGGATTCTGAGACCATAATTATCACATTCACCTTTATAAAAAGATTGTAACAATAATAATATCTGATGGTGACTTGGCTTATTGTTATATAGATTTGGGTTGTCATTCCTTGGAATATCACAGTTCTGTACAGTGGGCTAGCATAAGCTACAAATATTATTGTGTGCATATCTATCTATCTATCTATCATCTAATGTCTGTCCAATACGTACATATATACATATGTATACGTAAATATACACACATATGTGTATGTATGTGTGTGTGCATATACACACACAGAGCCACTCCAAGTAGACTGTAAGCCCAATGGTAGGCAGTGATTATATCTTGCACCTCTATGACCTAAGTGCATAGCAGAAGCATTCAATAATCTTTGTTAAATATGATGTAGAAAACCCAAGGATTTATCTGTAATTTAGTGGCCCTGAGTTTTTTTTCTCTACAAAGAATAAGACAGGAGAGGCAAAGTATATTTCTTTAAGATTACAGAATAGTATTGTTCCTTAGAGAGTTCGCACCATCCTTTTATCCACTACTTACTGTTCATAGACTTTTCCCTACTTTGTTTATACTTTGAAAGATAATCTGTACTATTACTGACGCTAATACTACACTAGGGCCTTTGAAGTTTTGAGTTTATTATGGGAACTAATTTGAACTAATAATAAAGCAACTAAAGTGTTAAATATTTCTGAACAGAAAGCATAATCTGGGTTACCATCCTTGTGAATGAACCTCTAATAAAAATATTTAATACATTTAAGTTATGGTATTGGGCTGAGTTACTTCTTTTCAGAATAAGATATTGGGCAGTGTCTTGGCTTCATATACCTGCTGCCCTCTTGATTCCTTGATGTATCGGTCAATTAACTCCAAGACTTCAAACCCCGAGTGGCAGAATTTCTCACTTGGAATGCTGTTATTACCATTTGGCTTGTTTTTTTTCAGATTGGCAGTCCCAAATAGGCTAGAAGCCACTGAACCATTTCTACATAAGAGATAACACCAGTCTCCAGGTAGTAAACAAATGAAGGCCAAGGAGCAGGCAGATTCTGTAAATAGAATTAACTTCAGAGACAGGAATTCTCTCTTTGATAAAGCTGGTTATCTAGTGAGTTACCAGTGGCAGTTCTCTTTGATCTTATCCTAAGTCTTTTTTTGTTCATAGGTGGAGAAATGGTAGGCTAGACTGCCTTCACATTATCAGAACCACAATTAGGAATTTTCAAGCCCAAAGAAAGCAACATGAAATATGTTTTCAATTGAACTGGGAGGGGAACACTGTGTCATGTAGGGAAAGATCAAGACAGAGTGGGGAAGAGGTTGACCCTAGTTTATCCTTTAGTACCTTCCTATTTTGACTAATTATTATTGTTAACTAGAGGCTAAGCTCTGTTACTTCTATGCTACTGAAGTACTGTTGGTACCCCCTAAACTTGGTGTCCTAAGACAAAGTCTTCATTGCTTTGCCTTACCTATGGCCCTGTTCATTACCACCAATGCTCCTATTTAACATAATATTAATAATCTACTGTACCATTACAGATGCAGAACATTTCGCCAGGTTGTTATTACTTATTATGCCTCTTATAAGTACATCTCAGTAGAACAAGTTCAAGAGTACATAAAAAATACAAGCCTGTCAGGATAAGAAAGACAGAAAGACACAATAGAGCATTGGAGTTAGAATCACAAAGATCTGGGCTCACATTCTAGCAGTATGACACCGGACAAGTAACAACCTTTTTGGTCCTCAATTTCCTCAACTGTAAAATGGGGCTTCTAATAGAACTCATGACACAGGGTTTGTTGTAAGGAGCAAAAATGCTTTGGAAATCTTAAAACTCTATATAAATATAAGCTATAATAATCTCATTCTCTTTGGGTTTGATGGAGTTTAGTTATTATCATCATTATTATATTGTTTCCTTCAAGACTCAGATCGAGTTCTGTCTTATATATGAAGATTTTCCTACTCCCGCCAGTTGGTAGGGCCTCCTCTTCTCCCCAAACTTCATTGTACTTATTCTGTAAATACTTATATATGTCTATGTGGGCTCCTGTTATAGACTGTAAGCCCCTTGAGGGCAGGAACTATTTCATTTTTGTCTTTTTATCCCTAGCACGCAGTACGATACCCGAAGCATAAGGAATAATAAGGACATATTGACAGATTTATTGACATAAAGAAATTGTTTTCATCTTTTTAAATGATGCTCTGACGGAAATGGTCCTAGGGCAAGTCTCTATTTTACTTTTATTCTTTTATATATGCTGTTCTACTGACAACTGTTTGAGTGGAAAAAGTAACTGCTTCTTGCTATTGGATTCCCAACAAAAGAAATCCAGGATCTCACAGATATTGCTATTACTTAAGTTGACATTTAATGAAATACATGTAGTTGAATAAAAGTGTCAGAATATAAGCTCATCTTCTTTAGGCTCATTTTAGGTATCTTTGGTACAAATCTAGAAGTGGATAAGATGCTGGGAATGGTATATAACCTTATATTCCTTATAGGGGAGGTAGGTAGCATAATGCATGAAGTGCTGGGGCTGGAGTCAGGAAGACCTGAGTTCAAATCTAACCTCAGATACTTACTAGCTGTGTGACCCTAGGCAAGTCACTTAACCCTGTTTTCCATCTGTAAAATGAGCTGGAGAAGGAAATGCCCAGCCACTCTATTATCTTTACCAAGAAAACCCCAAATTGAATAACTAAGAGTCAAACATGACAAAACAACTAAACAACAATATAACCGTGTCCTGTTCTGCCATGGTCGTGATTTCTTCAGTTAGATATTGGAAATCTTTCCGCTCCGTGCTGCTTTGAGACTATGTGTACTAGGTATGGTGACATCCATTAAAATATCGTTCTTAAGTTTTCATGAAATAATTTTATTTTCAGGTAATCATGGGCAATGGTTCAGTCTCTAATAATATTTTTATTCAGCTAGAGTTTAACTGGTTGAATTTTTAAGGCTATTTTGGGGTATAAATTTATAGTATATGGATTTGTCATCTCTCAGTCCATGAAAGTCAATGAGCTTGTGGTGTATAATTCTAGATGCTAAGTCATGTTCTGCTAAGTATTTGGCCAGGGCTTAATTTTTGCAGCCTATAGGGAGGGATGTGTTGCCTCTATCATTTCCTTGTACTATCGATATTGATCAGTAAGCCCATGCTCCTCAAGAATAACCCTTCTGTAATCTCCTGTGGTGATGACTTATTCATGAATTGCCAACATAAACAATTTCCATAAACATTTCCAAAAACAATTCTTCATGACTCATCTAAGTCACCCATGAAGGACCTTTTGAGTCCACTCCTGAATTTTTCTTGTTGTATAAACTCCATCCAGACTTTCAGTTACATTTTGCAAATCCAGTGGTTTGTATCTGTTGTCAGTCATTACTATTTATTGCTTGGTGAAGTCATGTCTATGTCTTGTTGTCATTGTTGCAATCATCATTGTTATCGCTGTTATGGTCCTTTTCAATGGGTTCCAGATAGCAACACTCCTAGGATAAGTCATTCTTTTAAATTTAATATTTTATGGATTATTGAGAAGATAGCTAATATAGCTGCTTCCTCTAGATGAATAAAAGTATTTAGGGTATAAGGTGTTAGATAATGTCGACTAAGCACTTAATAAATGCTTGTTGGCGTGCTGATCCGTTATTCCAGTATCAGTCAAGACAATAAGAATGATATTCACCTTATCCTGTTCTTACATGCTTTAGGTCTCTATATTTTGAAAGCCTTTTTTTTTTTTTTAACAGTGTAGCACAGAGATAATGAGTACTTAAAATAGAAAGGAAGAAAACCATTTATCAAGTATCTACTCCAGGTACTATACTAAGAACTTTACAGATATCATCTCATTTAATCCTTAGAACAACCCAAGAATGATTGTTGGGACTGGATTTGAACCCAGGTCTTTCTGACTCCTGGACACTATACCAACTAACTACCTAGATGGCAACCTCTATTAAAAACTTCTTCCTCTTCCTATTTTTTCTTTTCTTATTTCTTCTTCTTATTTCCCCATCCCATCATCTACCTCTTCCTTCTTCATCACATGAAGCCTAAGTTAATTTGCTTTGGAACAATTTTTACTTACCTTGGTTATTGATAGCTATTATCTGCATATAGGTCTTATCAAGCACATTGCGTGTGTGGTTTGTCCTTTGTTCTTGAAGAGGACCATGACATCAGGAGGGTGATGCCGTGACTTGAAAGTGAATTGGATTTAAGTGAGGGAGGGCTGTGCAAAGTCACCAGCCTCACTTTCTCTTCTGGAGCCATCAGTATCCAATGGCCAGCTACAGAACAGAACAACTTATCAGGCACATAAAAACAACAACAATAAAAGTAGCTAGCCTATACGTAGCTCTTTAAAGTTCCCAAAGTACTTATGTGTTACTCATTTGATCCTCACAACAACCCCGGGAGGCAGATGCTATTATTATCCCCATTTTACCGATGAAGAAACTGAGGCACAGAGAATTTAAGTGACTTTCCCAGGGTCACACATCTAATAAGTGTCTGAATCAGAATTTGAACTCAGTTCTTCCTGATTCCAAGTCTAGCTTGGAATCTATCTACTGTGCCACCTAGCTGTACAGATGTGCAAGTGCCTGAGTAGTATATTTGAACCCATTTACTGATATTTGGGGATAGAACTTACAGTCCCTTTACAGATTAATTAGGTTTTAGTGAAATTTTTTGTCATGTTTTTATTTTAATGTTTCAAGGACTAGAAAGAATATTGGAAATATTCAATATAGGAAATACAGAAAAGAATATTGGACAGAGAATTAGAAAAAAATATTTTATTCCTAGCTCTGCTTGTAATTAACTATGTAGATCTAAGCAAATCACTTCCCCTCTTGAGTCTAGCTTATTCATTTTTTTGAGAAGGATAATGTCTCAAGTCTTCCAGCTCTAAAAGTCCATAATTCCATGATTGGATACTTGGAAACATCTACATTTTTGTAATAATATGTCATGTTAGAATGGGATTCTACTGTCTAGTAAAAAGAAGGGAAGAATTTAACCCATAAATTCCATAGCCTTTAAATCTTCAAACACAGGTTTGTTTCTGCTTCTTATTTTCCTAGTTAGTCTATTTGAAGTCATAGTTAATTCCTTTTCTTGGATGCTACCTTATATTCTATTATTGCCAGCTAGCTTTGCCAGGGATATTAAAAATGCTACCTGGTGCTTTATGTCTTCTTGGCACCTCATCCCTTCTCTTTTTCTTCTCTGCCAAAATAAACACCAATCTGGTACCAGCAGGAATAAGCTCAAGGAGTCTTTACTCCACATTTATTGAAGATAGCATTACCCTTTCTCATTATTACTAGTGTTAGTGGAGCACTGTAAAATGTAATTCATCTTTTTTTTTTCGTATTTATATACATAAAGTGATAAAATGTTGTGTTAATAGTGATTATTATAATGCTAACTGGCATGTTACATTTCAAGTTTGGCAAAGGGCTCCCAATGTGATCCTGAGAATAACCCCATAGCGTAGGTGCTAATATTGACTCAGTTTTATAGATAAGGCACCGAAGCTCTAAGAAGTTAACTCTCTTGCTGAAGATCAAACATCTAATAAGTGACAGGTAGTATTAGAACCCAGGTCTTCTTTTCTTTAAAGTTTTTAAAAAATTTTCAGTTCTGAATTCTCTCCTTTCTTCCTGCCCCTCCCCCATTTATTGAGAAAGTAGAAGTATGATACCCATTATACTTACAGAGTCATGCAAAATGTATTTCCTCATTAGCCATGTTGCAAAAGAGAAAAAAAAAAGAAAGTGAAATAAAATATGCTTTAATCTGTATTTAGTTGTCAGCTCTCTCTCTGGAGGGGGATAGTATTTTTCAGCGTGATCCTTCAGAACTGTCTGGGGCCATCATATTGATCAGGGAAGCTAAGTCTTTCATAGTTGGTCCTCATTACAGTACTGCTGTTACTGTATAGAATGATCTCCTGGCTCTGCTCATTTCACTTTATATTAGCTCATATAAGTCTCTCCAGATTTTTCTGAAATTATCCACTTCATCATTTCTTACAACACAATAGTATTCTATCACAATCATGTATCACAACTTACTTAGCTATTCCCCAATTGATGGGTGTCCCTTCAATTTCCAATTCTTTGCCATCACAAAAAGAAATGCTATAAATATTTTTGTACCTATGGATCCTTTCCCTTTTAAAACAACAATCCCTTGGGTTTACAGATCTAGTAACGATATTATGGTGTCAGAGGGTATGCACAGGTTTATAACCCTTTGAGCATGGTTCCAAATTGTTCTCTACATGGTTGAATTAGTTCTCAACTCCACCAATACCTATTTTCCACATGTTGTGATTTTCTTCTTCTGTCACCTTTGCCAATTTGATGGATGTGAGATGGTACCTAGGAATTGTTTTAATTTGTATTTATTTAATTATCAATAATTTAGAGCATTTTATGACTATCGATAGCTTTGATTTCTTTTTCTGAAAACTCCCTGTTTTTCAATTGAGGAATAGTTCTTATTTTCATAAATTTTCTTTATGTTTGAGGAATAAGACTTTAACAGAGAAAACTGCTGTAAATTTATTTTCTCAGTTTCTTGCTTTCCTTCTAATTTTGGCTGCCTTTTTGTATGTGCAACCCCCCTTTAATTTAATGTAATCAAAGAACTCTGGTCTTCTTAATTTCCAATTAGGTAATACAGGTATGACTCTCCCATTTTACATTTTAACATCCACAGAAGACGTAAGTGACATACCTTTACTAGGTCAGAGGAAAGTGAGGTAGGATGGTCAGGGTTTATAGAGATAATCCAAAATAAAAAAATCTGAATGAAAATTTATCCAGTAGATCTCTGTACTACACTGAATAATTCAAAGAAAAAGTTGGATGAGTTTTTCTAACTCATCCTGTTTTTGATTTTGTTTGGTCATATTTAACTCTTTGTGACCCCATTTGGAATTTCCTTGGCAAAGATGCTGGAGTGGTTTGGCATCTTCATGGACTCTTTCATTACTCTTCTAGCCATTGGGGGCAATTTGGGACTTTTTCTCCCTTCTCCAAAAAACCATATCAAAAAACCATAATACTCAGGAAATCATTTTCTCTTTCAAAAATTTATTAGTTGGTTTCTAAGGTCTGATCTGACAATCCCTAAAATTTTCATCTTAAGAACTTTTAAAACGTCAAGACTGATAACGCCTAGGAATTCACCCTTCTCTATCTATATGGAGAGATTCCTAGGTCACATAGCATATGGACTTTAAAATCCCTACACAAAAGATTGGGATTTAGGAATATATTTCATAAACTACCCTTTTGGGCAAGCATATTCCTGCTTCAGCCATATGCTTCTGTAAGAACTCTATCAAAGTCCCAGCTACTACCATTTCTTGTCCTGGAAAAATTTAGTCTCTGTATCTCTCCTCTCTGGCCATGTGAAACTCCCATGTACTTCTTTCTAAAAGAAAGCCCTTACCAACTGCTTCACAGGTAGAAAGTACCAGAGATGGGATCTGAACCTGTGTTTTCTATTTCCAGAGTAATCAAATCCAATCTCATTATTTTATGAGCAAGGATATTGAGGCCCAGAGAAATCATATGATTTGCCCAGGGTCACACAGTTAAGTGTCTGAGGTAGGATCCAAACCCCAATCTCAACTCTGAGTACAATGTTCTAAATGTGAGTCACCATGACTTAAGGAGATTTAGATTTTTTGGTCCCCCCTATAGGGGGCAGAGATGTTCTCAAATAGATGAAAGACCTTTTGGTAAAAGTTCTTCCTCCCTAAACCATCTCCATCCTCCCTCACACAGACCCCTTGAAATTTAGGCTTATGAGTTCTCCCCCACCCCTTCATTAGCCACATTCTACAGAAATGACCTTGGCTTGTCTACCCGGGCTCTTAAATGATGTGTAAATTTCCTGGTTGTGTATATCTACACAGTTTTAGGTAGGTTGGTTGCAAAGCAAATAGAGTATTCATCCTGGAGTCAGGAAGAGCTGAGCTCATAGCCTGCCCCAGATACTTATTGAAGAGTGATCCTCAGCAAGTGACTTAAACTCTCTGGGTCTCAATGTACTCATTTGTAAAATAAGGGGGTTGTGCTTGACCTCTAGGGTCCCTTACAGTTCTAAATCTATGATCTTATGTTCACATGCAACAGCAATATTGATGGGCGGCAATCTAATCAAATGCAATAATATTGACTCTTTTTTTTAAAAAAATGACCTTTACTTTTCTTTTTTTGACATTTCAGGTAGCTCTTCTTTTCTTTGAGATTGTTCTAAATTCATTTGAGCCTTACTAAAATGATCGATCTTAATGCTATGCAAGATACAGACTTCTCACTTTGTTACCTGTGAAATTCACCAAAAATAGCAAACATAATAGACTCTCTGCTGTCCGCTAAGCTAAAACACTTTTCTCTTTAGGATCACTGCTCAAAAGAGAGGAGTAGAGGCAATGGAGAATTCATTGGGGGGCATGCAAATTAATAACAGGTAGTTTTGTCTTTACAAAAAGATAGGGATAGGAATATAGCTAATATACAAATATATCTTAAACACTTCCTATTTGTCAGATACTGTGCTAGGCACTGAGCATGCAAAGATAAAAGATGGTAGCTGGTAGTTAACAGTCGGGGAAGAGAAGGAAAGGACAAAAAGAACAGAAAGACACAAATGCAGGACAGCCTATAGGGAGAAGAGGAAAAAAAGACAGATAGATATAGATGGATTTATGCTAAGAGAAAGTAACATGGAAAGAATGAAAAATAGGAAGGGCAAGAGTGATGGAAAGTAAAACACAACAAAAATAAACATATAAAATCATGGGAGAGACCAAAAAAGTAAAGACAGACATTTACAAAGTAACATACCCTGCCAGACTTTCAGAGTCTGAAAGATAGACTATTACTATTTTTGTCTTTGAAACTATAGGCATAGAAAGGGCTCCTTCATTCTAGTACTGTCCCCAGGAGTCCAGTGAAATGAACCCAAAGAATAAATCTTTCATGACTCTACTGCTGGCAGAATAGAGAGACCAAACAAAACTGGGTTGAATAACTTCTATAGATCTGCAAATTCAGGAAGACCTGGATTTTGAAGCATGAGAGTAAGGATAGAGGGTTGTTGATTTAAGAGACAGGAATGCAGAGACAGAACAAAGGGAGGTGCAAAAGCAGAGATCATTCTACAGGGGAAAGGACAGGTGAGAACCAATTACCAAGAAGGTGTCTGCCCAGAAAAGCACATAGAAAGTGATCAACAGAAGGCCAAACAGTAGACAGTGAGCAGAAGTCTAGGAAGGTAGGTACTGTTATGGAAGCCAAACAGTTGATCCTGGAGGAACCATTCATAAGCTGACTGAATTTCATGGGGTGAGGAAATCCAGAGCCTAGTATTGACTCAGTCACAAGGGAACAAGGCAGAAATTAAATTACTGGAGAAAAAAAGAGGGAAAATTAGGATACGAGGAGGAACCCAGTTACTAGGGAACTCCACTCAGAGAAGGTTCAACTGACTCAATGCTGAGCACATGAGTGTCTGATCTAAAGTTTCTTATAATGCCCTCAGCTTAGGGACAGAATATGTTCCAGAGTCTTTCAAAGAGATAGAACTGGAAGTAGAAGTCCAAGTGAACCAAACTGGTTATTGGGGAACAGGTACATGCATATATTGCTGGTAGAATTACAAATTGGTAGACTCTTTTTGAAGGACAATATGGCAGTATGTTGCAAAAGTTACTATAAGATATAAATGTATTTAATAATAATAACTAATATATTGTATCACTCTTACTATGTTCCAGGAACTGTGCTAAGTGTTTACAATTATTATCTCATTTGATCCTCACAACAACCCTGGGAATACTATTATATCCCCACTTCAAAATTGAGGAAACTGAGGCAAACAGAGGTCATACAGCTAGCAAGCATTTGAGGTCAGATTAAAAAACTCAGTTCTTCCTGACTTCAGGCCCTGGTACTCTATCCATTGCACTATCTAATTACTTCTTAATCCTAGTATTGGGAATATACCTCATGAATATTATAAAAAAAAGACCAGGGTTTGGGGATGGAGTAGGAAAGAGCTATCTTTTCAAAGATATTTATAGCAGAATCATTTATAACTGAAAAGAGAGGAAACATTTTCCACTAATTAGGTAATGACTGAAGGAATAGATACATACATACATACATGCATACATACACACACATATACATATATATACATATACATATACATATATATCTCAGCATAATAGAATAATGCACTGAATGGTTGAACAGTATGCCAACATAATAAATGTAATGCAATTAAAAATAACATAGGAAGAATATGAAGGAATAAGGAAAGACTTACTCAACTTACTCAGCAAAGCAAAGTTAAGAAAGCTGAACCAGATGAATGCAACCTCCACTCTGTTGGAAGACTGTATAGCACCATGCACCAGCAGATTCCCAAAAGAATGCTACTGTGAACAGCTTTTAAGGTTCAGATTACACAGTATAGTGAACACTCTGTTTATTCCATTACAAATCAAGGCAAACATTCATTACAAATCACAATATAATATTCACAACAGCTTAACTTTGGAATGGCCACACAGTTTTCACTACAGCGGCCATAATTTTTAGAACAAAGAAAAAAAAAGAATAATCATTTGGCTTCTCTAAGGGGGAAACCCTCCTTCACAATACAATAATCAATCTTCCATTCATGGGGCAATCATACATCAACTCAATCAGTCACTAATCTAGATTCACAATTACTAAATATCATTAATCACAAGTACAGTCATTAGAAAACCACACAAACCCTCCACCCCTTGGTGTCCAGCAAACTTCAATTTCATCCAAGGGGAGGCCTTTTCTTTATCTTGACTCTGGGTGGTCTCTCTGATTCCATGGTCCCAGCTCCCTCCTGAATCCACCAAACAGTCACCTGGATTCAGAAGCAGACAGCTCCCAAGTCCTCATCCAGTCCTCAGAGGTAGACAGCTCCCAGGTCTTTGTACAGTCCTCCAGGCAATCCCTAGTACACACTGAAATTCACAGGGTCCAGCATATCTCAGACCCTTTACCACTTCTGTTGCTGGGAACTCAAGGATCAGCCAGACCATGAACTAACAAAGGCTTATCCCTGTCATGCTTCTTTAGTCCTCCAGCAGGTCAGCTGGCTCTCAGACCCAGGAGAATCTTGGCCTTCCAGGCAAGCCCTCTCAGCCTTCTAGGTGGCCTTCACCAGATTCTGGTCTGAGGAAAACTCCATCTCAGTTCTCAGTCAGCTTCCAGATGCTGAGAGAGAAACTCTCTCTCTCTCTCTCTTTCTCTCTCTCTCTCTCTCTCTCTCTCTCTCTCTCTCCCAAGAAAACTCCAACTCACTTCTTCAGTCCAGCAGCCCAGTTCCTAGATGCTGAGACAATCCTGCTTCCTCCAATGGGAGCCACCAGGAGGAAGATACCCAATTCTCTCTCTGTCTCTGGAATTCTTACTTATATACATACACTGTCCTCCTGTCTCAGCCGATCCCCTTCTTCCACATCAACAGGGGAGTTCATGCCCTCTCAACAGTGGGACAGAGTTCACACCTACCATACTTAGCCTCAAGTTACTAAGTGCTAAGTATCTGCTAAATTGATTGCTGTTACAAAGACATAGCTTGCCAAACTGGGAATAGTACCTGACCTTGGAGTCAAAAGATTCAGGTTCTAATTCTGGCTGTCACCTATAATTAGCAGGATGACCTTGGTCACATCACTTCTCCTACCTAGATCCTGATTTTTCCCATCTGTAAAACTAGAGATTTGGACTTGAGAAATTTTAAGGTCCTTCTGGTGTTCAGTTTATATCTATAAAAGGAATATAGTCATGCAAATATAGACAGTTGTGAACAGACACAGAGGGAAGGGGATAATTGATAATCTGATAAACATACTTACAGGTTGTAGGCTGGTATTTAAAGCATAAACAATGCCAATCTAATTTTAATGGATTTTTTAAAAAAAAGTTAAGCTCATAATAAATCACTTATTTAGGAAAATAGCATGACCTCCAACAAAGTCAGGAGGCAGGTAGGTAATTTAAAGATCTGTCCTTTAGCCTAGAGATCCCCCACCCTGCCCAAGAGCTTTCTCTAAGAATTTCCAAGCCCTACATCATGTCACACAAAGCATTTAATTTATTGATTTGTATTTTCTCATTTTCTATTTATTAATTTTCAAGATATCATCAGTACAATTTATGATTATAGGTTACTTTTTCCTCTTTTCATTTTCTTTAGCTCTCATACATAATTTCTTTCTTTGTTGAAAAAAACATCTTGTTCAGTTTGCATCTCTAACCACATCTGGAAAAATCTCTTGAGATTCTGAGTAAATAGGCATGTTTTAAATAGAATTTTTGTGATTGTTCCTTTCCTTTAAAAGACTGTAGGTACCATGCAAATATAGGGATAGAGTGAAAATAGATGTCCACAGGCAGGGCACTGTTCTAGGGAATTATGGGTAGCTTCTTATTAGCAGGCTAGTTTATTCTTTAATCAAGGAAGACATATGCATGTTATCTTTCTCTATTAAAATGTAAGTTCCTTGAGGGCAGGAACTATCTTGCCTTTTCTCTTTGCACCCCTAGTGCTAAGCACTCTGCTTGGCACGTAGGAAGTATTCAATAAATGCTACTTCATTCATTCATTTATTTATTCCAATATCCATTCATTCCCATGAGTTTGGATCTAGTTCTACGAAGTGAAGTGAAGAATCACAGTGATTATCTGGCCAACTTAATCAAAAATTTAACCAACACAAAAGGTGAACCCTCTCACCCCCATCACCAATTTTGATTCAAATAGTTAAAGAATAAAAAGGCAATTAAAAATTTTTAAAAAAAATATTTGAACCATTTTTGATAATGGCTGCAACTTGTCTTTTTTCTTTTGTGCATGTGGAAACACATTATATTTCATCCTTTTGGAGTTGGAAGGGATTTTAGAAACTACCTAGTCTAACCTTCTCATTTTACAGGTGAGGAAATTGAGGCCAGAGTAGTTTAAGTTACTTGCCTAAGATCACACAGGAGCAGAATCAGAATTTTAACCTAGGTCCTCTGACTCCAAATCCAGCCTCTTTTCCATTGTCCAACATTGATAAAGAGCACTTGGATTCAAAAAATTTGGATTCAAGTCCATACTTGACTAGCAATAATTACTAGGCTGAAGGAGTCCTGGGTAAGTCATTCAATCTCTCCAAGTCTCAATTCCTTTGTTTTTCCATCTGCAAAATGATTAGAATAAAGTAAATATGTGCTTTCCTCACAGATTTTTTGAAGAAAGTACTTTAGAAAATGCCATAATAAATGTGAGCTACGAGGTGTTCTTTTTTGCTAGAAAAAAATGTTTTTAGTAGATTTGGGCGCCTTGATTTCAGCAATACCTTTGGTGATGTCTCATGATATCTTTCTGAAAAGGATAAAGAAAGGTGAATTAGGTGATATTAGAATGAGGTGATTTTTAGGGTGGATTGGGTGGTATAACAATCAGGCAAATTTTACCTTGTGAATGGAGGATGGTTTGTTGATGGGAGAGACTTGATTTTTAAACAATTGGACTTGAAGAAAATGATTTATTCATTTATTCAAAGACCATTTATGAAACACTTTATATCAGGCACTGGACTAGTTGTTTGTCTTTCATTTTCAAAGAGGGCCGATGACATCATGGGGTAATGTCTTGACTTATCTGTGAATTGGATTTAAGTAAGACAGAATTGCACAAAGTCCTCAGTCTCACTCTTTTCCACAGAGACATCAAAGTCCAGCAGCAAGACAAAAGTCAGGATGATGTTCCCAGTATGCAGCGGATTACTTTGGCATCTTTGATGTCAGACCTAGCTCTAAGGGCTCTGGTTTCAGCCTCCTTCATGGCTGTTAGAACAAATTGTCATTCATCCATTTTGCTAAGGGAAATCTTCACATTCTTGGGGAAGACATGCTCCTAACTCACCCAGGGGGTTGAGGTCTATCAGCCAACATGGTTTACTGGGGTGTGGCCACTGCCTATGCTACAACTTCTTGGAGCAGGTGAGAATTGGGTGGAGGTGCACACCAAAGGTGGATGAGTAGCCCTGAAAAGGGCTCCACAAGCCCTCACAGCAGAGGTGCTAGTCCTCCCTGAATACTCCACAGACCCCAGTGGGCTTGTCATTGGGGATACAAAAACAGAAAATTAGTCCCTGCCTGAAGAAACTTACATTCTATTGGGGAGAACATCATGATACAGATAAATACAAAATATATACTAAATAATTTAATTGGAGAAATCAGAAAAGGCCTTGCATAAGAGTTGGTAATTAAATTAAGTTTTGGAGGAAACTAGGAATTCTAAGAGGCAGCATTGATGAGTAATCCTTCTATGTGTATGAAGAATGCAGGTAAGTGCTGGGTAAATATGTTTAACAAATAGCTGCCTGGGTGGAGTCAAGATGGTGGCATAGAAACAGGAGAACTCCATGAGCTCCCCCCATACCATCTCAAATACCTATAAAATACGACTCTAAACAAATTTTAGAGCTCCAGACTCCACAAAAATGACGGAATAACAAAGCTCCCACTGAAGGCAGCCCGGCAGGTGGTCATTGCAGTGCGCTGGAAGCAGAGCCCAGCCCCATGCGGTTCCAGCCCCAGGGTGACCAGGAGAAGCCAAGGCTGGAGCGTTCAGGAGAGCAGATCATCAGCAGCTGTGGCAATTTCCAGAATCACCAACCCACAAGAGCCAAGGACAAAGGGAAAAGGCCAGTGGAACTCGGATAAATTTGGGGAAGAGGGTCAGGCCGAACTGCCTCTAGAGCTAGCAGCAGTCTGAAGCTGCAGCCCTGCAGTTGCCTCCACGTGGCTGCTTCAGAAGGTCCTGGCTTGCAGATTTTAGGGGAGCCAAGTGATCATTCAGAGGCTAAGTGCTCCTGCCTAGAGCTGCCTGAATCAGATCATGGTCTTGGGTGGTCCTGAGGTGAATTTTCAGTGAGCCAAAGCTGGTGGGGGCTGCAAACAATGGCAGCCTCCTAATAGCTCTGGCAGCTGTGAAAACCCTAGCGATTTGGGACAGAGCTCTCCCCTCTGAAAGCAGAGTTTTACTACTGAGTCCAAAAGCCAAGTAATTGCCTGGCAACATGAGCAGGCAAAGGAAGCAAAGCAAGCCCAGCAATCAAACCTTAGATTCCTTTTTTGGGGACAAAAAGGACCAAAGCATGGAATGGGAGGGAGACAACACAGTCAGAACTCCCATGGGAGATCCATCTTACCCTACCAGAAAGTCAGAGGGGTGATGGGGGAAGATATAGGAGAGAGCAGATTGGGGGAGGGGGTATACAGTGTGATGGCTGTTTTGGGGTGGTAGGTAGGAGAAACATGGGGAGAAAATTTGTAACTCAAAATCTTGTGAAAATCAATGATGTAAGCCAAAAAATAAAAAAAATAAACCAAAAAACCCCAAACAAAACAAATAGCTGCCTGGGGGGGAAAAAAGCACACATGATGCACTTTTGAGTTTAATCTGCATCATTAACTTTTCCTCATCATGTTCTTAAGCCAGAAATTAACAAAATAATCAATCAAGTGATGATTGGTATAATATTTATAAATTTCCCTGTTGTAAATTCTCACACTGAAAATGTAAAAATTGGTTCCTTACATTTGGCTCTAACATACTTTCTGGGTACAGATATCCCATACAAAGGCAGGGAGGCAAGAGACTGAATGGCATGTGCAGCTATCCTATTCACATCTCAGCTTTCCCCATTGTGATTTAGATATATCACAGGTCAGCATAAGAAATTAAAGGGAATTTTTTGAGAGTTTTGTGGAAGCTGCAGACAATATGTGAAGGCTGGCAGATGACACTGAAAAATTTTAGAAACTCAGAAATGCATCAAATATATGTATAGTTTATAGTATCAAAAGAAAAAAAAAACTTCAGACTTCTTTGCTACTAAAGGAGGGCCAAAAAATTTTACTCATATTTTCCAGATCAAGGATGGATGGGGAGGGGCGTCATGCCCCTAACTCCCCCAAGGTGGAAAGGATAACTATATTAGAAAAAATAGGGCAATTTGACTGGGATATGGAGTGCAATGATGTGTCATCTAATATGCCTAGAAAAAGAGGCTTGTGTCAGATTGTGAAGGGCTTTATATGCTGAAAAATGGGAAAATTTTAATTTTTTGGTAGAGGCAAAAGGGAATCAGTGGAGTTTCCTGATCAGACCTGCACTTTAGTATACCAATTTTAGCATTTGTGTGGAAAATGATTTGGAGATGGGATAGACCAATCAAGAGGCCCTTTTTAAAAGTTCAGGAATGCAGTCATGAGGGTCTTTGGTGGGATGGAAAGTTCTAATGTTTTGCTGCTGGTTGGGTTCTGTCTTTGGCCCTGTCTTCCTCAACATAAAAACAAAACAAACAAAACAAAATAAAAAAAAAACAACGTTATGGCTAGAAGACAAACTGGGGAAGAAGCCCTAATACATTACATGGCATAATCAGGATCCACAAATATCTCAACAGTTTAGAACAGAAAGCTGAATTTAATAAGATACTTTAGAATAAAACCAAGTACTGAACTTTACATTTATGCCTATTAAATTTAAACTACTTAAATATAGGATGAGGTAGACTTGATTTAACAGAAACTCTTGGAAAAAAAGCAGAATTTTAATTGTCTGGCAGCTCATTATGAATCAACAATGTACTGCTACCAAAAGGGCAAATCCAGTGTTAGGCTGCATGAAGAAAATATAGTCCAGAATCCAGGATTCTGCCATGGTCTGAACATGTCTTTTTAATGCTGGGGATTATATTAAAATAGGAGGAAAAAGTATTATTGGTGACTGTTGACTTTATATCACTGTAATTTCTGGATATTCTTTCTTTCCTCTCAGAACTGAACCTTCCCTAGTTAAAAATCACAAACACGCACACACACACACACACACACACACACACACACACAGAGGATACCTCAATTTCATTCGACAAGGGATGCAATGTTCTGCAAGGCCTATATCCGAATAGAGAAAGCCACAAACTGTAGTAGTTTTGGTATTTGGTGAATCTATACTCTTATCATATCAAGGGATGGGTGTCCAAATGGAGCCAAATAGAAATTGAATTAGAATTCTTGGATACAAATCCTGAACCTGCTGGTCTCTAAATGTTTAACCTCTGGCAGTTCACATTTCTTCTCTGAGCCTTCCTCATCTGTAAATGAGAGTATTGAATTACAGCATAATTTTGGATCAGGAGGGAACCTCAGAGAAAATTCCTTCATTTTACGTATTTTGACATTGAGGCCCAGAAGGTATGGAATACTTCGTTCAAGGTCATGTAAGAAGTAAGCAACCTCAGGCCCTATGATTACAAATTCAGCCTCATCTCCACTGTTATTATGCTGTCTTATTATCTCTAAGGCTCTTTTCAGCTCTAATGACTATAAAATATTAATTGGAAAAAAAAACTTTCTAAGAATTAACGTGGTACAAAACGGAATGGGCTCCTTTGTGAGCCTGTGAATTGAAATTTATTTTGTCTTTGTCAACACCATTAAAAAGTTTCTTTTAGTCTACGATATGATAGTACATAAAATTTTTTTTTCACTTGGAATCTTTTTTTTTCCTTTCCCCTTCCAAGATTTTATCTTGGGAAAGACTTTTTTAGAATATTTGCTAAGTACATAGTGATTCTGTGATACATACCATTTTAAAAACATCTATCAGGTTGTCTTCATATCCATTGCTGTGTTCTCACAAAACCGGGCTGGATAGCAGTTTTCAGTGCTGCATACATTTGGCCTGAACAATGACATTGGGAATTCTGAATAGTGAATCTTGTAAGAGATGCTAACTCTAGTGACCTGTAATTAATATTACTGCCAAGATCTGCCTCCTTCCAAATCATCTCCAACTCCAGTCAATTCTGTTCATACATTCGAAAAGACAGGGGGAAAAAACCAACAACTCTCAAATCACAGAGACTCAGATGGATTTCAAGTCACCAAATCTAGCTCCTAATTGAGGTCTGACTTTTGCTTCATACGTTAGTTCCACAAAATTCAAATAAGAAGCATATCCTATTCCTGTTGCTATGATATTTGTTTGACTGGAGATTCCTGAGTAAACACACAGAGAGAAAGACAAGTAATTTGGCTGCAAGCAAATCAAAAGAAATTCTTAGCAAGACATCTGTAAGGTAATTTCAGAAAGTACCCTTGATCCTACCTTAAAAGAAAATTAGATCTTAAGGGTTTTTTTGAGCTTCACAAAGGCTTAAAAGATTTCCCTATTTGGAAAAGTTTGCCTATTGCTTCAGGAGATTAAATTTACCTATATACAGAAAATAAAATGCCACATAATTTTTAGTCATAAAATTGTCTTAAAATTATTTCTAATTTTTATAGCACATTGAGAATTACATTCATTTATTTCACATCTTTTACATTAACTTAATCTATTCACATAACTATATCAATCAGGGCTGGGCCTGGGCAATTGAAAAGTAGGGAAAGTTACCTTCTGCATCTGCCTGTCTCCTTTATGAATCCACTTTCCCCTAATTTTGCCATTTTTCATCATCCCAACAACCTAGTTCTTTGACTACCCCAAATATCTCTTCTCAGGGAGGAAAAATATATTACAAGATACAAAACAATACAGCAAACTCTATACTAAATACAGACCACATCACACAGTAACTTACTGGGTTATGTTAGGAAGCAAACTCTACCTGGCATAGGAGAAAGTGGGTTTGATTTCTAGGTGTGACGTTGGACAACTTTAATTCTTTGAGTCTCAGTCTCAGTCTCCTAATCTGCAAAATGAAGCTCAAAATCTGTAATCTGATCACTAATTAACACTAAGGTTTTAGAGACTTAATTTCTTTCTCATCCCATGAGGGAATTGCCTTTTGAAAAAAGGAGGCCTAGAGAGTTCACAAGAATATCATAGACTGAGAGCAAGGAAGAGACATCAGAAGTCATCCGATCAAACACCCTCAATTTTACAGAGGAAGAAATGGAGTCCTCACAGAGTGAAGGTACTTGCAGAATGACACACAGAGAATTAATTATGAAGGGAGGGACTTGAATTCAAGTCCCTTGACTCCAAAGGCAGTACTAATAATAGCTGATATTTACATAAGCTACGTGTATTAAGCACTTTATAAATATTATCTTCTTTGTTTCTTCACAATAATTCTGGGAGGTAGGTGCTATGATTATTCTCATTTTACAGTTGAGGAAACTGAGGTTAAGTGACTTGCCCAGGAATATAGAGCTGGTAAATGTCTTGAGGCTAGATTTGATCTTGGCCTAGTGCTCTATCCACTGTACCACCTAGCTGCTGGTTTTCTTTCTATCCTTCTTCCAAATATAATCCAATGGGTGTTTAATAAATATTTATTGTATATATTGAATTGTACCCTATGCTGCCTCTGAATAATGAAATTTCAGGCCCTACGTGAAGGTGAAAACAAAAACAAAAACAAGCAGAAAAACTAGAAACAGAGTATGTCTTCCAGAACCAGCTCAAATCACACTAGTAGGAGGAATTCTCTGCTGACTTGTAAAGCAAATGCTGGATCTTTCCATTCCTATTTACTTTGACCACAAGAGTGTACTCAGCTTCTGAAATTTGTAGTGTGGTGTACATTTCCTTCATATATCCTTTGTATGAGTCACTCTAAGGGGACTTTTTGTCTATTCCTATCTAAAAACTCCCTTGCAATATCTCCAAAGTGCATTCATTCCTGCCCTCGTGCACTAAATGGTGCACTTGTGACTTGAAAGATTTAATGAGCCTATCTAAACTCATAACCTACTACTGAGAGTAATTTACGTACAGATGAGAAGAGAGCCATTGTCACTTAAGGAATGGTTCCCAAGATGTCATGCAGGCAAATTAAAGTCTCAAGAGATCTGGTTAGTCTCTCATTGTTCTTGTTCTTACTAATTCCTTGCTATGATTAAATCTATTCTGTTTAGTTTCTGGAAGGTAGAAAAAGATTTTTTTAGGGTTTTTTAAAAAGCATTATTATTTTGGAACAATTATTTATATTCATTTATAGTTCAAGCTGCCTTAAAAATAAATTCAAAGCTGTTCTTCCTACTGTGAGGGGAGTAACCACCAACTACTGGGAAAGAGGGGGAAATAATAATAGCTTACACTTAAATAGCACTTTATCATTATAAAAAACACTTTCACAGTGGCACAGGGCCTTGTACAGAATAAGGGCTGGATAAATGTTTACTGATTCAAATATTTATCAAATTGAATTGTTTCAATTTATCTGTGCAACAATTCTGTGAGGTAAGTTGTACAGGGCATTATTCCCATTTTGTAGATGAAGAAACAAGGTTGGTAGATTGAACCTCTTGCCCAAGGCAAATCAATCAGTAAATAAGGATTTATCAAGCACTTTTTATGTGCCAGGTACTGTATAAGCACTGAGTACATAAAGAAATGTAAAAGACTATCCCTGCCCTCAAGGGTTCACAAACATGTAAATAGTTCTGCACAAACAAGACATTTGGAGAAGATGAAAATAAAAGTAGAGGGAAGGCACTAACTTTAAGGAGGACCTGGAAAGGTTTCTTGCAACAGGTAGGAATTTAGCTGACATCTGCTATTTTTTTTGTGCCTCATTTATCAAGCTATTGACCCTTTTTCATAATTTTCTTGTATCGCTGTTATCCTTGTTCCCACCCCATCCCCATTTTCCCTCTTCCTTTCTTATTTGAATTTTAAACCTTTTTGGGGAGCTTTTCTAGAAATTCTTTTTCGGCCTGAGACCAAGTCACATTTTCCCTTGAGGCTTTGGATATAGCAGTTTTGACTTTGTTGTGTTCTTCTGAGTTTGTGTTTTGATCTTCCCTGTCACCATAGTAACTTTCTATGATCAGGAGAATTTTTTGTTGTTTGCTCATTTTCACAGCCTATTTCTTGACTTTTAACCTTATATTAATGTTGGGTTCTACTCCTAAAGTAGAGGGGACACTATCCTAAGCTTCAGGGACTTTGTGCAGCTCTTCTCAGAGATAGGTCTGGGGATCTGTAAGTTTTCAGTTCTTCCAAGGTTATATGATCTAAGGAGAAGTGTGTTTAGTATTTTCCTGGCCTGTGCTCTGGTCTGTGAGTGATCACAAGCATTCTTTTCTGCCCTGGAACTGTGACAGGGTCCCTACTCCCCTGTGGCTGTCAGCTCTGGTGTGAGAGTACTCCTTGCCCTGGGACTGTGACCCAGGACTGCAACCTGGATGCTAATATTGGCAATACAACAGAGTCCTACACACAGTGCCAACAAAGGAACCCCTGTAATCTCTTTCTGACCAGTTGTCTGACCCCCTTTCCGTCTCTGGACTGAGGACTCCAGAAGCAGCAGTTGCAACTGCTACTAATTTAGTTGCCCCTGAGGCCTGCTGCTCATTTCCTGCAGGCACCAGCTATACTGGGATAACCTGCTCTGGACTCTGCTCCACTCTCATGCAGGCCTTTCCTGGTGACCTAAGCTGTCTTGAGGTAGAAAATTGTTTCACCCCATTCTTTTGTGGATTCTGCTGCTCCAGAATTTGTTTTGAGGCATTATTTAAAGTTAATCGAAGGGGAACTTGGGAGAACTCAGGCAAGTCTCTATCTTTTCTCCATCATCTTGGCTCCACCCCCACCTCTATCTTCCCTCATAATATACTTGTGAAAACTACTGTTTAGTAAAATATATCCTACCTCTAGAAATATGAATGAATCTGATTCTCCATACCCCAAATTGTAAATTTTGTTGTATTATCTAACAAAATTTTCTTCTGAGGCCTTTTATTCTTGGGTCACTGATATGTTCCCTGTTTACACAGGATAATATTTCAAAGAACATTTTCAGAAAGAATTAAAACTGGACATTTAACTGAAAGTTTCACTACCTTATGGTGTAGGAGTGGAGTAAACACTCTGGCCTTAAGGGCATGGAGGATATCATCATAAAATCTAATGGAAATATTTGTAGAATTTATTGAAATAAACTTCTGCTCTTATTTTCTCAACTTTTAGGAAAGAAACTATATGGAGTGAAGCAGGAAAAGATTCTTCCTTCATGAAGGAGATGGCAGCTGACCGCTAATATAATAAATAATAAAAGTGAGTAGATCTATTTGGGTGCAATTCTGAAAATATTAGCTAAACTACCAGAAAAGATGAGAGAATGATTTTCTTTTTTTTACTGGAAAATTTTTGTGCACAAAAGAAAATTTAAGAAAAAAAATGAAATTAAGGAAGACTATCCTTGTGTTTCTCTTTAAAAAATACAAAATTCCAAATTTTCTAATCAGATAAGTTAAAAGTTAATTACGTTACAAAGCTTTACCATGTTACAAAAGCCATTGGTTTGGATTTCCCTTTTAAATTAGCAGCTGAAACAAAATTGACATGTAATTTTTCTTGAGTCCATACTTTGCAGAACAAGGCATAGTACACAGCTAGGACCACTGTTTATTTGATATTAGTAAAGTCCATTAAATGACAAACATTTTGCACAGATGTGTTTTCCTTCTAGATCTGAAGTTCTAAACTTTAAGACCATTGGAACAACAATATCGTGCTTTTAAACAATGATCTACTGCAGGCATTTGAAAGAATCTAATGTGATAAAGTAGAAAGAGCACTGGGCAGGAGTCAGAAGACTTGGAATATAGAACAGGCTTATTAATGTATTTTGGATAAGTAATTCCTCCTCAATTTTCTGAGGTAGAACTAGATAATATCTAAAATCCCTTCCAACTCTAAGATTCCCCCTCCTCCCTACCCTCCCCCCTCTTCTTCTCTCCTGTCTTCTCCCCTCCTCTCTTTCTCTCCTCCTTTCCCCTCCCCTCCTCTTCCTGTTCCTCTTCTCCCCTTCTCTATCTTTCCTCTCCCTTCCTTTCCCCTCTTTCTCTAATTCCCTCACTCCCTGACTTCCCTCCATCCTCTTGATCTTTCAAATTTCATTCTCTAGGATCCTCTTTCTCTCCTTGAAGGTTTCAGCAATCTTTTCACTATAAAAATAGCATATATAAAATCACCTGTAATGCTATATTCTGCAAAATTCTTATCTTCTTCTTTCCCTTACATTTTTTGATAATGAATTAAAATTTATACCTTAGTTTAACCGAGTCTAGCTATTCACTTGTTTCTAGTTCTTTCCCACAAAATATGAAATCATATTTATAGGTAGCATGGTTTATTGAGCAAAGCAACAGATTGGAATTTAAGAATGATGAATTTTTATCTGTCCATTGTAGGCTTCTTGTTTTCCAGTTTTTCTAGTTTCAAGAAAATTTCTGTGTTGTGTGTGTGTGTGTGTGTGTGTGTGTGTGTGTGTGTATAAGATACACATATATATCACACAATATACGTATATGTATATATACATATATACACACATGCACTTGGCGTTACTAATCCTTTCTGTAGAAGATTGGTAATAATTATCTGATTATGCTAAGATAAAAGAACTAGTTAGTGTTAGAGTCCTGGCATGTCTGAGATACTGGTTTTTCAAGGACTCTTGCTTTTGTTGACCTGGTGCCACAAAATTGCCACTGCCCTATTTCTTTGTATAATGAGCAGCCATCTTTTTTTGTTTCTTTGTTTTGAGTAACATAAAAAGACTACTATCTGAATTTTGTAAGTTCCACATTCCCATTATCTGCTGATGGGATATGTCTTATACATACTCTGAGTATGGTAAAATCTGTTTTCTGAAAAACAAATTGTAATTTCCCTTTGATAGTTCCTGTGCCTGAGCCATCAGGCATCTGGCGGCATAGGTCAGTGTATGGACAGATTATTCCTGGGTCAGACACAATATTTGGAGAATACAAACATGGACCTACAGGAAATCAGGAATCACCATATCCTCTGCAGCTTTACTCCCTTTCTTGCCTACACATATGGTACAGGTTTGTTGGAGCAGCTAGGTGGTGCAGTGGGTAGAGCACTGGGCTTGGAGTCAGGAAGACCTGAGTTCAAGTGCAACCTCAAATACTTACTAACTCCATGACCCTAGACGAGTCACTTAATCTCTGTTTACCTCAGTTTCCTCATATATGAAATGGGAATAATAATGATAGCACCTACGTCATAGGGTTGTTTTGAGAATCAATTGAGATAATAATTGTAATGTACTTAACACAGTGCCTGGCACATAGTTGTCACTTAATAAATGCTTATTTTCTTTCTTTCTTCCAGTTTAGTAATACTAGTGCACAAGTTATGCATGTTTCTGTTTTTGTCTAATTCCTGGAGGCAGCCTCAGGGTAGGAGAGAAAGTAACACCCTCTTTAGGGCTAATGGCAGCAGCTGCTGGCTTTCTCCTCCTCTCCCTGCCTCCCTGATTAAGGTAACAGCAGGAGCAAATTAAATCAAATGTAAATTTAATTAAATTTAAACATACTACAAAACAGCTATCATAACACAGAAATCTCAGTTTAGTATCCTGTTTTAACTTCCTTCCTTATCAAAACTTTTACCACCACTACTAAGAGACAGGAACAAATAGCTTTCCTTTCTCCTGCCCATTCTATTAGGGATTTGCAAAATTATCAATGCAATTCTCAAAACATGGGATGATGAATATTTTTCATGCTTTCACCAGTCTTCATTTCTTTGGAAAGCAACACAAAATTAATTTCCTCTAGGATGCCTTATTTAATTATTTCAAAATGAGTTGTTAGCTCTCACCAGCCCATTGTAAACAATCTACTCTCATTTTTACATTTGTGTTAATTCAATGTATGTACTCTTTGCAATCGCTGTATGAACTCTTTCCTAAATCTGTTGACATACATACATATATACATACATATAAATCTATGTATGTGTGTATGTATGTATAAAATCTAACATGTTTGTTAGATAGCAAATTTGAGGGCAGGAACCATATCTAACTACAACTATGCCAACACATAGGGGGATGTCAATAAATGCTGATGATAATTTGAGGAATTATGAAGAACAGAGTGTTGCAAGACTGGAGGCAGGAAAATACTTTGCTAGCTTTCCACGGAAGAAAGAAGGTAGATGCTTTAAATTATCTCCCAGAAAGCTTAACACTGATTCCTGGAAAAATTTTAGAACAGATTATTAAAGAAGTAGCTTGCAAGCAATTAGAAAAGGAAGCAGTGATCATTAGGAAGCAGCATGAGTTCCCTGAAGAACTAGTTATGCTAGACTGACTTCATTTCCTCTTAGAATAGGGTTACTAGGCTGGCAGATCATGAAGAAGACATCAACATTGCATGCTTAGATTTCAGCAAGGCAATTGACAAGGCCTCTCACTATGTCCTTTGAGAAAAGATGGAGAAATATAGATTACAGAGCAAACTTGTTGAGTGGTTTTGGAAATGACCAAGACTAGAGTGGTAAATAATTCATCTGTGTCAATCTTGAAGCAAGTCTCTAGTGAAGAACTGCAGGGATGATTAATTTGGTCTGTTGGACTAAACAGTGTGTGTGTGTGTGTGTGTGTGTGTGTGTGTGTGTGTGTGTGTTTGTGTGTGTGTGTGTGATTTTGATTTTTAAGTGTTCTATAGATTAACAAATGAATATATAATATTAAAGAACCTCTCTCTGGTGGGCTTCAGGAAACTGGGGCACTACACTCATTCATTCTCTTTCCTAAGGGGCCATTTGCTCTGGATCCAGGCCTTTGGTAGTGAGAGGTGGGACTGTGCTCTTTTTCCTCCTGCTCTTTTGTTTGTTAAATTTCCACCCTAGTGCACTGGGGACAAATTATTTAAAGCTTGGGTTTATATTTATATCTAGGTTTTCCCAAAGAGGGGCAATAAGAAAGCATTCATTATACATTATGTCTCAGGTACAAGACATATATTCTAGTTTTAAAAAGGGATAGGGACTGCATGTATGATTCACTGGTATGGGGAATTCCCTGGTGAGGAAAGCCCTTGTATCAATGCAGGTTGGCACTTTGTCACAATTTTAGAATGTTGACTGGAGTACTGAAAAGTCAAGTGACTTGCCCAGGCTCATATTGTCAATATGTACCACAGGTGGGCACAGAAAAAGAAATACTAAACATATTCATGAACAGAATGACTCAAACCAGGACTTAATAACAGCTTATAAATACTAGTACAGTCCATTAGGATGGGAGGCTGATACCTAAGGCTCATAATAGAGAACAGCCTCTAATTCCGCATTTTACATTTCACCTGGGCTTTGTACTATCTCTCTCAAACTCTGTATACTTTGGCAAGTTAGTTTTAAATTTTTTATTTGTTTTTAATTTGTGGAATAAAACAAGCATTTTCATAACATAGTATAAAAAAAAAGATGGTTGCACATAAAACTACAAATCTATTATGTACTACTTGGTATTCCTTAAAAGTTACCGTGTAAATTACTTTTTTCCCCTTTTTAAAAAAAATCTTCCCTCCCCAACCCCATCCTTGAGATGGCTACCATTAGATACAAATATGTATGTATATATGTGCGTGTATGTAAAATTATTCTATACATAACTCTATTTAGCAATTCTTTCTCTTAATGCAGGAAACATCTTCCTTCATATGCCTTTTGTAGTTAATTTGGCTATTTATAAATAGTCAAAATGATTTATTTGCTCAAAATTATTCTTAAAACAATATTGCTATCATTGTATGCAATGTTCTCTTGGTTCTGCTCACTTCACTCTTCATTATTTCATGCAAGTCCATCCATGTTTTTCTAAAATTATCAAGCTCATCATTTGTTATATAACACAGTGATATCCCATCACAATCATATACCACAACTTCTCAGTCCAGGATCTTGGTCTGTTACTCTTGTCTCTAGTCATCTGTACTAATGATGAAAAAGCTACCTTTGCCACCAGCAAGCTTCAGTCAATGGAACTACAACCTCTAGCCACACAAAGTTGCCTCAAAGCTTGGATATACTCTTCTTGAGGTTGAATCTTGCAATCACCTCTTCAGGAAACAATACAAAGTAGAAGAGATGGCCAGTGGACCAGGTGCAGGTTTGCTTACACCTATGAGAGTCCTCTTCCTTTAGTTGCCTGGTGAAAATGGTTGTCATGATGCTGGGGTGCCAAACCGTTCCTTTCCCCTCACTGGAAGTCTCTGTGTCATAAGATGCCACCCGGAATGTAGAAAGAAGAGAGACTCAGCTAAAAGCTTTCTCCTTTTAACTGACTACAGTACTCTGACCCACTGCTGCTTCCATAGGGCTGGGGGGTGGGGACTGGAGGGGGTTACCAACAGCCAGTTAGAGTTTTCTGCATTATACCAAAGCAATATGTCCTTCAAGTACTGGGCCACCATACAGCTAGAAGTAGCCGAAATGTCTCTCATCTCCAAAAGCCCTAAGCATTGAGTTTTCACATCTCTGTATTACCTGCAAATTTCTGGGGGATGGGGTGGCCTTTATAGGCAAATTTCACCTCTGCTATGAAAAAAAATTATGACATAATCATTACGTGTCAAGGTGTGTGTGTGTGTGTGTGTGTGTGTGTGTGTGTGTGTGTGTGTGTGTGTGTGTGTAGGGGACACAAATGCAAACAAAAGGCAGTTCTTGCCCACAAGAAATTTAAATTCTATAGGAGGAGACAACATAAATAGGGAAGTAGTAGCCAGAGTGGGATACTGTGCTTTATAAATTTAGCCATGATGGTGAATGGAGTCATAGAGAAGTAGATGAATATACTTTTTAAGTAGAAATATCAGTTTTGATTTGATTATGGTTCCAGAGGAGAAAACTATACAGAGCTGGTCTCAAAGTCAAGAAGACATGAATTCAAACACTGACTCTAACAAGTACTAGCTGGGTGACCTTGGACAAAACTTATCTTCTTAGTGTCCCTTGATTCTAACCTGCTTTGGTGCACATGATTTCTCACTGATGAAATCACAAATCCAGTAAATAAGTAAAATCACAGATCCAGTAAACAAAAAGAAGCTTCCACAACTGGAAAGGGACATACTTATGCATTCGTGTGTGTGTTTGAGCAGTGGGGTTGTATATGTGAAATAGTCAGGAAGCAACCAAGAAAATGGCCATGGAATAAAGTAAGGCATGGTTGGAGCCTGCTTATACATAGTAGTCCATGGGAATCACCAATCAAATTAGTGGGACCCCTGGGTTGAAGTCCCTGATGTAAAGGAGTTTAAAGGCCTTCAGGATATGGTTTCTGGTTTCATCCATAAGACAGGTGAGAAGATGGTGGGTGACTAAATGAAGCATGGCTATTTAACTATCCCCTGTCAATTTATTGAATGGAGGGAACAGTGTTTGATCAACTCTTCTCTCAGACTAAGATTGGTCAGTATGATTAATTTGGATTCAACTTTAGAATATTATAGGTATATATGTTGTTTTCTTCTAATTTCTTTGTTTTGTTCATTATATTCAATATTTTTATCAATGAAGTGATTGAGGACATAGATGGAATGCTTATCTCATTTTTTAAATGACATAAAACACGACAAGGATGACTGATACATTGTAGGACAGAATCCAGGAAGATCTCACCAACCTAGAGCTAGACCAAATTTATTTAAGTGAAATTTAGTAATGATAAACATATAATTAGGGGTGTCTTGGAGCCAGCTTGTATTGATTTATGAGAGCTGATTGTTTCGGTGTGAGCATCTACACCTTAGAAATTGCCCAATGCTACAAAGCAGGACTTGATTTATTTTTGTTGTTGTTCATGATCTAGAGTTAAGATAGTGATGGTTAAAAGTTATTAACACAGATTAAACTTAAAAACACATCAAGGATGCATTTCCCTTTCTCTCCCCACAAGAGTTGGTTGTTAAACATTTACTAGCATACCCCTGCATAAAATCTGTAACTTTTGTTAAAAAGTCAGACAAATAAAGCAAGACAGAGCTCTGGCTATTCTGGCTATTCTGGCTTTTCTGGCTATTCAGTCATTCAGAAGAAAAAAGACTTGAGGATTTTAGTGACAATTTCCATAGCAATCAACAGTGTGAAATAGCAGCCAGAAAAAAAAGCTGTGTCACCCTAGACTACATTAATAGAAATATTACGTTTAGGATAGGAGAGGTGATATTCTATTCATTTCTGGCTACCACATTTGAAAAATGACATTTGACAAGTCAGAGTGAACTCAGAGGACTGACTACTATGGTAAGAGAACCTCAGAATCAATCCATACACCATGATTGGAAGGAATTGGGCTTCTTTAGCTGGGGGAAGAAAAGACCACTAGCACCTGACTTTTCTTTCTAATCATTATAAAGGTTGTTCTATTGATTAGACTTATTTTACTTGTCTCCAGGGAAAAATACAAAATGATAATGAAAACCTTCCTAGAACTTTCTGAAAATGAAATAGGTTTCCTTAGTAGAGAGCGATTTTTCCCATCCATGAAGGTTTTTAAGAAGACATCCTATAAGTACTTGTTTGGGATGTAGATGGGATGTCATGCTTCAAGTATGCACCACATATTTGATATTTCTTCAACCCTGTCAGGTTTGCAAAGTTCTTCATGAATGTTATCTTATTTGACCCATGAGGTAGGCACTGCAGATAATATTAGACACATTTTACCAATGAAGAGCCTGAGGCTCAAAGAGGTTAAATGAATTTCCAACAGTCACATAGCTAATAAATGTCAGAGGTGGTTTTTAATCTCAGTTCTTTCCTAAGCCCTAGTCACAAGGTGGTAAGTCTAGAGCTGGAAGAGTGTTCAAAGGCCATCTAGTCTGATTCTGTGATAAGACAGATGAAGAAACTGAAGGGAAAAGGAGATCAGAGGACTTGGCCAAGGTTACATAGATAAGTCAGCTTTAGAGGAAGGATTTAACCTAGATTCTCTGACTCCAGAACCCATTATATCACTTTTTTCTCTGAGCCATGCTATTTATATTAATAGGACCTCTGAAATACTTTCCACTTCTAGGAATCTATGATAAAATAAAGATTTGTACATGTTAATGTATTTTTATCTGTGTGAATTCTATTATTTTATCATAGATTACTTTTTGAGGTCAGGGATTATATATATATATTGAGCCTTACATACCTAAAAGTGGAGCTGATTGAATAAATCAGTCAATTCACCTCATACTACTTAGAGTGAATGATGAGATGTCCAGATATATTAACGAAGTGAGAACAAATCTCAATCTACCAATCAATCAAACATTTTAGATTAAGTACTAAATGTCCTTGGACAAACTGGAGTGACATTGACAGGAAGAATGTTTGGATTAGCAAAGAAAACTAAGTCATGCCCTGTCGTTTATCTATAGAATAGAGGAATAGTTCAGAAACCAAGTTTTCAAGCATTCAGTAGAATTTGGATTCCACAGAGTGGCAAAGGAAGAGAGAACATTTCAGCTGATACTCTTCCCCATCACCTCCCCCCTGTCCCTTCGGTCGGGGTGGGAGGGAAGACTTTAAATTTGGCCTTAGTTTCCTTTACCAACTCCTCTTATCCCCTCTTGGCAAAAAGGATTTTTTTGACCTTAAAAAGTCTGATGGATTTGGGACTTTCCATTTTCTCATCCATATCCTATCATTTGCCCCCTTGAAGAGCAATGGGTGGTGGCAGTGTTTGCATCTGGACCCAGGCAGATTTTCAGCACTACAAATAGCCCAGGAAAGAAAACATAACACATTTAAGAGGAACTTCTTAAGTACCCCATTAAAGAGTGAAACAGACCAAGAACTATGAGTTAGCACTTTGCCACCATGTGCTCTTTATATCTGGAGCCTGCTTTCCCTTGGACTCTGTACTTGGGGCACAGTGAGTTATGGACTTTTGGGGGGGTTATTTTGTACCAAGTGTGCTTATTTCATACCACTTAACAAATGCCCTAAATATCCTTTCTCAAAAAACAAATGGATTCTGTGACTGATAATCATGGTGGGAAGGACATTGGGCTAGTGGGGCTTGTGAGCTCCAGTCCTAGAAAGACAATCCCTCTGGCTACTGCCAGAGCACAGAAAGAATCTAATAGTCATATATACTTAAGACCTGACTCATCAGTTTGAGTGGAAATTGGGACAGTACCATAAGAGCACTGCTATATTATGTAGACCTTCTCCAGAACATCAGGCCCTTTGAACAAACAATTCCCAGAAGAATTGCAAACTACTAGCAATGATATGAAAGAATGTTCTAATTCACTGATAAGAAGAGAAATATAAATCAAAGTAGCCTTGAGGTTTCACCACACACACAAAGATGACAAAAGATGGAAATAGTTAATATGAGAGTTTTGTGGGAAGATATGCTCATTAGTTCATTATTTGTGGAACTATGAATAAGTATAATTATTTTGAAAGCAATTTGGAATTATACCAATAAAATAACTAAAATGGCCAAATGATACTGTTGACTAATATTTAGTTTATGGTCCACTAAAACTCCTTGCTTCTTTTCAGAAAATCACTCTCTATCTAGGTTTCCCTATCTTGTACTTGCAAATTTGATTTTAAAATAAAATAAGATTTTACATTTATCCTTTTAAAATTTCATCTGAATGTTCTATGTCATCAAGATCTTTTCAGAGTCTAGTATGATGTAAAATGTTCTCTATCGCTTTTAATTTTGTATCATCTGTTGATACATTAAGTATGCTGTCATTGATAAAAAATACAAGACCAAAAACAGATCACTGAGATTCTCTGCAAGGGACAGCCTTCTCTGCAATTAAAATGCTTGGTTGTAATAATAAATATTTGCCAGGTTTGGGACATTTTCAAGAAGAGATTTTTCTGGACCAGTAGTATTCATGTTCTTTGTAACTTTATTTTTTCTTGGTAAATATCAGGAGACTTATAAAAGAGAAACATTTAGTCAAGAAGACTGGGAAGGCTGCAAAATGAAACTAAATGACACAGTGGAATTGAATGAAGTTTCTTTTTCCTGGAGATCTATTATTTGAGAGGTTTCAGCTCATATATAATCATGGCTCTTTCCTAAACTACAGTCTACTATTTGTAGTTCATTTTGCTTGTTTTTACAAACTGAGAAGTCTAATTTTCTCCCAAGGTATGACAAGGGCAAGCAGGCCAGGGTAGGAGTGTATAAGGATACGTTGGATATACACCATTAAGAGAGGATGTTTAGTGGAAAGAGAGTCTATTCTCTCCTACCCACCTCCCACCCTCCTAAGCTACTACGTGATAGTGAATGTGCCAGGGAGACTGTGGGACTTGAAAAAACAGAGCCTAATGGTTTCTAGGGCTGGGTAAGACGGTGCCTTTAGCTATTAAAGTATGGCAATCTGACTACCACAACAGATTTCAGTTTTAGGAATTTGATCAAGGATTTCCTATGTAGTTTGTAGCTGCACTACAGGGATTTTGATTGTGTTTCACAGCTCAAATATTTTTTTCCACTTCCTACTTATTAAGTTGCTTGTAAATAAGGAAAGACATTCTATTTCCCAACAAGTTTCTGATTAGAGATCAGTCTAACATTACCCATGTGACAGACACCAAGCAAGGCATGACCTCCTTGTGCCTTAGATTCTTCATGTGTAAAAACAAAGGGGTTGGACTAGATGGTCTCTGAAGTCCCTTCTAGTTTTAGATTAAGTCAGTTAGTCAATAAGCATTTATTAAACACTTTCTATGTGCTGGGCATTATAAAAAGTTCTGAGGACACAAAGAAAGGCAAAAGACAGTCTCTGTCCTTGAAGAACTTAGAACCTAATGGGGGAAATGACACGCAAACAACACACGATACTATGATTAAGTAAACTGACTATGGAATCCTATCTTTACCACTTACTATCTGTGTGACCTTGGATGAGTCACTTCATTTCCTCTGGGCCTCACTTCTCTCCTTTGTAAAAGAAGAGGTTGGACCTAGAGGGTCCCTTCTTACACTAACTCTATGAACCTATGAATGGAAAACGGAATAGGCTCCATCGTTAAATAATCTCCTGTTTTTGTTGATGATGGATTGATTCATAAGAGTATAGACAAATTTGATGATAGAGACAACTAGATTTTGAGAGGTAGGATCTTAAAACTAAGAATGCCATACCAGTCATTCAAAGGTAGCATTTTCTACCCAGAATCCCTAAAGCAAAGGTTAAAAAGCAATGCCATTGAAATAAAAATACAAAAAAACCTCAGGCCCCTTACTAGATTAGAAAATTTGGTATAGAAATGACTTGGGTTAGATACTGTGTATGTAGCAGGGGTGCAGAACCTGTGGCCTTGAGGCTACATGTGACCCTCTAGATCCTTAAGAACAGCCCTTTGAGTGAAACCAAACTTCACAGAACAAATTTCTTTTGACTCAAAAATATTAAATGACTTGGTTGAGGTCATATAACTAATAGATGATTAAAGCAAGATTTGAACTCATGTCTTCCTGATCTCAAGTCTCTTCAATCTGTGAAGTTTGGATTCAGTCAAAGGATCACCCTTGAGGACCTAGAGGTCCACATGTGGCCTCAAGGCTGCAGATTCCCTACCCCTGGAGGGGATAGAAGTGGGCCAGTTCCTGGAGATTCAAGTGTCTATGGGTGCTTAAGTTATCTATCACCTTTGGAGATCCAGGAAAAGGCAAATCACATTGAAATCATTACAGAAGGCAGACCGAGAGGAAGCCAAGGATGAGTAAGCCCTGCTTAGGGGGACAGTGTACTGCATTGGGAGGTGCTCTAGATTGGGCACTGGAAAGCTTATGAGCAAATCCCAGCTCTATCTCTTGCTAACTATGTGAACTTGGGCATGCAACCTCTATGAGTCCCAATTTCCTCATCTGTAAAGTGAGGGGATTAGATTAGGTGACTTTCAAGATCATTTCCAATTGTAAGTCTAGGAATCTTTGAGGATCTTTTCAAGAAAAAGTCAAACTTTCTCCCTTATGACTGCTATTGTACTTTGTTTCTAGGAGCCATCACGGTACGATGGTTTCCATATTTTATATGAAATGCTAATTTTTTTAAAGAAAATCATTGCCACCCTTCCACATTTCATTATTAAACCTTATGCAAATGATTATTTTTGCATATATTTTATTGAAATAATAGCAATAGTTTATTAGAATTTTATAACAAATAAATATTAAATAGGCAATAAATAATGTAAGATATATATACTTACTGATTGATAAAAATCCCTCACAGTTTCCATATTTATGGTTTATAATAACCACAGTAATAATATTACTAATGTGACGGTCAGGCTTTTTTGGCACAAAGTTTCTCAAAGCACAGTGCCATTGATGATATTGCTGTTTGTTACTCTTTCTCAACTACACTAATTTAAATCGATAATCTTTTTTTGTTTTAAATAACAGCTGCAGCAGAAAATCCCTTTTCACACATGTAGATGTTTTGAATAGTGGTAAAATTTGTATCACTTTACTTAGAAAAACAGAAGTTCTTTATTCACTCAAAACATAATATTTTCAGTTTTGAATGCTTGTTTTAATAGGATTACAAGATAACCATTCAATCGACATATCCAAAATAGAACTCATTATCATTTCCCCCCAAACCACCCCTCTTCTGAACTTCATCCAAGGTACAGTCATTATTCCAATCACTCAAATTTATAACCTCAGTGTCTTCTTCAGCTTCTTATTCTCTCCCACCACCACATATGAATCAGTTGTCAATTTTACCTCCACAGAAGCTCTCATATCTTTCCCCTTTTCCTATTCATATGGTGACCCCTTGTCCTTTATCTCTTTTTGCATAGCCCATATTTAAACTCCTTTTCTTTAGTTTCTTCTTTCTCCAATCCATCCTCCATTTAGTTAACTAACATGATATTCTTAAAGCACAATTCTGAGCTGCAAGAGAGCTTAGAGGTCATTACCTAATCCCTTCGTTTTTAGGATAAGAAAAACCAGGCCCACAGAGGTGAAGTGATTTGTTTAAGTCTATCATAAATGGATTCAGAAGGAATGTGGCTTAGTATAGAGAGGACTATGGCTCCTCTTTAAGCTTGAAGGAACAGGCTACCTTACTTTTGAGTGGCACAAGGAGATTAAGATTAGGTGACCTTTGAGGTGCCTTCCAGCTCTAGACCTATGATCCTAGATGGACCATATTTTATTAATGACACAGTTAAAATCCCAGCAGTTGTACAATTCTCTTCTTCCTTCACATTCTCACATTTACCAAATCTGCCAATTATTCCTACTTCTCTTTTTTTTCCCTTTCTTCCCATTTTCTATTGCCAAGACCTCAGTTCATGGGCTTATGTTCTGCTTTTTATTTTTTTTTTTGGCTCCAACATTAGCACCATCTGTTCCCTGTCCTTAGCTGTCTCTCTTTTCTTTCCTCTTACCTCCCACCAAAATGCTTCCTACAAGGTCATCTTTCTTCCTCTATTACCATTGCTGCCAATTCCTGGTATCTTGATACTAGGTCCCCTACTGTCCAGTGTACAGATGATTCTTTTACATGAGCCTCACTAGCTTCATTCTCTTTGCTTCCTCTCTTTTGTTCTATTCATCTCATCCTCTTGGCTTCCTCCTCTCTCCTGCATTTTACAACTCCTTTCAAATTGTCTCATAATTACAAATGAGTATCTAACAATATCCCCTTCTTTTCTTCCCCACTAGCCTCATAAAATTCTTCTACTTGTGAAAATTTTTTAGTTTTCAGAAATAATCAGAAATAATAATAAATAAATTTAGTATTGCCCATCTATTCTGAATTCATACCACTAGACCACTAACAACATTAAGTATTTTTATCCTTTTTATTGGGATATGTGTAATGACATAAATAAATTATTTAAAGTAGTACCTCAATGCCATCTTCCCTATATGAAAATATATTGCTATTTTGGGATTTCATTTTATATGACTTACATGTTATTGGTCATATTGTGTTAACATTGGTGTGAACTTCCTCTCTTTACCCATATCACAGCCCATGCAAATATTTTGGTTTTGGGGAGCTTCCACAGGCTCAGAAATGCTAAGCAACTTGTTCATGTTTACACAGTTAGTAATTATCAGAGCTAGGACTTAAGCCTAGATCTTCCTTGTTCTGAATCCAAACATTTATCCATTATACCATGCTTCATCTCTACACCATGCTGTTTTGTGAATATATACACATACATAAATTGTTCCATATAAATATACTCAGTGTAATATGTATACTATTTCCATGTCTATGTCTTTAGCTGTATTATCTAATATATCTATACTTATAACATAGCTACATCTATGTCTACATCATCTAATATGTCATATGCATATATCAAGTATATAAATGCATGTATTACATCTATGTATATAGATGTATGTATGTGCATACACACACACACACATGCATATACATATGAGGACAGCTAGTGGCACAGTGGACAGAGTACCAGGACTAGAGTCAGGTAGACTCATCTTCCTGAGTTTAAATCTGGCCTCAGACACTAGCTGTGTGGTTCTGGGCAAGTCACTTAATCATGCTTGCCTCAGTTCCTCATCTGTAAAATGAGTTGGAGAAGGAAATGGCAAACCACTCCAGTTTCTTTGTCAAGAAAACCCCCAACAGGGTCACAAAGATTTGGACATAACTCAAAAGATTGAACAACAACATATATACATATGTAACATATTGCCCCTTTTCTTACATGGATGTTCTGTTTACTGAAAGAGACAAAACCAGGACATTTGTATTGGGAAAGCAACTTGAATCAGTTCTGAGAACCTAAGAGAAAACGACTTCTCAGATAAATGTACTCTGATCCGCTAGAAGGAAGCTCAGAGGCAATAGCATTGATGGGCATAAAAGTGGCTGCTGCACATTTTTTTCCAACAGCTAATTTAAATATGAGTAGTTTCAAGACTTGGTAATTAATTTCTTGAAAATTTTGCCTCAATGATCTCTGTTCCTGGGATCATTAATAACTACTTGTTATTAAATACCTGATCAAACTATGCATTTGGGGATTTGTCACCCCAAGTTGAAGATAGGTCAGTACTCATGAGGAGGCCATGGTTTCAGACATTAGAAACTAAATGAGAATCCAGAGCAGAGGAGAAACAGGAGGTTGACTAAGCAGAGATAAGGAAAACTGCCTTCAGAAGTTAAAATGCCAGAAACCAAAGCAGGGATGCCTAGAGAGCTATGGAGTTAAGGGGGCCAACAGAAACTGAGCACGGCTGATAGAGAAGCTTTTGAGCTGATGTAGGGAGGTGATCTGATTGAAATAAGCTTATAGATTTTAAACAGAAAGGTATCTTAGAGATCACATCATATCCGACTCCATCATTTTACAGATGAAGAAACCTAGGTAACAGGCTCAACAATGTTAAATGATTTACTTAGGGGCAGACAGCTAATAAATAACTAAAGCAAGATTTGAACTCATGTCTTCCTGACCCCAAGTCCAGCACTCTATTGATTATACCAGAGAAAGTTATGTTGTGTGAAGAAGCTGATTAGACAAAAAAAAAAGAAAGAAAGAAAGAAAAGAAAAAAAGTCTTGTGTGGTGTGTAAAAAGGCCATTCCAGAGGTAAGGATCACTTTTCTCTAGAGCCATCCATTGCTCAAGGTTGCTCTGTACTGCCCAATGTGGCTTGAGATGGGGGCAAACCTCTCAAAGCCTATACAAAGCAAAACCAAATTATTATCACAGATCTCAGAATTAAAGAGATCTGCTTCTCATTTGATTATAGAATTTTAAATTCTAAATTCTTTCCCTTCCTCCCTCATCACTTACCCCCATTGGAACAACAAGCAATTCAATACAGGAGGGTACATGTGTAGTTACACAGAACTTCTCCACAATGGACAAATTGTGAAAGACTGACTATGTTTCCCTACTTCCTATCCTGCCCGCCCTTGTTCTATTCTCTACTTTGTCCCTGTCCCTTTACAAGAGTGTGTGCTTCTAACAACCTCTCCCTACCTCCCCTCCATCAGCTCCCCTCCCATCTCCATCCCCCCTATTCTCCTGTAGGGCGAGATACCCAATTTAGAGTGTATGTCATTCCTTCCCTAAGCCAAATTCAATGACAGTAAGTCTGACCCATTCCCTTTTGCCTTCCTGTTCTTCCCCTCCATTGTAACAGTTATCCCTTGCCTCTTCTATATGAGATGATTAACCTCATTCTGTCTCTCCCTGTCTCCTCTCCTTCTATTCCTCTCCCATCTCTCAATTTCACCTTTTAAAATATCATCCCTTCCTATTCAATTGATCCTGTGCCCTTTGTATGTACACATATGTACACATACTCACATATGTATTCATATATTCAGATATATGCATATATACCCTCCTATATAGACATATGTGTATATATATGTATATGTATATATACATATATGTATATGTACACATACATACACATTTATATTCCCTTCACCTATCCTCAGACTGTAAAAAGTTTCATAAGTTACAATTATTGTTTTTCCATATTGGCATATAAATAGTTCAACTTTGATAAGTTCCTTATGATTTCTTTTCCATGTTTATCTTCTCATGCTTCTTGTATTTGAATGTCAAATTTTCTATTCAGTTCTGGTTTTTTCAGCAAGAATGCTTGAAAGTCCTCCACCTCATTGAATGACCATATTTTCCCCTGAAACATTATACTCAGTTTTGCTGGGTAAGTGATTCTTGGTTTTAGTACTAACTCCCTTGATCTCCGGAGTATCATATTCTAGGCCCTTTGGTCCCTTAACGTAGAAGCTGCTAGATCCTGGGTTATCCTGATTGTGTTTCCACAGTATTCAAATTGTTTCTTCTTGGCAGCTTGTAATATTTTCTCCTTGATCTGGGAACTCTGGAACCTGGCTAAAACATTCCTAGGAGTTTTCTTTTTAGGATCTTTTTCAAAAGGTAATGGGTGAATTCTTTCAAGTTCTATTTGGCCCTCTGGTTCTAAAATATCTGGGCAATTTTCCTTGAGAATTTCTCCAAGGATGATTTCTAGGTTCTTTTTCTGATCATGGCTTTCAGGTAGTCCAATAATTTTAAAATTATCTCTCCTGGATATATTTTCCAGGTCAGTAGTTTTTTCAAGGTGATATTTTACATTGCCTTCTATTTTTTTATTTGTTTGGATTTGTTTAATAGTGTCTTGATTTCTCATAGTCATTTGCTTCCATTTGCTCCACTCTAACTCTGAAGGACTTATTCTCTTCAGTGAGCTTTTGAGATTCTTTTTCCATCTGGCAAATTCAACCTTTTAAGGCATTCTTCTCCTCATTGGCATTTTGGGCCTCTTTTGCCATTTGAGTTAATCTATTTTTTTAAGGTGTTATTTTCTTCAGTCAGGTTGTTGACTCTTTTTTTATGATTTTCTTGCATCATTCTCATTTCTCTTCCCAATTTTTCCTCAACTTCTCTTATTTGGTTTTCAAAATCCTTTTAAGCTCCTCTATGGCCTGTAACCAGCTTACATTTTTCTTGGAAGCTTTTGTTGCAGGAGCTCTGATTCTGTTGTCTTCCTCCTATTCCATGCTTTGGTTCTTTTTGTCCCCAAAAAAGAAATCTAAAGTTGGATTGCTGAGCTTTCTTTGCTTCCTTTGCCTGTTCATGTTGCCAGTCAATTAATTAGATTTTTGAGCCACAGTAGAACTCTGCTTTCAGAAGGGAGAGCTTTGTCCCATATTGCTGGGGTTTTTGGAGCTGCTGGAGCTATTAGAGGTGCAGTCTCTGCAGCCCCCACCAACTTTGGCTCACTGAAAATGCACCTCAGGACCACCACCCGAGACTGTGATCCAGATCCAGGCCCTTTAAGGCAAAAGCACTTAGCCTCTGAGTGATTGCTTGGCCCCCCTGCAATCCGCAGGCCATGAGCTCTGAAGCAGCCATATGGAGGTGGCTGCAAGGCTGCTGCTTCTGCTGCTTTCTTGCCCTGGGGGCAGTCAGCTGGACCTGCTTTTCTCCCCCAAATTTAGCTGAGTTCCACTGACCTTTTACTTTGTCCTTGTTTCTTATGGGTTGATAACCCTGGAAACTGCCACAGCTGCTGGTGATCCACTCTCCAGAGTGTTCCTGCTGTGGCTTGTCCTGACCTCCCTGGGGCTAAGCCATGGTTTCAGGCCTGGCTGGGCTCTGACTCCCAGTGCTCTGTGATGAGCCCTTCCCATCCTGCCTGCTGGGCTGCCCCCAGTGGGAGATGTGTTTCTCTGTAATTTTGTGGGTTCTGGAACTCTAAAATTTGTTTAGGGTCATATTTTATAGGTATTTGAGGTGGTTATGGTGGGAGCTGTGGAGTTCTCCTACTTCTATGTGGCCATCTTGATTCCACCCCCCTAAGAGATCTGCTTCTCAGTGCAAGAATGTCATACTGCCTCTGTGTCTAACCAAGGAAGCCTACCTGAGAAGTTCTGCAGGTGCTAGGCATAAGGTTGTTGTTAGATAAAAATGATGAACATGACTTTAATGACCTGAGAATAGCAAAAAAATTACTTCATTCACTATTTGAAGAGAAGGGAAAGAAAGGGTATAAGATATATGGCACCCAACATGTGCTGGATACTGTACTAACTGTCTTACAAGTATCATTTCATTTGAATGGAAAGATTCAGAAGAGGAGAGTTCTCACCCAGGAGTGATACGCTATAAAGATTGTTTCCTAAAGAGACAGCAGACATTCAGACCTATAATCCAAATGTGAGTTACCCAGGCACATGGATTTCTTTATTCCTGTACCTCACTGCTAGATTTCTGTGTGTTCCCATTCTCCCTCATGGACACTGTATGGGTTGATGGGAGAGTGTGACCCAGGTTTATGGATGACCTATTATGTTTTGATTGTTCCTGCTTTTGTCTTTTATTAAGTAAATATACTGTTACAATTTATTCTTGCTTTTGTCTTCAAAGTTCATAATGTTTCATGTTTTAGATGTTAGCATTGTGAATGAAGCTAATGATAATGTTAATAAAAAAGAAATAAAAATGAAGAAAAGGTTACTGAAGCATTTTAAACCATGCACAGAAGAGGATAGAAAAAAGTCCAGAAAGAAACACAAATTGGACAGTTTTGAAACTAACATGTTAAATTTATTGTATTCTTTAAAATGTGAATAATAGAAATTTGTGTTTTAACATCTCTATTAACAACGTGAATTTTATCTGGGAAACCTGTGGCAAAATGTTCTTTCTGTTAACTATTTCCCTTCTATCTTAGTTGCATTGGTTTTATCTGTGCAAAAACATTTTAATGTAAAAAAAATTGTCCATTTTTATCATCTGTGATCTTCTCTATCCCTAGTATGGTCATGGACTTTTCCATTATCAATAGGTTGAAAAGATAATTTCTTCTTTTCTCTTTCCTCTAATTTGTTCATTAGATGTGACCTTTTATATTTCTGTCATGTATTCATTTGAAGCTTTGTTGTTGTTCAGCCATTTCAGCTGTGTCCAATTCTTCATGACCCCATTTGGGGTTTTCTTGGCAAAGGTACTGAAATGGTTTGTCATTTCCTCTCCATTTCTTTTTCTTGCCCTTCTCCCCCATTGGGGAAAGTAGGAGGGATGGCAAATAAATGCTGATTAATTGGAAAAAATCATAAGAAAAGAAAACTGAAGGGTAAAGGAGAAGCTAGATGATAGACATGTCCAGAAATTATGCTAATATAAAAATAAGTCATCAATAAAACTTTTAAAGACAATCTCTTTATATGCTACTTTTTATATGAAAACATTCATTCTTTTTTGATGTTTATTAAAATTGTAATGAAAAATAAAATTTAAAATATAAGAAATGTATAGATAGAGATTTATCTCTCTCGTCACTCCTATCATGAATGTGAATTTCAGTTTTTCAGACCTTGCCTGTCCTTACATCACCATAGCTAATTAAAATCTTATTGGAAATAGCTGTGAATCAGCAAGAGGACCACCCATATGGCAAAATTATAACTCACTCCCAGAACAGATCCTGGATTATCCCTTCACTAAGGGAAGAAATATATTTTATTTAAGTATTTCTAAAAGAATTACTTTTTAAAATATGGGTTCAGAATTTGTTTTCTTTTTTTCTTACTGACTATAAAGATACACCTTTGGTTGAAAATGTATGTTTACTTCCTATGGTTCCAGTGATTCTCCTAAAAGTGACTCTAATGTAGATACTTAAAATTTGGTCATAGGAATGGAAGGAAAATGAGTTAATGATGTTAATATGACTGATTTGTGTAAATGGGAAGCACTTTGGTAGAGATCAGGAGCTAGAATGGTGAGTACTAAGCACATACCCTCCCATACCAAGGTTACCCCTAGGATCCTGAGAATGAATTGTAGTACCATGACAACTATGGTGAATGTGGGTTGCTACCTGCACCTCCAACCCAACACCCTTGTAGACCTGCAGGTTAATAGGAATAAACCAGCTAACAGCAAGAGAAGGGAGTGGAGCATAGGTGCCCACATTCTCTATACTCCACCTACATAGCTTCATACCTGATATGTATATGTCTGTGTGTGTGTGTGTGTGTGTGTGTGTGTGTGTGTGTGTGTGAGGATTCTTCAGCCTGAAAACTCTTTTTACCATGTAGCATATAGACAAGTGGCTTCTATGAAACTTATTTAGTTGTCTGAGGTACTTTAAGATTAACAGAGTTACTTGTCCATAACATAGTATGTCATTTGGGAGATTTGATCCCAGGTCAGTAACTCCAATGCCAGTCGTCTATTTGCGTTCTTAAACACATATGTGCATATTATTATGGTTGTTATTAATTATTATTGCTTACCAAAGCCACTTCAAATAAGGTGTACAAAATTAAACTAATGCCCAATTTAGATATGGAAGAAGCAAAAATAAAATCAGAATTGGTGAGGAGCAACTAAAAGCTATTTTTTTTAATCACTGTTAATTTGGCAACTGATAAATGATTTTCTTTTAAGGATGATAATTGAAGATTAGAGTTGAGTAAAACATCCTCGCCATTAAATTTCTTTAGATTTCAAGTCTGAAAATGAATTATAACTGAGCATAAGTGTGTTTTTAATTTTACAATGAAGGATTAAACTGAAAGGAATGCAAAAAAAAAACTTAGTTGTAAAACCTGGTAAAGATAAATACTATCAAAAAAGGCAGGCACTCTGTTTTTTTTTTTTTAAACAAAATGTTCAGCAGAAGCTATTTACCAAAGAGTATGAAGGACTACGGTGTCTCTTTAGGTTAGTGGGGGCTGCAATTCAGCAGTGGCTAGAATGACTCAAATAGGTGATAAATCAGTTTGGGATCCTTTTACATAAAGAGATGTCATTATGAGTAAGACTTTACATTTCCCTCTTAAATAGTATCATCATAAAATATTTAATCAAGGCTCTAAAACTGTCAAATGTAGGTGGCTAATTTGAAAGCTGGCATCAAAGGCTCTTACTTTCATCTCAGGATTTTCCTCTGCTTCTTTCCCATAGTGATATGCCTTTGGAGCATTGAACTTGTTGAGATTTGGAGAGAATAAAATCAATAGAAAATCTGTTCATTTACAGGCTAGTATCACAAATGTCTTGTCAGTCATGAGTAGATATCAATTTAATGGTTTTTTTGGGAACCAGGTAAAGTAGACTGGCTTATGGCAGAATATTTAATGAAGTATTTTGTCTGTTCTGCTTTCAATGCCCGAATTATTCAGTGCTTGGCACATAGTGGGCACTTAATACATGTTTATTGATTGACTGACCTACGATCTCATGGGTGCTAGTATTCTCCCTAATTCTGATGACTTTGCAGATCACAATCCATCCATGCTTTCTTATTCTGTGTAAATCATGCCAATATCCTTCCATATATTTGCCACAGAAAATTCCTTGCTTTTCCTTGACATTAAGAGTTCCAATGTATTACAGAATCATAGAATTTTAGAGTAGAAGGGATTTGAGTCTCTTACTTATCTTTGTCTATGTCTCTCTCCCTCTCTCTTTCCACATGAGCAGCTCATCCATTTTTCCTTTCCCAATTTTTGTTTTTGTATATTGCCTATATTTCTTTTTGTTTGAGGCCAGATCTCTCTATCTCAATCAGGCTGGAAATACAGCAGGCCACTCGTGTGTCTAATCCCATTGCTGAGCAGCATGGAAGATTTGCCTGCTCCATTTCTGGTCAAGATTACCCTTCCTCAGGCTACTATAGGTCACCAGATCGGTGCCAGACCATAGCTTAGCAAGGTTTTAGCCCTAATGCAGCTGAGAATTCCTGAGCTCAAATGATCTACTAGCTTCAGCCTCCCCAGTTGCAGGGGAATTTCACCACTAAAGTCCAGTCCTATTGACAATTATTTCAAATCAATATTTCTTTAGTGTTTTAACCCAAATGATCTAAAATGACCACCAGTCCTTATTCTTATTTGTCACAAACCATTGTCAAAGGTCAAGTAAGGTGACTCTACTAAAATAACAATTACTGTTGTTATATATAATTCTCTCTTCCCTCTCCTTTACCCCTTTAAAATCCAAGTAATGAGTTTATCAGTTAAAGACCTTGCAGAACATCTGTTGACTTAATTAAAGATGAATAAGTTTCAAGGATGAATTCCTTCTTTAAACTAGGTTGACTTTTCAACAGATGATGCATTTGAAACAATCGGTAGAGAAACAGGTGTGTGATCGTCTTGGTTATATCTTGCTTTTTGGCAAAATTCCTACTGCAGAGTGGAAACTGTTAGAGATATTGTCAAAGAGATTGATGATGTTAGGCATTTTGAAATTGTCCTTGACAGATTGTATAAAATGCACAATTCTCCTCCAAAGACACATCATGGATTGTAGCAATATGTAATGCTCAATACATGCTTTTTCAGTGACAAGTATTCTATTAGTTCAGCAAGGCGCATCCGGCATGAGATCAGACAGGTCTCCAAAGTAATTTGACTGTACCAAGACTGTTGTAAACAGTTCATCGAGTCAAGTGTAAGTGAGAACCATGAATGAACACAGATTTTTGGTATAAAATGATGAACTTTTGAGTAACTGTCCCTGAAGAAACTGTAACCTGCAAGGGGGGAAAGCCAGACCCAAGTAGGGGCCCAGAAGAGCAGAAAGAAATACAGAAGCACACAGAATAAGTGCTGTATATATAGAGCTAGTGAAATGAAAGCCAGATATGGTATCATCCACAAAAGCAAGTGTTGACACAGATCCTATCCATCCCAAACCTCAGCTTGTCTTGCTTCCATTGATTCATTAAAAAAAATTATTGAGCACCTCTATCAAGCAGAGAATTGTGAAGAGGGTGAGTGGGGAGGAAGGTTAAAGAATTATCTATTATATGTCTATCATGGGCCTAGGTATTGAGAAGGGACCAAAGAAACATAGATGACATTCTTGTTTTCCAAGAGCTTGAGATCTTTCAGGGAAGACAAAACACACCCATAGAACAGTTAAATAACATTACCAGTTTTGAGTCTGTGATCTTAATATGTAAGACTTTATGTGATTAAGTATTTATATAAGTGATACAGAACTTAAGTGCTATAGGATTTCAAAGCAGAATAATGTTGACTAGAGTGGTTGGGGAAAGCTCATGCTATGTGACCCTGAGCAAATCACTTACCCTCTGCTTCATTTTCCCCAACTGTTTATTGTGCCTATCTCCCAGGGTTGTTGTGAGCATGAGCATCAAATGAGCTAAGATTTATAAAGCCCTTAGCATGGTATCTGGCACATAGTAGGCACTTATTAAATGCTTGTTTCCTTCCTTCCTTGTGTATGTGTTTTATCTTCCCTACTAGACTGCAAACAAAGGCAGGAATAACATATTATTCATTTTTGTATTTCCCACAGCCCAACAGTAGTTATGAAGCATTTCCCCTTAATGGCAGGAGCAAACTCTCCTATAAATACTAGGAGCACACCCTCTGACAGAGCTCATAGTGGGGGGATGTGTAGGTACAAATTTTAAAATATAACAAGAATAATGCACACATATAGGGGATATATATGACCAGGCAAGTCACAGCTCCACAAGCAAAGGGTCATATTGTCCCTTGTTTCTTAGGAGGGTCCTTTTGAAATTCATTGTGCAGCACAGTGTTGGGTGAGTCATTTTCTTTCTCAACTTGGCTGGATCCTTCCAGGGCAGGGACCAGTCTTCTGTTGGGCTGGGTCAAGCAGGTTAGCTGATAGCTGAATCGACCCTACATCAAGCTCAGGTGTTTCTGGGTTAGTCCTGCCTTTCTTTCATGGGGCAGGGGTTATTGAATAAGGACAAGCAGTTTACTCTGACCCTGAGATGCTTCTGCCAGACTGGGTCAGGTCTGCCTCTTGACCATTCAGTTTTTTTCAGGGTATTTCTGCTGGATAGGTCAGTCTGTTGGGCTTATCCTTTGATGGGCAGCTGAAGTTTTTTTCCACTGTTAGCCATTGGATCAGTTGAAAGGTACTGTGCTTTATTTAGCCAGAGTGTTACAGTGTTCTTTTCAGCTAGGATAATAACCCTTAGCTTAGGATCAGTAGAAACCTGTTCCTTTGATTCTCTGAGGGCTTTAACTCTGAGGTTCTTATCACCTCCAGACTGTAGGTGAGGGAGGCCTAGACTGATGTTTCCCTGGTTCCAAAGTGCCTTCCCTTTCCATATGGTAATCAGTACCAATTCAATTAATTGCATTTTCCTAGTCCTCTGGGAAACCTATGCATATGTGTGACTGAGGTTAAAGGTAGGAATGTATTCTCTGCCCTGGAGGCAAGTTCATTGCCTTACTGGTTTATTTTTATGCAGTCAAACTATTGGAATCTCATATACTTTCTAGGATAGGGAATTTCTATTTTGAATCTGGTCTTCTCTAATGCATTTCAGTGTCTTTTGCTGAAGTCTCACCTAGACACCATCTTTTAGATCACTCAACTCACTGAATGAATGAATTGATGTGTAAGTAGGACAACTGGTAACACAAAACAATGAGACAAATACAACATTTATGTGCATGCCCAGCATTCTTAGCAGATTCAGTCCCTAAAAGGGCTTTAGAGCTTTTGCAGGTGTTCTATTGTTTGCCTATTAGTAAACTGATGAGCTGGAATTTGGAGTGCCTACAGAAGACTCTCACAGAGAAACTAAGAACCCCAACATGTAGCTCTTTTAAGTTCAGGGGTGCTTATTGCTACTTCTCATCAACTGATACTCCAGAGTAAGGATCAGGACTGCAAGATAAATCACCCCTGTAGGGTTCTTGGGTACCCCTGAGGGATTAGGGATGTCTTTTTTTCTAATACCATTGGTTCAAACGCTCAATCTGGTAAATTCTTCCAATATCAGTCACAATGAGTTAGTATCTCACTTATATCATCAATACCTTCTAGTGATTAGAACCCCAGTGTCATTTAACCAATTAACATCAATTAACTTTTACAAAGGGACATTCACCAAGAAGACAGAACAAGAAGAGAAGTACAATATCCCACTCCACCAACACATACACCCCAACACCTGAGGATTATACTTTCCTTTGTGCCCCCTTAGTCCCTGGTGAGAGTGGGCTCACACAGTTGCTACAAAGCATTCACTCTACCAAATTCACGTTTGAATATAACATAGATAATGGATGAAGTTGTTCCAAAAAACTTTATTTAAGCTGCCAGTCTCACTGCTTGGCAGATTGTTATTCACTTCTGTTCTTACTGCAGGCTCTGATATGGACTGTGGTTCCTACACTTATTGAGATCTCACAAGCTTCTAGCTTAGTTCATTCCGTCTCTAATACTCTTTCACCAAAGACAAGAAAGAAGAGATACCACTGGGATGGAAGTAATAAAAGGGCCACACCTCATATCTTCATGTTGACTCATCAATACCTCAACACTAAGTTATTCTTATTCTAATCTCCTGAACAAAGGGTCTACTCAAAGGCAGGGGGGTATGTTGGAGTCACCTGACATAACACGAGGGAACCTATCTGATGGCTAAATTTTCAATGTGAGCACTTACTCCTTGGAAATTGGCAAATACTACTGTAATGGTAGTGGGAATTTGAAGTTTTCTGGTATTGGGATTTGGTTTTCTGGTGTCTGAATAAAGTTTTACTTCTGTCTTCTATATGTAGAGTCTATTCTATTTTGTGATCAAGCATCATGCAGCTATATTTATAGTGACTGTTGGCGCTGTGGATATTACATTGGCGCTACAATTACAAACCAGGGATTGATTTATTGTTCTATTGGTTGATGAAGAAGATGACAGTAGAATGGAGGCAGTGTTTGGTTTTTCCTCTACAATTCTTGCTGCCAGTAGACTCTGATAATTGGAATAAGCACTGCCAGTTTTCCTTAGAGGGATTTACATGACTTAAGAGACAGTTGGGTTTTTTCTCCAGCTTTTAAATTTCAGGAATCATTCCACTCTTGAGGGAAACCCACCTGGAAATAATTGGGTAAACAGGTAACTTTGGAGTCATTATATCCCAACCTAATGTCAGTAACAGTTACATGATAGAAAAATTAATGGTTTTGAAGTCCAAGGATCAAGGCTCAAACCCTGGCTCAGCTACTTGCTAGTAGTAAATTGTGAGACCTTGGGCAAGTCACTAACTTCTCTGGGTATCAGCTCATCATCTGCTAAATGAGGAGATTGGACTAAATGGCTTCTTAAGTCTTTCCTAGAGTGAAATCTGTTATTCTATGATTCCATGACTTATTCAGAGACAAAAGGGGCAGTCATATTTTGGACTAACTTTTGTGCAAAGCCACAGGTGGGCAGGAACCCTATTACATTCACAGTGGAGTTCCCCAGGCTTGTGTGGTTGTGATGGTTCCTTCCAAGGCAAGAATGCTCGGTTATCCTATCCTCTGCAATACTGAACCTGGGTCCCCTGCAGAAATTTTTCTCTGGGAAAGGAAAGGAAAGGAAAAAAGCTTCTGGGAGCTACTGAAAACCCTAGTAAGAACTACACAGGTTCATAGATGAATTACTTAGGAGAAAAGATTTTTTTTTTCCTCTGGAAGGGATTTCAGAGGTCATCTGGTCCAAACTTCTCATTTTACAGTAAACAGAGGTCAAGAGAGGTTAAGTGATTTACCCAATGTCATACAGCCAGTATTTTAATCCAAATCCTCTACCTTTAAATCCAGGAATTTTCCTACTTAAACATGACAACTTCAATAATATTAATAGCTAGTATTTACATAGACCTTTAAGGTTTGTTAAGCACTTTACAAATATTATCTCATTTCATCCTTACAACAACCCTAGGAATCATGTGCTATCATTAACCCCATTTTATAGGTGAGAAAACAAGGCAGATAGAGATTGATAAAATTACCCAGGGTTCACACAACTCATAAATATCTAAGGTGGGATTTGAACTAAGGTCTTCCTAATTTCAGGTTCATTGTTCTAGTCATTGCACCACCTGGCTGCCTTTACTATGACAAATGAAGCCTGCTAGGATCCTGACCTAATTCATGACCATGTATGACACTGCAGGGACACTTTTCCAGGTGCTAGAGGAGAAGGAGGTGAGAAATAGTTTTGAACTCACTATGAGCCAACTAGAAGTGGAAAATATACCCATTTGAACAGAAAGTTTAAATAGCCCAGAGACACTTAGCTGAACCATTATCCACTGAGGATCCCTGGCAAGCCCTTCCTGGTCCAGCTGCCTGAGCACTGGCATCATCTGCTGGAGAAGATCTAAAGAGTGAGGGGAGGAGAAAAGCAGAACAGGTAAGAAGAATCTTGAAAGCCTGCGAGGAGTGGAGAACAGGGGCCCCAGAGAGCAATTTCCAAGGGCCCCTGTGGGAGTGAGGGATGGCAGAGCAGTTAAACATTTATGTAGAAGAATTACTGGCAAAAGTGCAATGCATGTTTAACGGCAATCATCTCTAGGGTGGGGGGGGGAGAGAAAAACTAAAGGAAAAAAATTTGCATAATAATTGTATTATCTATTTTAAAAGAACAAGTTGTACACACAACAGATTTGCAATTTCATGCACAATCATCTTTTTAATTCTGCCATGTTATGGAAATGCTCGTTTTATTTCATAAATTAAGAAAAAATGAACAATGAAAAAAAGCAATGAGATACTTAACACCAATGTGGACAGTGAAGCTTATTCCTGCTCTGTTTATTGGTGTGTGTGTTTTATATGTGTGTGTGTGTGTGTGTGTGTGTGTGTGTCCCAGTCCAAGGGAGTATTTTAAGTGACAGAGACTGTAAGGTCCTTCCTAGGCTCATAGGTAAATCTTGTCTTATATCCTTTACTGTGTAAATAAATCTGTTCTATATTTTGAAGCACTGTGAACTTAAATACCTATAAAGGAAGCTATTTTTTAAAAAATTACATTTATTTTATTTTTAATTTATGAAACAAGCATTTTTGTAACAGTAGATTTTCTAAAAACAGATGATTGCACATGAAACTGCAAATCTGTTATGCACAACTTGCTATTCCTTTTAAATATAGAAATAAAGTTATCATGTAAATTCCTTTTTTTCTCTCTACATCAGATGGCTACCATTAGACACAAATATGTATATGTATAGTACATACACACACACATATATGTGTACACATATACACATACATATATTCTATATATACTGATATTTATCCATTCTTTCTCTGGATGCAGATAGTCTCTTGCTTCATAAGTCATTTGTAGTTACTTTGGCTATTTATAATAAGCAAAAGGTAACTATTCTTGGGGAAGAGACAAATACTGGAATTCCCTGGTTCTACATGGGCAGGGACAAGGAGTTAGATAATGAGAGATCCTTCAAACTATACCTTTGCCCTTTGTGTTAGGAAGGAACCTCTGACACAAAAGTTACAACTGTGAGTGAGGTTATATAGGAATTTGAGGAAGAGTTGCTTATTTGTGGTTGTTATTATTTTTATTACTGTCAGAGGTAGCAGTGGTGTAGTAGATAGAGAGCTGGTGTCTGAACCAGGAAGACCTGCATCAAATCCTTCCTCTGACACATACTGCTAGCTTTGTGACTCTGGGCAAGTCATTTAACCTCTCCATAATCTAGGGAAATCTCTAAGATGTAAGTTGTAAAAGATGTAAAGTTGTAAGTTGTAAAAAATTGTTGATCAATAGTAGTAGAGGGAATTTCCTCATCTGGGAGTTCCCTATAACAATGAAATTGTAGGTACAGTCCCATAAGTACTATTACTGATTCTATTTTTTCCTAAGCTTGCAAATGCAACTTTCCTTGGAGTTTAGAGAACCATGTGTTTGCAAGGGGAGTTGGTGACAATACATTAGGTGGTGTGAGATTATGAAGTTACCATGTTTTCTGGGTAGGAACAACATGTTGGGAGAGGAGAGAAAGCTCTTAAATTTACCTTGGACAATTCCAAGAAATGACGTAGGACTCTGTGTCATAGCACCTTGAGCTTTTCATCTCCTGCTGGGCTCAATGCATCCCTGGGGAAAGGCTGCTAGGGATCAAACAGGGCATCTTGTATCTGCCCCAAAGCAACAATTTCCATTTCTGGTGGTACGAGGTAGTTTCTGCATCCAACTGCCAGTCCAATTTCCTAAATGGGATGTGGAAAACCTCCTGTGCAAAGAAGAGCAACTCTTCTTTCACTTCAGTCCTCCCATCTCCTACTGTACCTGTCCTTGGCAAGAAGAGGAGCAGAGGCCTCCACTTAATGATGAGCATTCTTATACCTGGTCATACTCTTCACATCCTAATGACTCTGAACTCCTTTAGACCATCCAAACCATAATACATATGCCCTACAACCTGATTCTTCATTCTCATCCCTCTCAATCCTCCCACCCCAAAGTTTCAGCCTAATTCCACTCAGCCTTTCTGCTGTGCCCTCTGGATTACTTGTTCCATAGGCAACAAACCTCTTCATCTTAAATCTTTTCCATCTAGTCTTACTGAAACATTGCTTCCCATTGATAATACAACCTCCCTGGTCATCTTTTCCAGTACTGGTTGTACCTTTCACTCATTCTCCTTGGCTTTCTGGTCAAGTGAAGGAGATAGAATACTCCTTGCTTCCCACTGCTCCCAGGTTTTCCTTCTTCCTCTATCACTCAGAAATGTCTCTTCCTTTGAGGTTCATGCCATTCATATCTACCATCCAAACAAAATCCGGGTAGCTGTTATATATAGCCTTTCCACCTCCATCCCCCCCTCCAAGTTTGATGTCCTTCCTTCCTCTATGAATTTGATGTCTGTTCCCATTTTTTTCTCTCTTCCCCAACTCCTACCATCATACTCCTACCATCAATATACATGCTGATTCTCCCTCAAATAACCTAACCAATCAGTTCATCAGCCTACTCACCTTCCATGAGCTACTCCTCGACCCCATCTCAGTCATACATAAAGATGTTCACACTCTCGATTTTACCCACAAATGTACCATCTCTATGCTGATGATTCTCAAATCTCCCTATTCTTACCCAACCTCTCTTCTGACCTCCAATCTTTAATTTTACCTTTCAGAAGATATCTTGAATTGAATATCCAGTAGATATCTTACTAACTCTGTCCAAAATTGAACACATTATCTTTTCCTTAAACCTTAATGCCCTACAGTTGCTGTAGTGGGTAACACCATTCTTCCATTCCCTCAGGCTTAAACATCATTCTTCCATTCTCTCAGGGCTCAAAACCCAGGAGTCATCCTGGATTCCTCATTATCTCTCAACTCCTATATCTAATCTGTTGCCAAGGCCTGTTGATTTCACTTTTGTACCATCTCTTGAATTTGCTTCTTTCTTTCCTTTGACACTGCCAGCACTCTAAGGCAAACCCTCATCACCTCACACCCATATTATTGCAACAGACTGCTGCTGAGTCTGCTTGCCTCAATTCTCTCACCACTCCAATCCATTCTTCATTCAGCCACTACAGTGATGGGTCTGATCATGTCACCACCCTACTCAATAAACTCCAGGGGCTTCCAATTGCCTCTAGGAACAAATACAAAATGTTCTGTCTGGCATGATAATGCATGCTACAATGATTACAAGATGTGTCCTCATTTCTCTCTAGATTGGCTTAATTAATTCAGTTTTATACATATTGAATTTGAGGTGACAGTGAAGCCTTCAATGACTTAGTAATGTTTAGGATGTGATATATTACACTGGAATTCATGGTGGAAATTGGAAGCTCAAGAAAGATGTTAGGATTGAAGACTTAGATTTCATATGAGGGAGAGGAGTTTACAGGAGTGGATAGGCATTGTCAAAGGCCAGTAAGATATCAATTCCTTTAACAAGAATTTAGTGCATTTTTGTTCTAGTGATTAAAAAATTATTTACCAAATGTAGACAGCTTTGCTAGGTGCTAGGTTAATTATAAAGTTTAGTTTAAAAAAAAACAGCTCTTGTGATCATGGAACAAATAGGGCCATGATACATGCAAATAATTATCCTCATCTTATTTAAGTAAGATTGCCCTTCCAAACTGCTTAAATATTTTTTAAAAATTCCTTAATCAGAGGTTCAATGCAAATTAGATTAGAAATTTTTGCTTCTTGCATGGAAAAGCAGATAAAAACTATTTAGTAAAATAATGTTTTGGTATTATCCCTTTTTTCTTTATGCTTTCTGCCTCTCACTATATATTACAAATAGACTTGATTATCCCAGTCAAGCCAATATGCAATATATAAAGAACCTTTTAATTCTTTTTCTTTGTAAAAGTTATGTACCTCATATTGCATTTATATAATTTTAAAATTATATTCCAGAATTCACATTCATAGAGAATCATTATTGTTAAAAAAAATAAGCCTTTGTTTCAAGGAGAAGCTTGGTGTCAGCAGAAGCATGACAAAACAGTATTTTATTTTTTCCCACTTACATGTCCAGATAATTTTTAGCATTCATTTTTACAAGATTTTGAGTTCCAAATTTTTCTCCTTCCCTTTCTGCCCTCCTCTCTTCCTAAAATTGTAGGCAATTGGATATAGGTTAAATATGTGCTATCATGTGAAACATATTTCCATATTAGTCACAGTTGTAAAAGAAGAAACACATTAAAAGAAAAGAAAACTCCAAAAAAGCATAAAGTGAAAAAAGTATGCTTCAAACTGCTTTCAAAGTCCGTAAGTTCTTTATCTGGATGTAGATAGCATTTTCCTTCATGAATCCTCAGTACTTGTCTTAGATCATTGTGTTGCTGAGAAGAGCTGAGTCATTCATAGTTGATTGTCACACAATGTTGTTGATACTGTATACAATGTTTTCTTGGTTCTATTCATTTCACTTTGCATCAGTTTGTGTAAGTTTTTCCATGTTTTTCTGAAATATGCCTGTTTATCATTTCTTATTGCATAATAGTATTCCATTACATCCATATACCACAGCTTATTCAGTCATTCCCCAGTTGATAGGCATCCCCTCACTTTCCAATGAAAAGGGCTGCTATAAATATTTTTGCACATATACATCCTTTTCCCTTTTTATGATCTCTTTGGGATACAGACCTAGAAGTGGTATTGCTGGATCAAAGGGTATGCACAGTTTGATTGCCCTTTGGGTATAGTTCCAAATTGCTCTCCAGAATGGTTGGGTCAGTTCACAACTACACCAACAATGCAGTAGTGTACAAAATTTCCCACATCTTCTCCAACATTTATCATTTTCCTTTTTTGTCATATTAGTCAATCTGATAGGTATGAAGTGGGTACCTCAGAGTTGTTTGAATTTTCATTTCTCTAATCAAGAATGATTTAGAGCACTTTTTCATATGCCTATAGCTTTGATTTCTTTATCTGAAAAAATGCCTGTTCATATCTTTTGACTGTTTGTCATTTGGGGAATGGCTTGTATTCTTATAAATTTGACTTAATTCTCCATATATTTGAGAGGCCTTTATCAGAGATACTTGCTGTAAAGTTTGTTTTCCAGCTTTCTGCTTTCCTTCTAATTTTGGTTGCATTGGTTTTGTTTATGCAAGAGCTTTTTAATTTAATATAATCAAAATGATCTATTTTACATTTTATAATGTTCTCTATCTCTTATTTGGTCATGAATTCTTCCCTTCTCCATAGATCTGACAGGTAGACTATTTTAGTATTGATATTACTCCATTGTTTATGGTACCTTTTTAGCAAGTTATAGTTTCCTTCCTCACCTCTTTTAATTAGTCTATTTTTGCTTTTACTTTGTCTGAGATCTAGATTGCTACTCCTGCTTTTTTCACTTTAGCAGAAGCAAAATAAATTCTGCTCTAGTCCTTTACCTTTACTCTGTGTGCATCTCTCTGCTTAAGTATTTTTCTGGTAAACAACATATTGTAGGATTCTGGATTTTGATCTACTTCGCTATTCACTTCCATTTTATGGGAGAGTTCATCCCATTCACATTCATAAGTATGATTACTAACTGTGTATTTTTCTCTGTACTATTTTTCCTCCCTTTTGCCCTCTTTCTCCTTTTAACCTTTCTCCTCAGCAGTATTTTATTTTGTTTTTTTTCCTACCACCTCCCCTGGTCTTCCCTCTCTTCTGTCAGTTCCCTTTCCCCTTTTCTTACTTTCTTCCCCTCCTACTTTCCTATTGGGTAAGATAGATTTCTATATTCAACTGATTGTTTATATTTTCCCACTTTGAGCCAATACTGATGAAATTAAGGTTCAAGTGATACCTATTGCCCACCTTCCCATATTTCCCTCCACTATAGTAGGTTTTTTGTGTCTTTTCATGTGAAATAATTTACCCCATTCTACCTCTCCCTTCTTTCTGCATCCAGTGTACTCCTCTTTCTCATTTCTTAGTTATTTTTTATGTAATTTCCTCATATCTTCCTTATACCCATACCCTCTGTCTATATATATTCCTTCTAGCTGTATTATTAGTGGTACAATTTTTAAGAATTATAAGTATTATCTTCCCATTTAGGGATGTAAACAGTTCAGCTCCATTCAATCCCTTGTTTTCTTTCCTCTTTTTACCATTTTTGTCTTCTCGTGGATCAAATTTTTTGTTCCATTCTGGTCTTCTCCTTATGAAAGTTTGAAATTCTTCTATTTCTTGGAATAGCCATTTTCCCCCTTGAGGTATTATGATTAACTTCACTGGGTAGACAATTCTTGGGTGTAGTCCTAGATCCTTTGCCTTCCAGAATATCATATTCCATGACCTTCTACCTTTTAATGTTGTAGCTGCTAAGTTCTGTGTAATGCTGATTGTTTTCCCCTGATAGTTGAATTATTTCTTTCCTGCCACTTGTAATATTTTGTCCTTGGCCTCGTAGTTATGAAATTTGGTTATAATGTTCCTTGGAGTTTTTATTTTGGGATCTCTTTCCTGAGGTGATTGGTGGATTCTTCAAATACTTATTTTGCCCTCTGGTTAAAGATATCAGGGTTGATCTCCAGGTCTTCCTTTGTATCATGTCTTCCAGGTAGTCCAATGATTCTGACATTGTCTCTCCTGGATTTATTTTCCAGGTCAGTTGTTTTTCCAATGAGATCTTTTACATTTTCTTCTATTTTTTTCATTGTTTTGAATTTGTTTGATTGATTCTTGATGTCTTATAAAGTCATTAGCTTCTACTTGTCCAATTCATACTTTTAAGGTGTTGTTCTCCTCAGTTAGCTTTTATACTTTGTTTTCCATTTGGCCAATTGTACTTTTTAAGGAATTGTTTTCTTCAGTGGATTTTTGTATCTCCTTTTCTATTTGGCCAATTCTACTTTTTAAGAACTGTTTTCTTTTTCCAAGCTGTTGACTCTTTTTTCACAATTCTCTTGCATCACTCTCATTTTCCCCCCAATTTTTCTTCTACCTCTCTTATGTGATTTTTAAGATCATTTTTGAACTTTTCCATGAGTTCTTTCTGGGCTTGAGACCACTTCCTATTTTTCTTTGGGGTTTTGCCCATAGGCATTTTGACATTGTCTTTTTCCTTGTAATCATAACTTTCTATGATCAGGTTCTTTTTTTTTTTTTGCTTATCTTTTTTTTTTTTTGCCTTTCCTTTCTTTTTTTTTTTTTTGAGCTCTACTACCAGGGTGGAAGGGACACTGTCTCAGGCTTCTTGTGCCAGAGGCTGCAGGCCCTGGCTGTTTACCTGGCTTAGAGGTCACGGGGGTCTGGCAGCTTACCTGGTGCTGAGCCAGGATCTTAGTGGTGGTGTTTGGTATGCGTTGGGGCCAACATGGTGTTTCTGCATTTCCCTGTGGCTACACTGAAGCACTTGGTAGTCTGGCTCCTGGAGGCTGCCTGTTTGACCAGGGGTATGTGGAAGCACACAGCAGTTCTTGCAGCTGGAGTTTGCTCATTCCTCCAACTATACTGAGGCATGTGGGTGGTCCTGGTGCTGATATTTGCCTACTCCGCTCCACTGGGGCTCAAGATCTCCTGATGGTTTGCTGAGGTGGGGCTTACTGCTGGTTTGTTGGGATACTTCCTGTCCTAGACTACACTCTCCTTTTACCCAAGTGAAAGAGATCTTTCCTGCCAATCTTTCAAGTTTCTTAGGCTAAAAGATTGTTTCACTCCATCTTTTTTTTTGGTTTAGCAATTCCAGAATTTGTTTTAGTTTGCTGTTTTATGGTTGTTTGGAGGTCAATATGGAAGAGTTATGGTGGGATTTATTGCTTACTACACCATTCTATTTCTTTGCTGCACATTTTTTCAAAGACAATCTATCTGGACCTCTTCCTGTTCAGTTGTAGGCCCAACTTATTAACCACACACAGTGTCTGATGAACATTTACTAATTTAAAAGCCCTATGGATTGTCTATTGATATATATATATATATATATATATATATATATATATATATATACATACATACATATATATATACATATACACATACAAATATACAAGAGCCATTTTTCATCCACTTGTTATTTGTTGTATGGATAGTTACTCTATACTCTTTTGAGTGATTCTGGATCTTATTTAGGAGGCTCTGAAATATTCTGGAGCTTGGTACCATAGTGTCAGTTGAATGAAAGTTGAGAATTACTCACAGAGCAATGGAGAGGCACAAGGTGAGTATAAGTAAAACTGCCAACCAAAAATTGTGTAGAAATGGCATAAACTTTAAGATCAAAGAGATATGTGAATAGAATAAAAGGCAAATCTAGCATCTAATGTATGTGATTATAAAGAAATCTTAAGGGAACTTCCACTCCCCCACAACATCTCCTATGGTAATTCATGGGATAATATGGACAAGAACCAAGAGTGGGTTGCTATTTATGTTATAGGACAAAGTCCTGACTCCCAATGAGCTTACACATTCATCAAAGTAAGTAACAAAAATACAAAATATATCAAACATAGCCAAAAAGGATTATGCTGTCTCAAATAAGAAAATACCTGTCATTTCAATTACCATTCCCCAGGACCTTAGGGGAATGCAGCTGGAAAGTCTTTCATCTAAGTTATTTAGTTTCATTCCCTTAGTTGTAATTATAACCCTTTATAGCATGCTAAATAATTCCTCCCCCTGCTGGATGTTTACGCCTTTCAAATATTTATAGATTGTCATCATTCCTTAGTCATCACTTAGAAAAGCAGCATAAATTTAGCTCCTATAATATTTTCTCATAAATCAATTCACTCAATACTGTATTGCTTTTCTCAGCTCTCCAGTTTTTCTGTAGCCTTTTGATTGAATGGTAATCAAAGACAAATGAGAAATTTCAGGGGCAATTACCATAAAGTTAAGATGAGAAGGATTAAAAACTCCTGGCTCAAGTTATAATCTCATTTATGAGTAGCGCAGACTATTTTGGTCAGTGTTTTCGTCATATTACATTTAGGGTTCACAAATTTTCAGGGCCAGAGATTCAAAAATCTTTTTCCCATTGCCATAGAAATGGCACCACTCATTCCTCTTAACATGTATGTCCTTTCACAGACCCACAAAATCAATGGATATTAGATCTTGAAAGGACCTCAGAAGTAATTAGGTGTAATACACTCATATTAGAAATAAGAAAACTGAGGTCCAGAGAAATTCAAAGGCCTGTCTGAGGGCAAATAGATGTTTCTGAAATGTGTTTGGCATTTTGAATTTTGTGTCACATCTCCAGCTTATTTGGATCCATCTGTTGTTTTTATTACTCACTGTCCTCATTGATGTTAGCAAAATTTCCAAAATTAGTAACATCTGAAGACTTCATTAATGTTTTATTTACATCTTCATTATCATTAATAGTTAAATTCTTCGCTACTGAATTTATGACCATTCATCCTTATTCTTTGTGTAATAGCCTTCATCCCATTTTTAGTATGTAAATGGCACCACTCATTCAAAGGCTTGTAAACCTTTGAATCATGCAAGACTATTGACAACTTTGCTATAGTTTAAAATTTGCGCAATATTGTAGATAAATCTTATATGTATCTATATTATATCTGTATCTATATGTATCAGTGAACTAGCTAATATTTCTTCATGAACCAATGCAATATGTTGGTCATATAATTTTAAAGCTGGAAGAGGCCCTCCAGATGATCTAGTTCAAGCCCCTTATTTTGGTGATGATGAAAAAACTGAGCCAGTAAAATGAATCTGTCCAACGTCACTTAGATACAGATCCATCAATCTGTGATCTTATCAGTGTGTAGATAGATAGTATTTTAAGGTTTACAAAGTATTTTGTAACTATCTCCTTTAATTCTCACCATAACCTTGGGAGATTGAAGCTGTTATTATCACCATTTTACAGATGAGAAAACTGAGGCAGCAAGAGGTTGTGAATTGTTGAGGGTCAAATGGCTAATCAATGTCTAAAACCAGATTTGAATTCAGGTCTGCCTGATTAAGGTCTAGAGCTTTATCCCACTGTACCACCTAACCCCCTATGTTCATTAGAATGTAAGCTTCATGAGGTCAAGAATTGTTTCACTTTTGTTTTTATTTCCTCCAAACTCAGCACAATGCCTGGCACATTGGATTTACTTAATGAATGCTTGCCGATTTATTGGTTGACACACATTTCCATAATTTCTCTATAAAGGAACTACTCAGTGTACCACTCATTCTTTTAATGTTTTGAAAAATTAGACCTGTATTCAGACTGACCATGTATTATTTCTGGCTCTTGCCACTTCACTACCTCTCTTGTTAACCACGTGTGCCCTTCATAATGTCCTTTATATCACTTTTGGTATGCAAGGCTTCTTTGGAAATATGTTATGGCCTGCTTATCCCCCACTATGTACCTTTTATTGACTTTCAAATCATGTGCCATTTTGAATTTTTGGGCAAGGGCTGTCTTTTGCCTTTCTTTATATCCTATGCTATTTGTGGCTTTCTCTAAGATGAGATTTGAACCCAGATGCTTGAACTCCAGAGTTAGCGCTCTTTCTTCTGTATCACACTTCTTCTTTGTTATACTTTACATCATTTATTTTATTAATTCCCTCCCTCAAATCTTCATTCATTTTCAAGATTTTTTCACTTTACTCTTACATTATGTCCAATGAAACCTTTTCAACAATGTAAAAATGTCTTCCTAATCATAATAATGGCTCACATTTTTATCAAGCTTTATAATTATCAAAGGCTTGTCTTTACTACATTCCTGTTAAGTAGTATTAAGTCATTGTAACAACTATTATCAAATCAGTTACCATCTTAGAGAAGAGTGGTGAAGGAGGGAGGGAAAAAATTAGGGGCTCAAGATTTTTAAAAAATGTATGCTAAAAATTGCCTTTACGTGTAATTGGAAAAAAGTAAAATACTAATAAAACATCAATTATTATTATTTCTACTTTACAGATGAAGTAATGGAGACTTAAATCTAGAGTTTTTGTTTTGTTTTTTGTTATCATTCATATAGTGCTTTAAGGTTTGCAAAGTGCTTTATCTTAGTTTATTTATCTTATTTTATCCTCACAACAAGTGGGAGGGTAGTAGGTGTTACATTAGCCCCATTTAAAATGAAGATGAGAAAAATGAAGCAGGCAGAGTTTAAGTGAATTGCCCAGGTTCCCACAGGCAGTAGGCATCTGCTGCAGGATTTGAACTTAGGTCTTCCTAAGCCTAATGTTCTATCCAATAAGTGGAGGTTAAATGACTTGTTCGAGGTCACATAGATAATAGGTTTCAGATAGAAGACTCCAACCCAGGTCTTTTGATTCTGAATTCCCCATTTCTCTACATAGTGTCCTTTCATTCATGCAAAATTAACATATGACTATTTAAATGTACGCAAAAGATACATTAAGGAGTTAATTACCTATTTTCAAAAAAAAAAAAGATGCTCTCTTGTTCCTGATTTTTGCAAAGCAAACTAACTGGTGTGTTGCTGCTGTGGTTGCCCAGAAATTCTTTGCCCTTCATTTCGTTTGTAGGGGTGGGGGTAGTTAGACTTCGGTAATGTATGTTTCTGAGATGAATCAATCCCTAGACTAAAGGTTCTGTGGTACTTAAAACTTTCTCCTCATTTACTTCAAATGTTTTTGGAAGTAGCTATGTTTGCAGTTTTGAACTTGATAGACTCAATGATCATTCAAACTTTAAAATAAATTGCATGCTCATTAGAAAATGTACCACTTGCTGGGTGGCTTTTTATCATGCTTTCTTGGAAAACTGGTCACTATGGTAACCCTTTCAGAGAGCTGTATGACTGAAAAAGAAGGTGGGCCAGTGATGTAGTGATGGGTAACTGATAGATAGAGCGCTCCTTAGATATGTGTGCAATGTCAACAGATTTAGCAAGTTCAGTGGACTCCTGCAGAGGATTTAGGGGAACATTCAGGCGCTTTGCATGTAATTTATATTTATGTATCTATGGACATGTTGTTCCCCACTTCTGCCCATATAATAAACTCCATGAGGGCAGAGATGTCTTTACATTCCCAGCACAGTGACTGGGAGGTAATATGTGTTGAATAAATGCTCGTTAAATTAAATTGAAAGCATGAATGAACTATGATTCCCCACAGTGGAGGAAATGACATTATAGATCTAATAAATGATATAATAGCCTAGAAAACCACCTTTGGGTTGAATCCAAAAGAAATAATGGTAATATTAATAATTAACATTTTTTTGGTAGCACTTACTATGTGCCAGACACAAGCATGTTACAATTATTTTCTCATTTGAGCCTCATAACAACCCTGCCAGGTAGTTGCTATTATTATCCCAATTTCATAGATGAGGAAACTGAATCAAGAAGTTAAGTAATAATAATGTTAATTGTTATTGTTTAGTAGTTTTTTTTGCCCTGTCCAACTCTTCATGACCCTTTTTGGGGTTTTCTTGGCAAAGACAGCAGACTGGTTTGCCATTTCCTTCTCCAGCTCATTTTATGGATGAAGAAACTGAGGCTAATAGGGTTAAGTGACCTGCCCAGGGTCACTTAGCAAGTAAGCGTCTGAGGCCACATTTGAACTTAGGTCTTTCTGACTCCAGGCCTGGCACTCTAGCCACAGCATCACCTAGCTGCCCCAATAACATTAATACTGATAGTATCCAACATTTATGTAGTACTTACTATGTGCCAGGTACTGTTCAAAGTGTTTTACAATTATTACCTCATTTGATCCTCACAACAACCCCTTGGAAGGTAGGTGCTATTATTATTCCCATTTTACAGATGAAGAAATAGACAGAGGTTTAAGCCACTTGAGCAAGATCACATAACTACTAAGTGTCTGAGGCTACATTTGAATTCAAGTCTTCTTGACTCAGACCCTATCTGTCCTATTTGGCTGTAGTCTTACTATTTTAGATCCATGGTTTCTTCCATAACTTTCTGATGTGTCTCTCATCTACTGAATAAAGCAATTCTATCATTTGCCATTTCTGTAGACCATTCCTTCCTGTTCTCTTCCACTCTTCCACTCTACTCCCCAACTCTCTTGCTGATTTTATCCAAGACTCCTTCCAACTAATGTAATCAGCAATCATTTATTTTAAGCATTGACCACATGCAAGTCACTATGTTAGTCACTGGAGATACAAAGTACAAAATGAAATAGTCCCTGCCCTCATAGAGGGCATTACATTCTGTGAGGGGTAGGGGAAAACAGATCCAATAATCAATCAGCCAATCAATCAATCAATGTTGATTAAGCACAACTGTGCTTAGCATAGGAAAAACATGGATACAGACAAGTACAAAATATATACAAAGTGATTTCCTGGAGAGTTTTTTTTTTAATGGGAGGGCACTAACTACTGAGGGATAAAGGGTTCAAAGCTATCTCCTTTTAAAATATATTTCTTTTCTGCTTTGTTACATTCAAGTTCTAAGCTATTTCCCTTCCTTCTTCCCAAACCCTAACTAAAGAATGCCAACATTTGAATGAGCTATATATGTGAAACAATATAACCGTTCCATATATCAGTTCTTTCTCTGGAGGTGGATAATATCTTCCTTCATAGGTATTTTGTAGCTGAACTGAATGTTAATATAACTCAGAATAGTTTAGTTATAAACTCTTCTAACAATGCTGTTATTAGGGTATACAATGTTCTCTTGGTTCCGTGCACTTCACTCTTCATTATTTCATTATTTCATGCAAATCTTTCTAAAATCAACCTGCTCATCATTTCTTACAGCTCAGTAGTGTTCTATCACAATCATATATCACAACTAATTTGGCCATTCCCCAAATGATGGGTATCTTTTCAATTACTAGTTCTTTGCCACCACAAAGAGAGCTACTATAAATATTTTAGAACATATTGGCTCTTCTTTTTCCCTGATTACTTCGGGAAACAAACCTAATAGTGGTATTGCCAGATCAAAGGGTATACAGTTTTATAGTTATTTAAGCATAATTCCAGATTGCTCTCCAAAATGGTTGAATCAATTCACAGTTCTACCAACAGCGTATTAGTGTCCCAATTTTTCCACATTTCCTCCAACATTTGTCATTTTCCAATTCTATCATTTTAATCAGTCTGATAGGTGTAAGATGGTACTTCAAAATTGTTTTAATTTGCATTTCTCTAATCAATAATGATTTAGAACATTTTTACATGACTATAAATTGCTTTGATTTCTTCTTCCAAAAGCTACCTGTTCATATTCATTGACCATTTATCAATTGGGGAATGACTGATATTTTTAATAAATTTGACATAGTTCTCTGTATATTTGAGATATGAAGCCTTATTCTAATAAACTGCCTATAACATTTCTCCCCAATTTTCTGCTTCCCTTCTAACCTTGGTTACATTGGTTTTATTTGTACAAATTATTTTTAATTTAATGCAATCAAAGTTATCCATCTTACATATTAAAAAGCTCTCTATTGTTTATTTATACAATTTTCTAATATTTGTAAATCTGATAGATAATATGTTCCATATTCTTCTAATTTATTTATGATATACCCAGGTCGTGTATCCATTTTGACTTAATATTAGTAAATGGTATAAAATATTAGTCTACATCTAGTTTCTATAAGATTATTTTCTAGTTTTCTCAAGAATATTTACCAAATAGTGATTTCTTATCCCCAAAGCTTAAAACTTTACATCTATTAAACATGAGGTTATGATTATTATTTACTACTATATATTATATATCTATTCTATTCCACTGATCCGCCATTCTATTTCTTAACCAGCACCACATAATTTTGATAATTAATACTCCGTGATACAGTTAAGACACAACACTGCTAGCCCTCCTTCCTTGACATTTTCCAGTCAATTTCTTTGATATTCTTGAACTTTTGTTCTTCTAAATGAATTTTTAAATTTTTTTCTAGTTCAATAAATTATTCTTTTGGTAATTTAATTGAGGTAGCACTGAATAAGTAGAACAATTTAGGTAAAATTGCAAATTTTATTATATTGGCTGTCTACCTATAAATAATTAATATTTCTCCAATGATTTAAATCTGATTTTGATATTTATTATATTATCTATGGTTATTTTAAATGAACTATCTATTCTTGCACGGTTTTGTTAGGGAAATATAGAAAGGCTGATGGTTTATACGGGTTTATTTTATATTCTGCTACTGTGCTAAAATTATTTACTGTTTTAGTTGTTTTTTTATCATCATATCATCTGCAATAAGTTTTTTCCTTGGCCATTCTTATTCCTTCAATTTCTTTCCCACCCCTTATTGCTATCACTAACATTTTTAGTATGATATTTCATAATATGGGTGATAATGGTCACTCTTGTTTCATTACTGATATTATTGGGAAGGCTTCTAGCTTATCCCCATTACTGATAATGCTTGCTGATGGTTTTAGGTATCCTTTTATGAAAAAAAAAATCCACTTATAGCTATACTTTCAAATGTTTTTAAAACAGGAATGTGTTATATTTGGTCAAAAGCTTTTTTTGCCTCTATTAATATAATCATGATTTTTACTTTTATTGTTGATGTAATCAATTATATTAATATTTTCCTCATATTGAACTAGCATTGCATTCTTGGCATAAATCCCATTTCATCATAAAATACAATCCTTGTGTTTTATTTAGGATTTTTCATCAATATTCATTAACGAAATTGGTCTAGTTTTCTTTCTCTGTTGTTGCTCTTCCTCGTTTAGTTACAGCACCATATTAATTCATAAAAGGAGTTTGGTAGCACTCTTTCTTTGCCTATTATTCCACATAACTTTTTATATATTGGAATTAGTTGTTCTTTTAATATTTGGTAGAATTTGCTTGTAAAACCACCTGGTCCTGAGCCTTTTTTCTTAAAACAAACAAACGAATTTATTTATGGCCTGTTCAGTTTCTTTTTCTAAAACAGGTTTATTTAGACATTCTATTTACTTTTCTGTTAATCTGGGCAGTATATGTTTTTGTAATATTCTTCCATATCACTTAAATTGTTAAATTTATTAGCATATAATTTGGCAAAATAACTTCTAATAATCCCTTTAATTTAATCATCAGTGGTGTAATCATTCTTTTCATTTTGATACTGGTGATTTTGTTTTCTCTTCTCCTTTTAGAAATCATATTAACTAATGATTTATGTATTATTTTTTCATAAAATCTACTCTTAGTTTTACTCATTAATTCAATACATTTTTACATTCAATTTAATTAATTTCATCTTTAATTTTTTTCAAGATTTCCAATTTGGTGTTTAATTGGGGATTTTTAATTTTTTAAATAGTTTTTTCTAAATTGCACACCTAAGTCATTGATCTACTTTCTCTATTTATTTATATTATATGATGCTTTCTCTATTTCTCCACATTTAGAGATATAAATTTTCCTCTGATTATTGCTTCTTCTCTATTCCATCAATTTTGATATGACTTCTTATTATTATCATTCTCTTTAATAAATTTTTATTTCTATGACTCATTCCCTAACCCATTCATTCTTCAAGATTAGGTCATTTGTCTCCAATTAATTTTTAATCTGTATTTCCATGGTCCTTTATTAAATATAACTTTTATTGCATTATGGTCTGAAAGGGATGTCCTGAAGTTGGGCTCTGCTCCCAGGGTATGGGGGATAATGTCTCAGGCTTCAAATTTTTCATGCTGCTCTTTTCTGAGCTCTATCTGGGGGCCTCTGACTTCTTGTTTCTTCCAATGTTCTATAATTCCAAGCCAGATGTGGTCACTACTACTCTGGTTCACATTTTGATCTATGAGTAACCTCACATACTCCTCTCTGCCTCTGAGCCACAGCCCTAAGCATTGCTACCGTTTCAAAGACTCTTGCTCTCTGCAGACCCTTAGGTTGCTGTAAGAATCAGCTTACCACTCTCCTCTGGAACCAAAACCAGGGATTCTGCTCCCCTATGAGTGACCACAACCAGCAAGGTCCCTACCCTGTCTGTTACCACACTCATTAGCATGTGCTCACTTCTCACCTGCAGCCACAGAATGGTTAGCATGCCTCCCCCACTCTCATCCCACACCAACAGAGGGCCCCGTAGTCTTTCTTGATGGGTCACCCAATCCCCACACCATCCTGGGACAAAAGCTCCTGATGCTAAAGTTGCCACCCACACAGCTGCCCACAGGGCTTGCTTTTTGTTGACTCTGAGGTATCTGCCTCAGGGTATCTGAATTTCAATTAGATGAACCACCACCCCAGAGGTACGATCTTTTCTAACTTTCTCCCAAGTTGTTTTAGGCTGGACAATTGCTTTATCCCCACTTTTAATTATTTCTGCCTCTCTAAAATTTACTTTGAGGCATTATTTTAAGATATTTCTGGGGGAATCTGGGAGAGCCCCATAGTTTTCTGCCTTATTCTGTCATCTTCACACAATTCCCACTAGATGATAATTGACTTAGCTACTTTCTTAAGAAGTTATCTTCTCAGTTACTTGTGTTTTTGATAACTATTTCCATGTGAAATTGCCGTGAGACATTACAAGCTTCATGCCATCTATTTACCCTCATAATACAAAGGTATGCCCATCTTTTCCCTTCAATTGTGTCTGCCCCCATGCTTTAAAGAGCAGGCAGAATATGCAAGAATTGAATTGTTTTATACTTTGCTTGTCAGGTAGGTAACACATCATTAGTTCTCAGCAAAAGTTTAAAAAATAACAAGAATCAAAAATAAACTTTTCTCTACCAATATAAGTGACAATTCCTCTTTCAACTTGCAAGTTGTTATGGTCCAAAAATGTATCACCTGAAGACCAGGCCATATTCAAAGCCTCTCCAATTTTGTTCTAGTCTTTGATGATTGAGGTCCACCTTTATATCATAAAGAGGCATTAGAATAAAATCTTAATGAAAAATACACCTTAAATTTAAAGATCATGCCATTTATAATGATATATTTTTATATAGTGTTCTCGGTCATGTCAAATTGTTGTTCAGTTGTATCTGACTCTCCATGACCGCATTTTGGGGTTTTCTTGGCAAAGATACTGGAGTAGTTTCCTATTTCCCTCTCCAGCTCATTTTACAGATGAGTAACTGAGGCAAACAGGGTTAAGTGACTTTCCCAGAGTCACACAACTGAAGCCAGATTTGAACTCAGGAAGATGAATCTTCCTGATTCTAAGCAAGTGCCCTATCTACTGTACCAACTAGCTGCCCACTATCAAATCTATTATCTTCCCTGATCCTCACAAGTGACCCCATGTGGTAGGTTACACCACTGTTAAGAGGCAGCGTGGGTTAGTGGAAGGAGTTTGGTATTTGGAATAAGAAGACCTGCATTGAGACCCAGAATAAAGATGATTAACCGTTGGTGAATTCACGAAACCTTTGTGAACCTCAGTTTCCTCATCTAAAACATGGTCATAAGACATTATCTCTTTGGAAAGGTTGTTGCAAAGAAAGTCCCTTTTTAAATAAGCCTTAAGCCCTATACAAAGAGAAGCATTTCTTATCCTCATTTTATAGATGAATAAATTAGGGTTTGGAGAAGACCAGTTACTTGCTTGAGGTCATGGAGCCATTAGGTTACAGGATTATTGTTCTAGAGCTAGAAGGGAACTCAGATATTATTGAATAATAATAAAAATGGTAACTACATATGTTTTCAAAGAGCTTTACATATATAAACTCATTTGATTCTCGCAAGAACCCTGAGAAATCCATTTTACAGATGAGCAAACTGAGGCACAAAAGTTAAGCGATAGTAAGGGTCTAAGGCAGCATTTGAGTTCAAGTCTTCCTGACTCACTGAGCTACCTAACTTGCTATTTAGTCCATCTCTTTCATTTTGCATGTTAGAGAACTGAGTCCCAGAAAGGGTGTGATTCAGTCATGGTCAGATAGGCAGTAAGTTTCAGAACTGGAATTTAAACCCATACAAGTTCTCTGACTCCAGAGACAGAGTTCTTACTGCTGAACTCCACTACCTTGGTGTTAGAATCAATGGTCAAAAAGCAGCTCTTCTGATTCCAATGTTCTTTCAATATCCCAGAAGACTATTGTCATTCATTCAAATCAGCTGATCAATAAACATTTATTAAGTGCCTGCTAATGTGCCAGCACTGTGCTAACCATCTCCTCCTCTTCCTCCTTCTTTTATTATTCCTCTTCCTCCTTTCAGTCTTCTAGTAGAGTCTAGATTATTATATGTTGGGCTTATTGAAGAGCATATTCCTGGATAACCATAGAGCCACAGATAATAGAGTTTTAAGAGATGTCGGAGATCATCTAATCCAACCCCTTCATTTTACAGTTGAAGAAACAGACCTAGAGAGGTTACGTGATTTGCCAAAGGTCACACAGCTAGTTAGACATGTTGGTGAGAGGATTCCTATGCAGGTATGGAACCATTTAGATTAATTAAATTAGATTAGGTTAATTAAATTTAAATTATTAGCCTCTTTCAGCTTTAAGATTCAGTGATTCTGTAATATTTTTCTCCTACTCCTTTCCTTCTCAAGGCCTGAAACCAGAAGCTTTAACTGTTTTTTGTAATATGATAGAACATTAGCCTATCTCTAAACAAATAGTAAAATTAGTATCAATTGATCCGTTAAGTAATAAATATTTATTCAGCACCTACAGCACGCCTAGCATTTTGTTAGGCATAGGAAAAGCAAACAAAGACAAAAACAAAATAGTACCTGCTCTCAAAGACCCTACATTTTATTGGAGCTTACATTTTAGTCATTACCAGTCACTGTTTTTAAAATTAAATTTTACTTATTTTTCATTTTTTTTTAAAATTTTTTGAGACTGGGTCTTGCTATCTCACCCTGACTGGAAATGCAATAGCCACTCATAGACCTGATTCTGATATTGATTGTCATGGAAGCTTTAACCAATTCTGTTTTTCTGACTTGGACTGATGGGGTGCTTGGGTGCCTGTGCTTGAACCACAGTTTGCAAAATCACATCCAGTTCCAAAATCACATTTCTCCCTAGCCTCAAACACTGTCTCAGGCAGTTTCTCTGTAGCTCAAGGGCAGCATACCCTAACAACATACTTATCTCTCTTCCTGATACAGTAGTCAGCTGTACCTATAGAATTTAGTAGTTTGACCCAATGGTGTACTGGCTGAAGCAGCTGTGTACTGGATCATACCTATCATATGTATCCTAGATTCAATCATATGTATACTCCCTAGCTCATTATATAGATCCTGAATCCCTCATTAGCTTGGGATATACATATACTCCCAACATTCATCTTGTCAAACATGACATTGATGTGTGGCAGCTTTGACCACTAGCTGACTTAATGATATTTCAAGCCTAAACCCACACCTCCATGCAGCCCCACCTTGGGCTATTTCCCAGTGAATTCTGGGCAACATTCCTGTGCAATAGATATTAAAAGTGCATGTTCCTTTAAGAACTGATCACTCTTTAACTCCTCCCTAATTCCGTCCTGACTCATCTAGTTAGCATAATTGGGACAGGTTTTATTATAGAATATCCTATAAAAACTTTAACTATACTCCTTTAAGGTTGCATTTTCCCTAAGAACTCTTGCCCACTGTTATGCTACACAAGCATAACAATAAATCTTTGCCACCTTGACTCAGAGAATGCTTGATTCCGTGAATTCATTTCAGTCTGCTTCCCAGGGACTCTGGTTACTGAGGTTCCTGGACTCCCTGACTCCTTGACACCTGCATCAGGACTAGTTTGCTCCCTCTTGGGCAACCTGGGGTCCTAGTTCTAGGGCGTACCATATTATTTCTGGATTTAGTGCCTGATTGGCTTTAGCCCTACTTTGACTCTGAACTGCAGAACTCATGATCTAACAGCATCACAATTTTAAATAACTGACAGACATTTATTTTCTTTCCTTCCTATCTCCCTGCCTGACTGAAAAAAGGAAAAGAAAAGAAAGATAAAAGCAAAACCCTTGCAAATTCCCACATCAGCCACTTTCAAAATACAGTTTTGTTTCATTCTGCATATAAAATCCATCACCTCTCTGTTAGGAGATGGATTACCAGTCACTTGTGCAAATACCTTGGGGGGCTGAAGGTGGTGTGGAGTGAGATAACAGGAGAGGAGAAAGAAGGGTTGGGGAGGGGAAGAGAGAAAAAGAGGTAAGAGGAGAAGAGAAGAGAGGAGAGGTTAGGAGAGGGAGGGAGGAGACGACAGGAGAAGAGAGGAGAGGAGAAAAGAAAACAATATTACTGAACTTTGACTTGAAAGTTATAGCATAGATACCTGCTGTTTGACACCGGTTCCAGATGACAGTAAAGAAACACCAATGGAAATCATGTGCTTCCTCTGCAGTTGAATCTCATGTTTATTATGAAGCTGGTTTCTTTCCTTCCTTCATTCTATTTTTTTAAACATTAGGATTATGTAATTAGGAGTTACAATTTTTAGAAATCATTAGCAATATGATTTCATTAGTATAAGAAATTCTCAGGTAAGGAAACACCCTCTATCAAAGTTGGTTAGCATTTTCTCCAAAACATTTATAGAGAGGTTAAGTGATTGTCCCTGGCCACAGAGTCAGTATATGTCAGAGAGAAGACTTGAACTCAAGTGTTTGTGACTCTCAAGGACAACTCTGAATCTACTATCAAAACATTACTGCACCAGGCTCTGCCCCTCCCCCCCACCTAAATGGCAATAGAACAAAACCACAATGGTCCACAAGGTGTAGAATACCTTCTAGGTGCTGGGGGAAGTTCAAAGCATAGACAAGACGTGGTCCTGCCCTTATAGAGTTTACAAAGTAAACTGGAGACTAGACACCAACACAAGTAGCTATGATACTCAATATTCTCTGTTATGTGTGTTAAAAAGTTATAATATTTTGGTACAACATGGTATAGTGGAAAGAATGATGGATTTTCACTTAAAGGACCTGAGTTCACACCTCAATTCTCCCACTTACTATCTGTGGACCTCAATTTTATCTGGAAAATGAGGATTTTACAATTTTCTCATCTGTAAAATGAAGATCTATAAAAATTAGATTAAATCAGGGTTTTGCAATCTGGCATACTGTAATATAGGCACTGAGTAATACAAAGGCAAAGACCAAACAGTCCAAACAGTCCCTGCCCTTACATGGGGCAGGGGAGGGGAGTGGTTGACAATATATACATAAAAAACTAAATCAAAGTATCTATAAACATCGTCTCTGGCCAAGACCTCCCCATTCTCCAGGGTCTTTCAGTTGATGTAGAATTAGGGTTGATCCTGGCCCCTGATCCCAAGGACTCTATTTGCAGAGGTGGATTCCAAAGGACTTGGGAATTAATTGGATATGAGAGATAAAGAAGTTGAAAGAATCAAAATCAGGAGAAACAGATTTAGGGAAAAGCTATGTTTGGGTTTAGACATGCTGAACTTGAGGGACCTCTTGGTGGAGATGTCTGTAAACAGATGGAAGTACTGATCAAAGACTCGGATGAAAATTCAAGGCTAGACATAAAAATGTGGGAGTTATAAGCCTAAGGTTAGTATATGAAGTTATGGGATTGAATGAGGTTTCTAGGGGAGAGATTTTAGAGAGAAGAAAAAAAAAGTCAAGGATAGAGAAACCCTTGAGAAATATGCAAAATAAGGGGGTCATAAAGAGGATGAAAAGCAAAAGAAAGAGCCAGAGTAGGAAAAGTAAGAGAGGGAGGAGAGCTAGGGAAATAGGTAATAGTACCTTGCATTTATGTGGCACTTCAAGGTTTGCAAAACATTGTACAAGTTATCCCAGTTGACTCTCACAGCAACCCTGTGAGGAAATGCCATTATGACACCCATTTGATAAATGAGGAAACTGAGGTAGAGAAAGGTTCAGTGACTTTCTCAGGGTGTGGAGTGTGTCAAGCTAAAGGACCAGGGAGTACCCAGTAGTAGGGGATGACTGACAGGGTCAAAAGCTGCATAGGGGTCAAGGCAGGATGAATATTGGAAAAATGTCAGTGGATTTGGAGACTGGGAGGTCATTGGTCACCTTCAAGAGAATGGTTTCAGTAAAGCAATGGAGAAAAAAAAAGCCTAAATAAAAAGCACTGAGTAGAGAGAGAGAAGGTACTGAGGAAGTGGAGGCTTGGAAGGAAAGGTGGAAACTTTTTTCAGGAAATATAACAGTAAAAAAAAATAGGAGAAATAAAGGTAAAGAAAAGACTTAGAGAACATCCAGTCTGACACTCTGATTTTACAAATTAGGATACTAAAGGTGATCACCAAAGGTTACATAGGTAGCAGGCCCAGGTTTAGAACCTAGATTCTCTGCAAATTCTCTTGACACATACTGGCTGTACAACCTTGGGCAAGTTAATTAACCTTCCAGAACTCTAGGCAATTATCTAATACCTTTTGTCATTCTATCCTTCTATTGTCATTAAGGGCATAGGTAGGGGGATTAACTTTAGTGACAGACACAGATTCCTTTTCTGTGGTCAAAAAGAAGTGATGATAATGAGAAGTCATGAAGAATGTAGAAGGGGAGCTAAGAGGGTCACGTTCAATGATTTCAATAAACTCAATGAAAAAGGAGGCTGTTACAGGAATCTGAAGATCTTCCCTGCCCCTAGGCCCTTTGATAGGCTTAAGTGACTCTGAGAACCTTCACTGATTTGAAAGTATACTCTGCCCCCTAATAGGCTGAATGTGGTCACATGGAGCCTGTGGCAGGAGGCTTGTTTTTCAGGAATGCCCCAGCCTTGTTGCTTTGTGATTGGGCAGTGGGTCAAGAGGGCTGTGACATTCTCTGATCCAGGAGAAGGCTATATATACGCTGATGTGAGGTTTTGCTTTGGGGCTCACTTTGAGAAGAGTTGTATGGTTTGGCCAGATGACACTCTGGGAAGCCGTTGAGCCCCCCAGCTTTGAAAAACCCAGATGTTGGTGCTTCCCTCTCTGGTAACTGACTAGGTATAATGTAATGTAATGGTCAGACAGTTGGAAGCCCGTCTGCTGATCTGTTTCTTTGTCTGCTTGTAACTTCTGTTTGTATTCTGTTTACATTCTCTGAAGTTCAGGGTGCTGACTTTTCCCCGTGTACTAGGTAAATGATATATGTTTGATTGATTAAAGTAAGATTGTTAACCCATTTTGAGTTGCTTTCCTTTAGAAAAGCAGATCTAAGAACCTGTGCTAGCAGCCACCCTGGGTATGCTAGGGTGTTTGCTGCTACAGAGGCTGAGTCATATTCTACAACTACTGGATTGGGGCTGGAGTGTGATTGCAGGTGAGAAAAAAAGAAAAAGAAGGAGGAGGAGGAGGAGAAAAAGAAGAGTTCACAACAATCATTATGCCAAGAGAGAAAGAGTTGCTTAGAATAGAAGGGTTTTTGAGAAGCCACTAGATCCCACCTGAGCTTAGGGATCATGAATTTGTACTGGATGAAATCAATGGGATTAACAACTTTCTTTAGTGGAGTGCAGTAGTCTTGAAACAGAAATGAAGAAACTGAGGCATGGGAATTAATTATGGATGAGCAGGAGGTAGTATTTATGATGGGAAGAGTAGTGACTTAAGAGTCAGAAGACTTAGGTTCAAATCTCTCCTCTGACCCTTACTATTTGTGTGACCTTAGACACATCACTTAACCTCTCTGGGCCTCACTTTTTTCATCTATAAAATGGAGGCAGGTGGGTTAAATGATCTTCAAGTACCTTCTAGCTCTAAACCTATAATTTATAGTATGGGAAGAAGGAAAGTTCAAGAAGGCAAGTAGATGATTAAATAAACAAAGTATTAGGTTGAGATAAAAATTGTCAATATTGGCATATTTTTCATTAGTAACTAATGAAAATTAGTTGATTAACCTTATAATCTGATGCATTTTCAAAATTATGGGCTGCCACTTATTCATTCTAAGACTTTATAGAGCTATAGAATCCTAAAGCAACAAAAGTTGGAGAAGAGTCGGGAATATTTGACTATCATAATCCTGGGAAAAATCCTGCACAGTTTCTGGGTATTTGCCAAGAATGAATTCTAATTGGCTTAGGTAAGAATTCAGTCTGTGGGATTTTGAATAGATAAAAAGACTCTTTGAACAGAGGTTAATGATAAAGGATGCTATCTCTACCTTTGTTGAAGTATACTGAAGTAGTGTTAGGTTCAATTTTTATAATGGTTCAGAAGTATAACTATGTTAACAAAGTTGATACATGATATTGGGTTGGGAGCTAAAATTACCAGTACTGAAAAAAATAATTAAAATAAGATATCACAATTGACCCATAATAGTAGGTTATTTGGAGGACTTTGATGTGTGGGCCACAGATGAAAGTATCCCATCCTTAGGGTTTTTTTTTTTGATATTTTAAGTTTTATATGAGCCCTATAATTATCTCTGGGTTCCAATTAGTACAAACTCCTACATAAAATCATCAATAACCAGATTTAAAAAAATGAACAATTAATGAATATGCAAAATAAGCTAAATTCAGGTAAAATTTTAATAAAAGGTAAATAGTTAATAAATGAAAAATTTGTTAAAGGACAAAGCTCTTATTTTTTTTCATTGACGGACACAAATGATTTCTTATTTTCAGACAGATTTTTTCTCTCTTTTTTCCTTTCTTGAGATTAGGCTTTCCTCCAGGCATAGGTTTTCCATATACTACATTTTCTAAACATTAAAAACATTTTCCCCTTCAACTCTGCTATTTGCTTTTTTAGTATAGAACTTAAACTGAATGCAATAGGTTAACTCCAGGCTATTTTATTATCTATTGCTGAGACAGAACAAAAAATGTTTGTGAAATATTATTATTTAGTGAATAAGGATTAATGCCTAAATATTTATTTTGTCATTCTATATATATAAAACTCCATTTTCTTATTCAGCTGCCTACATTTCAGTTGAATAGTTATAAATGTGATGATTTCTTGCTAAATTCTCATCATATTGATTTTAACTAGTCCTCATCAAGGATTTCATTATATATTAATCCAATACTCATAAAGCTGATGATCTTTGCCAGCTGTGCATTATTTATAAATTTATTTACTGTAACAGGTACTCTATATTCTGTCAGGAAAATATTTACTAATATTTGATCTAGAACAAGCCTTTCGATGCAAAAGACTACTCCCTGAGAATAAATTAAGCATCTCCAAATGTTGTGTTCTTTCCTTCAGAGTCCTAGGCTACCACTTATTAAGATAGTGTTTGAGCATATTAATCCGTAGCTCAGTGATTTGAAACATTTCTATTGTTGCCTGAGAGGTCTCATATATCCAAGCTAAGAGTTCGCAATTTTTTGGAGTGGGGTGGGGGTGGGGGTATGTCTATGAACTACTTCAGCAAAGACCTGGCAGGGTATCTATGCCCCACACGTCCACCTGCTACTCATGAAAGGGAAACATATCAGAATGAATAGGGCTAGTGTTGCTCGGCCAGTGAGGTAATCCCTCTTCTCCCTCATTTAGCAATTAAATGTCAAAAATAAATGATTAACTCATAGAAATAACAGTACAGAAATAAGAAACACAGTCATAAGATAATAAGAAATTCATCCATGACCTATCCAGATGACCCTTCTAGAGTTAATAATTTTAATGAACACGATTGAGACAATGACTCACTCAGTAATTGTCTGATGGGAACACAAGATGCATCATGGTACAGAGGGAAGAGCACTGACTGGGAAATATGAGGACGTGGGTTCAAATCTCATCTCTCGCACTGTCTAATTTCATCTCCTTGAGTCTCAGTTTCTCATATGTAAAATGGGATATTTTTGGTATGATCAGGACAGAAACATTTCTGTGAGATTTCCTCATTCTCCTTCCCTAGTTAATAACAGACATAGCTTCTTTTTTTAAATGCCAGTTTCTGCAGTCGTGGTCTTAGGCAACTTCCTGCAATTATGTTCCCATGTAATGCTGTATGGTTGTTTTCGTAATAGGTGTTTGAGGAATTTGTGGAACTGAACTGTCACCCTACCAGCACTCTTACCTGAAAGGCTGCTGTTTCAGGGAGTGGTAATGCTGATATCCATCTTAGGGATCTCACTTAGTTTCAGCTTATCTTTGGAATGCCCATCCTCTATACCTGGTGTCTGTTTTCTGGTAGAAATGGCCTATTTTCTATCTTTCAACTGAGTAGTTATACAAGTGGGCTTTTTTTTTTAAACCCATTGTTCCCTGTAAGAATAACTCCCAAAATTAACATTTCCTACACGGTACTTTTACCAGGCTGGTACACTAGACACAAAATAAGCCCGTTGACCAAAACGAGCCAATCAGAAGCCTAAAGTGAGCCAAAGTCTTGCTCATTTCCAGATGCCTTTGTTGGTGTTCTCCACTGACCTTGCTGAGCTATTGTGTCCCCATCTCCCACACCCATCTGCCCCACCCCAAATTGGCTGAAACCAGCCTTGCAGTCAACTGTTCCTGTAAAACATCCTGCTTCTGTGTCCCACCTGTCCCTGGGAAAGACTGTCCATTCTTTTTCCCAAACCCTCCTTGAACTTCCCCTTTGTGGTTTTCAAGCATAAATCTCCCTTACTTCTCCTGGGCTGTGGGCTCCTTTGTACCTTATATTAGGGGCCTCAGCACTAGTGTCTGATTTTCCTCCTAATAAAACTTTTCTGCTTTCAACCCAGCTTGGAATCCTCTGCATTTTGAGAGGTGGGCTCTGCCTGCTGAAATCCCTTTATACCAATTTAATCTTGTATTCTCAAGTTTTCAATTTAGTTTAACAACTATATTATTAATGTATATTACATTCACCATGTTCATAGTATTATGCTAGATGGTTGGAACGGGAAGATGAAAAATGTGACACTTTCTACTTTCAAAGAATTTATGATCTAGCCACCACTTGAGGACCTTCTGTGACGGGAAATATTGTTTCCTAAAGCATCCCATTCCACTTTTTGACAACTCCAAATGAAGAATGTTTTAGATATGGGGGACAGCCAGTGAAAAGGCAAGGAGATTGAATGAAAGTAGGCCAGTATACTTACATAATAGAGTAGGTGGAGGGGATGTAAGATGTAAAAAGACTATAGAAGAAGGAAAGGATCAGGTTATGAAGACATTTAAAAGCCAAATAGAGCATTTTGTATTTGATCCTAAAGGCAATAGGGAGCCACTGGGGTTTATTGAGTAGGAGGTGTAATATGGTTAGACCTGTGCTTCAAGAAAATTACTTTAGCAGCTGAGTGGAGGATGGATTAGAGTGGGGATAGACTTGAGCCAGGGAGATCGACCAAAAGGCTCTATCTTGCCTGGACTCAGGCTCATCACAACACTTTCTGACTATTTTTCATGCCTGGCTACCCTCCCCACATCTTCCAACTCCATCTCTCTCTCTCTTTTTTTTTTAATTCCTATATTTTATTTTATTTATTTAAGTTTACATCATTCATTTCCACAAGATTTTGAGTTATAAATTTTCTCCCCATCTTTCCCCTACCCCCCTCTCAAAACAGCCACCCCCTTGTATAACCTCTCCCCCAATCTAATCTCTCCTATGTCCTCCCCCATCACTCCTCTAACTTTCTGATAGGGCAGGATGGATCTCCCTTCCACAGTGCCTGTATATCTTAAGTTCCAGTTGGATGTAGTTAATAATAATAGTAATAATAATTGTGTATATATATATATATATATATATATATATATATATATATATATATATATATACACACACACACATATTTTAACATTTGATTATAGAACTTTAAATTCTAGATTCTTTCTCTTCCTCCCTCGGCAGACACCCCCACTAGAAGAACAAGCAATCAAATACAGGCTGTACATGTGTAACTACGCAGAACCTCTCCATAGTGGGTACATTATGAGAGACTGATTACATGTCCCTCCTTCCTATCCACCCCCCCTTCCACTCTCTACCCTGTCCCTGTCCCTCTACAGAAGTGTGCACTTCCAACAACCCTCCCTCCCCACCTTGCCCTTCCTTCCATCATCCTACCTCTCATCCCCATTCCCCCTATTCTCCAGTGTGGCAAGATGCCCAGTTTAGAATTTATGTCATTCCTTCCCTAAGCCAAGTTCAGTGAGAGAAAGGTTAACTCTTTCCCTTTTGCCTTCCTGTTCTCCCCCTCTATTGTAACAATTATCCTTTGTCTCTTCCATGAGATGCTCAACTACATTCTGTCTCTCCCTGTTTCCTCTCAATCTAATCCTCTCTCACCTCAGTATTTCACCTTTTAGTATATTGTCTCTTCCTATTCAATTGATCTTATGCCCTCAATGTATTCATATATATACATACTCAGATATGTGCTTGTATGCATATATAATATGCATACATATTATATATGCATATATATGCATATATATACATACATATATATACATACATATCTCATACTGAGAAAAGTTTCATCAGTTACAATTGTCACTTTTCCATGTTGGCATGTAAATAGTTCAACTTTGATAAATTCCTTATGATTTCTTTTCCGTGCTTATCTTCTCATGCTTCTTGTGTTGGATTGTCAAACTTTCTTTTCAGTTCTGATTTTTTCAGCAAGAATGTTTGAAAGTCCTCCACCTCACTGAATGACCATATTTTCCCCTGGAACACTATACTCAATTTTGCTGGGTAGGTGATTCTTGATTTTAATCCTAGCTCCCTTGATCTCCGGAATATCATATTCCAGGCCCTTTGATCCCTTAGTGTAGAAGCTGCTAGATCCTGGGTTATCCTAATTGTGTTTCCACAATATTTAAATTGTTTCTTCCTGGCAGCTTGCAATACCTTCTCCTTTGTCTGTGGATTCTGGAACCTGGCTATAATATTTCTAGGAGTTTT
>CM053584.1:232846348-232915802 GCA_028627135.1 Pseudochirops cupreus
TCCTTGAGAATATCTTGAAGGATGCTTTCTAAGTTCTGTTTTTGATCATGGCTTTCAGGTAGTCCAATAATTTTTAGATTGTCTCTCCTGGATCTGTTTCCAGGTCAGTGGTTTTTTCAAGGAGATATTTCACATTGCCTTCTATTTTTTCTTTTGATTGGATCTGTTTGATAGTATCTTGATTTCTGATAAAGTCATTTGCTTCCATTTGCTCCACTCTAATTTTGAAGGAGTTATTCTCTTCAGAATGCTTTTGAGATTCTTTTTCCATCTGGCAAAGTTGACTTTTTAAGGCATTCTTCTCCTGATTGGCCTTTTGGGACTCTTTTGTCATTTGAGTTAATCTATTTTTTAAGGCGTTAATTTTTTTCAGTCAGGTTGTTGACTCTCTTTTCATGATTTTCTTGCATCATTCTTATTTCTCTTCCCAATTTTTCTTCCACTTCTTTCATTTGGTTTTCAAAATCTTTCTTCAGCTGATCTCTAGCTTTTTGGCAATCTTCATGTTTCTTGGAAGCTTTTGGTGTGGGAGTTGTGACTGCGTTGTCTTCCTCCCGATCCCTGCTTTGTTCCTTCTTTTCCCCGAAGAAGGAATCTAGAGTTTGGTTGCTGTTCTTACTTTGCTTCCTATGCTTATTCATGGTTCCCATTCAATGTTTTTTTTTTTTTAGTTCTGTGGAACTCTGCTTTCAGAGGTAACAGCTCTGTCCCAAATCACTGGGGTTTTCCCAGCTGCCAGGGCTTTTAGGAGGCTGCTGGGTCCCTCCCCAGCTCCGGCTCACTGAAAACAAAAACAAAAACCCAGGACCACTGGCTGAGACCGTGATCCAGATCCAGGCCACTCAACGGGAGAGAATGATTGCTTGGCCCCCTTGCAGTCTGCAGGCCAGGAGCTCTGAAGTGGCAGTGTGGAGGCGGGTGCAGAACCTTGCTTCTGCCCGTTCTTTGCCCTGGAGGCAATTTGGCCAGTCCCGCTTTTCTTCCCTGGTTTTTAGCCAAGTTCCACAAACCTTAGTCCTTTTTTCTTATGGCTTGATAATTCTGGATACTGCCACAGCTGCCGCAGATCCACTCTCCTGAAGCTCCAGCCCAGCGATGCTTCTCTTGTCCAGCTGCCCCGGGGGCAAAAGCCGCCGTTTCAGGCTGGGCTGGTTTCGGCTCTCAGAGCTGAGATGGTCGCTTTGAGCCGAGATGCCTTCAGCAGGAAATATATCTGTGTGTGTTTTAGAGCCCTAGAATTTGTTTAGAGTAATTTTTTTTGGGTATTTGATGTGGCTGTGTCGGAGCTGCAATTTTTTGCTGCTCCTACACCACCATCTTGGCTCTGCCCTTCCAACTCTATCCCTGAGAAGTTATCAAACTACCACTACCATTCATAGAAGGAATATGCTAATCAATGATCCTATGAATACATTCACTATTCACTCTGGATTCTCTGTCTAAAACACTCCTTGGTCATCCTCACTCCCAAGTTGTGTTGTCTTCTTATTAGAATGTAAGTTCCTTGAGGGCAGTGACTTTCTTGCTAATATTTGTATCCCCAGTGTTCAACACAATGCCTCCTATGCAGTCAATGCCTAGTAAATGCTTTTTCTTTCATTCAATTAATCATTGTTTATGACATACTTTATTCCAATTCTTCTTTGGTGCTCTTTATTTATCATCTGTTGCAGCTTACTCAGCCTATGATTGTATTTATTCTTTCCTTTCTTCCTTTCTCCTTTCTTTTTCTTTCCCTCCTTCCTTTCTTCCCCCTTTCTTCTTTCTTTCTTTTCCTACATTTTCTCCTTCCTTCGCTTTCTTTTTTGTCCTTCCTTTTTTCTGCTCACTAAAGTTTCCAAATCTCTGTGACATAAGTTTTAAATGTTATTGCACTCTGAAAATTCTGACCATTCAATTGTAGATAGACTAAGAATACAGTTTCTTCTGCAAATGTGGCATTTATTAAAGCTGTTGGCAAATAATTCATCCTAGCCAAGATACTATCATCTCATACTTAGATTACCACCATGCTCTTCTAACTTGATCCACCATTCAATTTTTCTCAGTGCAATCCATTCTCTACACCAGTATAAAATTAATGTTATCAAGACACCATTTTAATCAGGCCTGTCCCTTGCTTCTGAACTTGTAATAGTGCTTCTAGTGTGTATAGATTCAACTACAAACTTCAGAGTCTCACATTCAAAAGTCTTTTCAGTCTCAATGGGTCCCATTTCTCAGCACCTTACTCTAGTCAGCTTTGGCTTCCTTCCTACTTCCTACCTACCCATACTTATTTTTACTTTCTTGCCTTTGTTGATATTATTCCCTTCACCTAAAAGGTCCTTTCATTTTCTCTTATTCAAATTCTATTGTTTTTTTATTTGCTTATTTTTAGTTTTCAACATTCATTTCCACAAGATTTTGAGTTACAAATTTTCTCCCCATATTTCTCCTACCCCCATCCCAAAATAGTAAGCCTACTGAATAACCCTTCCCCCAATCTGCTCTTTCTTATATCCTCCCCCATCCCCCTCTAACTTTCTAGCAGGGCAAGATGGATTTCTATACCCCAGTGCCTGTATACCTGTATTTCCTATTTTCCAGTCGCATGTAAAAACAATTTTTTAAAACATTTGTTTTTAAAACTTTGATTTCCAGATTCTTTCCCTTCTTCCCTCCTTACCCACCCCCACTGGGAAGATAAGCAATTCAATATAGGTTGTACATGTGTAGTTATGCAAAATGTTTCCATAGTAGATAAACTGTGAAAGCCTATGTTTCCCTCCATCTTATTCTGCCCCCACTTATTCTATTTTCTACTTTGACCCTGTGCCTTTTCAAAAGTGTGTCCTTCTAACCACCCTCTCTCCCAATCTGCCCTCCCCTCTATCATCCTCTCTCTTATCCTCTCCCCCCTTACTTTCCTGTAGGGTAAGATACCCAATTGAATGTGTGTATTTCCCCCTTAAGCCAAACAGTTTTCTCTTGCCTCTTTTATATGAGATAATTTAGCCTATTTATCTCTATCTTCTTCTCTCATTATATTCCTCTCTCACCTCTTAATTTTATTTTTTAGAAATCATCCCTTCCTATTCAACTGATCCTGTGCCCTCTTTCTATGTATACATGTACACATATATGCACACACTCACATATGTATTTATATACACATACATTCTCCTACATAAATATATATATGTATGTATGTATACACACACACACATACATACACATATATATTCCCTTCAACTATCCTCATATTGAGAAAAGTCTCACGAGTTACAATTATCATTTTTCCATGTAGGAATGTAAATAGTTCAACTTTAATAAGTTCCTTATGCTTTCTTTTTCCTGTTTACCTTCTCATGCTTCTCTTGCTTCTTATATATGAAATTCAAATTTTCTGTTCAGCTTTGGTTTTTTCATCAAAAATGCTTGAAAGTCCTCTATTTCCTTGAATGACCATATTTTCCCCTGAAGCATTATACTCAGTTTTGCTGGGTAGGTGACTGTTGGTTTTAATCTTAGCTCCTTTGACCTCTGGAATATCATATTGAAGCTCCTCAAGCCCTTAATGTAGAAGCTGCTAGATCTTGTGTTATCCTGATTGTTTTTCCACAGTATTTAAATTGTTTCTTCCTGGCTACTTGTAATATTTTCCCCTTGACCTGGAATTTGGCTATAATATCCTTAGGAGTTTTCTTTTTGGTATCTTTTTTCAAGAGGTGTTTGAAGAATTCTTTCAATTTCTATTTTGCCCTCTGGTTCTAGAATATCAGGGTAATTTTCCTTGAGAATTTCTTGAAGGATGATTTCTAGGTTCTGGTTTTGATCATGGCTTTCAGGTAGTCCAATAATTTTTAAATTATTTCTCCTGGATCTATTTTCCAGATCAGCGGTTTTTCCAATGAGATATTTCACATTGCCTTCTATTTCTTCATTTGTTTGAAACTGTTTTATAGTATCTTGATTTCTCATAAAGTCATTAGCTTCCATTTACTCTAATCTAATTTTGAAGGAATTATTCTCTTCAGTGAGTTTTTGAAATTCTTTTTCCATCTGGCCAATTCGAGTTTTTAAAGCATTCTTCTCCTCACTGGCTTTTTGGGTCTCTTTTGCCATTTGAGTTAGTCTGTTTTTTAAGGTGTTATTTTCTTCAGTATTTTTTGGGTCTCCTTTAGCAGGCTGTTGACTTGCTTTTCATGATTTTCTTGCATCGTTCTCATTTCTCTTCCCAATTTTTCCTCCACTTCTTTTACTTGATTTTCGAAATCCTGCTTGAGCTCCTCCATGAGCCTGGGAGTGTTGTGGTCAGATCCTTGTTTTAAGATTATATTGGTAGCTGGAGAAATGCTGCTTGAGTATGAGAAGGGAAGAGGAGAGGTTGGTGGAGGAAAGCCACATCAATAAAATCCTCGCAAATTTTATAACACTTACCTGGTTTCCATATGGAGTAGGGAGACTTGTGTTTTTATTCACATTTCAACACAGGTTATTTCTGGAGGGTGAGGAAAGCAATTATCCAATTATTGTCTAAAACAGTGCTCTCCAAAGGAGGGGACGGAATAGTTGTAGACTCTGTGATCAACCAATTAGAGGGCACCAAGACAGATTTTATCCCATTGTCTCTTTGATAACCAACTGATATCCAGTCATGGGGTATGTCTCCAACATAACTATGGCCTATCCTTATCCCCCAATACCCTACCTTCTCCCTCTGCTGTGCAAGTTTCCTTTTCTCCCTTCTGTGTCTGGCCAGGCATCTCAGCACAGTTATAACCAAAATTAACTTTCACCACAGCAGTTACCTTTTGCCACTGTGAAATTCTGTCCCTACACATTTTGTCTCTCAGATCCCCTCATGGCTGTTATACTGGGGTAGTGACTTGTAAGATCTTTGATTCCTCACTTTTCATTTTGGGATGAACAGGTGTGTATGGATTGGAATCTGAATTACAGTTCTTATTAGATTATCTTTCCACACCCCACTTACAAGCTACCTATTTTTCAAACTTCCTTATTACTGTCAAGGTCACCACCATTCTTCCAGTCCTCCAATCATCAAGGTTTTCACAACATTCATATCATATTGGACTCTTGAGTTTTCCTTACCCCTGCCCCAACCCCCCACATGTATAGTTTGTGGCCAAATCTTGTTCTTTCTGCTTCCAAGTCTCTAATACATCCTCTTCTCTCCACTCTTCAAGGCCACCAATAAAGTTCAAGTCCTTATCACTTCTTACCTGGTGAGGTCTCCCACTCTCAAGCCTCTATTGCATTTTTAAATCAGTAGGTAGTACAGGGGATGGGGAATGGGACTTGGAGTCAGGAAGATTTGATTTTACAGCCTGCCTCAGACTTTATAGCTATGTGACTCTGGGCATGTTACTTAACTACTCTCAGCTTTCAGTTGCCTAAATTGTAAAAAGGGGTTAATAATAGTACCTGCCTCACAGGGTTGTGAAGATCAAATGAGTCTGCCATATGAAAAGTGCTTTGCAAGCCTTAAAACATGATATAAATGCTAGTTATTATTATTATTAATCATTGTCATATTATCTTCCACAAACTGTCAGAGTGACTTTCCTAAAGGGCAGGTCTGACCCTGTCACTCATCTGTTCAATAAACTTTAATTCTTTCCTATTGACTCCAGGATCAACTATTATTACATGTTCATCTCATTCTTATACAAATTCTACTTTTTTGTGTAAGTTGGATAATATATAAAATTATTAGTATAGCAGCACATGCATATAATTTATAAATAACCAAACATACATATTTGGGAGTATATGCTCAAAAATATCTTGCTGAAGGGGTATAGGCTCAAAAAAGATTGGAGACTACTGGTCTACAATGCAATATTGCTATTAGAATATGAGCTCCTTGAGGGCAGGAATCTTTTTTGTCTTTCTTTGTATCCTTAGTGCTTAACACAATTCGTGGAACATAGTAAGTGCTTAATAAATACTTGCTGACTGAAAGCTCTAAAGATTAGGTGGAATTGTATATGGAACAAGTACATTTTAATAGAGCTCTTACACATTCATACTACACACACACACACACACACACACACACACACACACACACACACACACACACTTCACTCATGAATACACACACCCCTGATCAGCATATTACAAACTGGAAAGTTTTGAGTTTTTTGTGGACTTGAGACACAGGAGAGAGGAAGGATTTTGGGGAGGAAGAAATTCTGTAACCATCCTAATGTACCAGTTGTAATTTGACTTTTGTAGTTTTATGACGGTGGGACCCCATTAGTTTTTGTCTTCCTCCTGCTGCAGCTAATTTATCTTCCTCCTAAGCAAGCAGCAGGAGGGGGAGGGGAAGTGTAGACAATAAATGTTTGATGATAGGGCAACTCCTCAAATTCCTGGGAAAACTCTGACCAAGGCAGTCTATCAGCTCGTGGGAAGGTAGATATGTCTCATTCTTGACTATGCTGCCAGCCTGGGACACAAGGGGGTTGGGGTTGGGGTTCCAATCTCACAGGACCAGGAAGGAAGGCGCCCTCTCTTCATAAAGGGCCCCATTCCTACCCCAGAAACTAACTAGGCAAAAAGGGGAAGTAGGGCCTACCAGCCCAGGCTAATACGTGGGGAGGGGGTTTTAAAAGTGCCAGCTCCAGGATTCTGAGGGATGACGCCTCCTGAGCTCTGGAGGAAGGGACTCTGGCCTACCTTCGTTGCCCCACCTTCGCTGCCCCTTCCTCTGTCGCCCTGGCCAGCACCCAGCCTCCTGCCCATGGGGAGGAGAAGGTATCAGATGGGCGGGTTTAAACGTTTGCGGTGGAAATCCCGAGACCGCCTGCTCCTCCCTGTGAGTGTGTGTGTCTGCCTCTCTCTGCACTGAAGCAGCAGCGGCGGCGGTGGCAGCAGCAGCATTCGCCGGAGTGGACCTGAGCTTCAGTGCGGTGCTGGTGGCAGCTGCCCTGTGCTCTTTTCGAGGCCCCTGCGCCCCGTCCCCAGCCACCCCCAGACTCCCAGTGCTGCCATGCTTGGGCCCTAGCCCCCACCTCGGGTCCCCCTTCCCCCCCAGCTTCCCTTAGGCTTTTTGCTTCCGTGGGGGGCAGCGGCGAGGGCCGTGTGCGTGAGCTGGGGTGGCCGCCGCTGCCTCCCCCCGCAGCCCCTTGCCCTCTCCCTCGGCCTTCCTCCTCTTCCTCCTTTTCCTTCACCTCCACCTTCTCCCTCTGCGACCTCCGTCTCCGTCTCTGTTTCTTCAATGGGCAATCTGCTAAGCGGGACCAGCTTCAAGGAGCCCACCACCGTGGAGGATTGCGACTCCACCTGGCAGACGGACTCCGAGCCCGAGGCGGACGAGGAGGAGGACGGCCGAGACGGCAGCGGCCCCGGCAGCCGCGAGGGCCTGGGGCACGAGCCCGAGCAACCAGCGGGGCCACCTGCTAGGGCCAGCCCGCGGTCAGAAGAGAGCCCCGCCGCACCTGAGGGAGACGCGGACGCCGCTGGTAACAAGGAGCAGGTACACCCCAGACCTTTCCCGGGAGGCAGGGGCTGGGAGGAAGGTGCTAGTTCCGCTCGGGTTCGGTCCAGTCCCGTCCCTCTGTGACCTCTCCCCAGCCGTGCCCTCTTCCCTGCTCCCCCCCGCGTCTTCCTGGAGGATTTGAAAGCATCTCTGTCCCCGAGTGGACTCACTTGGTTTTGTTGCCAAAGCCCGATGAAGGAGGGAGGGAGGACTCATTAAGGGGGTGAAAGAAGAAGCGCCCTCATATTGAAGGAGAATATGCTTTCCATCCAGTGCCCTAGTCTGGATACATTTTATTTATTTATTTTTTACGGGGTGAGCGGGGTGAGGGGAGGTGCTTCTTCGTTAAGCCCCATTCCTCCCTGCTTGTCTTCTGCAAGACTGTGTCCAGTCCAGGGGCTCTTTTTTCCCCTGGAACGCTCCTCTCTGAGTCACCAGGAAGTTGAGGGGAGCCCTGCAATTGCAGGCAGGTTGAGAAGTAGGCGTGTGGCTGTGGCAGTGGTTGTGGCTGGAGGCCCAGGCCCGCTGCACATCTGTGCCCGAATTGTATTGTATAAGGAAGTTCTTCCAAAGAGAAAACCTAACTTGGTTTGGTGCTTTCTCTGCACCTGGAGGAAGGAAGAAAAAACATAGAAGGGTCAGTCAGTTAGCTAAAAATAGAAGGCTACGAAACCTATTCACACTTGTGGAAATTCTCTTAAACATATAAAGGTTTTATAAGTCACTTTAAGACTTAACTAAAAGGCTTCTCTGTATGGTGGAGTACTTAGCAGTACTAATCTCTGCATTTTACAAAGGTTTAGAGAGAAAGCCCAAGGTCACAGAAGCTAGTAAGTGGCAAAACTGAAACTTCTGACCCCCAAGTTGGGTGCTCTTTCTACTGTGCACACCACACTAAGTCTGTCATTTTTTCTTCTTGTTAGGAGAATTGCCATCAAACTATTTAAAATATTTCCCCACTTCCAGTTATGATATTAGAATAGTTCTTCATTTACCCAATAATGCATCTCATCTAAGAAATTCAAATGAGTTTTTTCCAGGAATTGCATTACTTCACCCAGTAAACCTGTTAAAATGTATAGTTTTAAGCATCACTTTCTTTGTATTTAGAACGACAATGGCACATGTAATTTTGCCAACTATTTTTTTCAAATAAATAAAATCTTCAACAATTTCTGATAAATCACTCAGGAACTTTTAGAAAAAGAGAAAAGAAGTGGTATGTATTACTCCTATGGAAAATCATCACCCCAAAGGCTGTTTCACTAAGAAGGAACATGCACATAAGACTTTAGAACCAGAAGAGATTGTATATTTCTATTGATCATTTTACTGAGTGGGAAATTTAGGCTCCAGTAACTTGCCTAAGGTCACATAGCTAGTAAGTGCTTGAACCAAGATCTAGAACTCACTCTTCTGACTCCAAAACTACTACTCTTCCCAGTATACTGTCCTGCCTCTAAATTAAGCCCATAATAACCTGTTCTGTTTCCATTGATCTGAGTTGAATGAAAGCGGAAGAAAAAAAGGCCAAGGGTTGGTCACTTTCCTTCCCCAGACCTCTTTTCCCAGTACCATTCACATTGTAGAGAGTTTCCAACTTGCTAAAGAATTCTCTGGTATACGAATCCTTTTGCCTCTACTACAGGAACTTCAGTTTCCTCTGACCCTTCTAATGGGACCTGTTATAGTGCTCTGTAGTGAACTGGGAGAAGTGGATAAATTTAGATTCACTTGGCTCTGGAATCCTGTTATCCTGACCTAGGATAGTAAATGCTGTGGTGTAGCATTGAAGACCCCAAGCTTCCCTAAGTGTTTCAACTTCCAGTTTTGAGAACAAAGGATGAACAGTGATCTGGTATTCTATCTACTTGGTCCTGCTTTCTTCATACTATGAAGAGTGGAGAGTATTTGGGTATTGTAACTCCCTCTCCCCAGCCTCCCTCTCTCTAATTCATATATAACCCATGTATCTCCCAAACTGCAGTTTTCTCTCTTTCATTATCCTCCATTTAAAACATAGTCTTCTATCATAGTTTAGGGGTGCCAGCCAGTTAATACAGGATAATCAAATTGAATTAGATTCAAAAACTGTGACTCATTTTAACCAGTCAGTATTAACTATATTAGTGTTTCCCAAATGAACCATAAATGAACAGCAACAGAAGGTACATTTTTATTAGTCCATGACATATCAAGCTTGGTATGGTGGATGTCAAGCCAGTCTTGTAGTCAGGAAGACCTGGGTAAGAATCTTGCTTTTTTATATGTATCAGTGCTGTGATTTTGGGCAAAAATTTCACAGGGAAATTCTTTAATACCTGCACATTACATATGTGGAGCCCATGTTTATGGGCTTTATGATGGTACAAATTGAGAGTTCTCCATACTGCTAAAATCACAGGTCCAGATTAACAAATATATGGCAAATTATGTATACATCATTGGCAAATCTTTTACTATCAAAGATACTTACTTCTTTAAACCTATAAACTTTAAAAAGTTTAGAAAATTCCATTCCTCTTCCGCAGGCATTGGTCTTGCCCCTTGATCTGTGCTTTACCCACTTGAATTATAGTTTGGATGTGCAATTAGAGACTAATAATCTACAAACGGTTTAAATAAAAACTTTGGGTTTTCTTCCACTTCATGCTATATATTTCAATTCCTACTTTCTTCTATGTTGCCTGAAGTTTTTGTTTTTGTGGGGTGATAGGATGTAATATGAACTTTTGATTCAGATTTTATTTTGGTCTGCAAAGAAAAAAGCAAAGAACTTTGAGTCAGAAAAATTGGGGTTTGATTCCTGGCTCTGGCCTTTATTAGTTAAGGGGCTGAATAAATCACTTTAATTTTCTGAGTCCAAATGTCCTCTTTTATCTATGAAATGGAGATACTTCCAGTAGTGTCTTCATAGGGTTAGTGTGTGTACTGCATAAGTGAGTTATTCTCTGGTATCCGTGTTTATGTAAGAGAGAGGATCATAAGAGCATATATCGATAGGTAAGAGGTACCTCAGAGACCATGTAGTTCCTATTAAATGAGATAATATTTATAAAGCACTTAGCACAGTGTCAGGCACTACACAAATGCTTGAATTCTTTTCAGGCATTCTTTTCCCCTTCCCTAGACCCAGCCCCCTCATTTTACAAATTAGGAAACCCAGGAGGTCCAGAGTTCTGAAGTAATTTACCCAAGGATATATAGTAGTTTATTAGAAGTAGGATTTGAACCCATGTCTTATAACATGAGAAGTAGTGCCCTTTCTGCTGCACCAAGAAGAGGGCTGTATGATTTAACAAAGCAAAAATATGTTTTGTACTATTTTATTATAGGGGTGCTCCCTCCTATATGATTCTTTTTACATAGACCTATAATTTCATTGGCATACGGAATTCTTAGTGTTCAAATTCTTTTCACTGCTAGAAATTAGTGACAATCTGAGACTTAAAGTCTTAGAAATTTGCTTAAGCTCAGAGAGGTTTAGTAACTTGCTTGCTTTTTCAGGCCTTTGTTTCCAACTCTGGACTCAAATTCAGGTCTTACTGACTTTAAATCTACTACACTACGCTGCTTCTCCTTGCATTATATATGTTGGCGTTTGGTTTTCTGTTGACTTTTTATCTACATTTTGGACATGTAAAATTCAAAGTTCCATTTCTCTTTGGCGTACACACTGACATTTATTTATTTATTTTTAACAGAAGATACTGCTTCTGGAGATGTTGGGCATTTCTGAAACTAATGGTTTTTACACTTTCGCTGAGGCCAAGCTATGAGCATTGTTTTGTTAATTCTAATGCCCTTTCTTGACTTATTGGTGCTTAGGCTAAATTCATTTGGGGACTTACTAGGTAGAACTGTCTTCAGATGTGTGATAGGAGCCAGAATTGAAACTTCCATATGCCAGTGTTCAAAACCAGAGGACCTACTGTCCAAATCTATGTACTGGCCTTAATTGTGAGAATCGTGGGATGGCAGGCTGCTATTACAGATGAAGGCTGGAAAAAACTGGTCACAAAAGCAAGTAAAGCCAAAGCCTCAACCAAATGCTAATGCTGCAAGTGGGTTATCCATCTGCATTTCTTAAACACCTACTCTCCCATTTCTAATAATACTTACAACAAATATAATAAAATCTTGCATTTGTATAAAGGTCTTCAGATATCACAGCCCTTCCAGATACATTTTAACAAGACATCCAGTTTAGGAATATAGTCAACTCAAATCAAAATGCATTTATTCAGTGTCTACTATGTACTAATCACTGAGGATAAAAGAAAGGGGGGAGAGTGCCTGCTCTCAAAAGGAGGTCACAGACATACAAACATATAAACAATTATATATAAATATGATAAATATCTATATGCATATATTTTTATATATGTAGGTATGGAGGATAAATCAGAGATAGTCACAAAGAGAAGGCACTAGCATTAAGGGGTATCAGGAAAGGCTTTTTGTAGGAGGTGAGCTTTTTACCTGGGGCTTGAAGGAAGCTAGGGAAACAAGGAAGTGGAGATGAGGAAGAAGGACATTCCAGGCATTGGGGGAAGAGCCAAAGTGCCCAGAGTTGCTAGAGAGTAAATCTAGTGTGAGGGAAATCAAAGACACCAGAGTCACTGAATCATAATACATGCAAGGGAGTAAGATGTAAGAAGGCTGGAACAAAGTATTCCCATATAAATTTTTAAGACATATAGCTTTAGAATTTGTATTTGGGACAGAGATTAATTTATTTTGCATAGATTTGTGGAATTAGATATCTGAGCTTCTAACTTTACTAAGAATAAAATCAAGAGGTATCATATATATTATTTTGGCTTGTCGGCTAATTTCAGTGGAAAAGCTTTTGATTGCTTAGCATATGTATTTTAACTTCGCTGATTTATGATAAAGTATAGTATCATTGAATGAGCAAGAATTATTCATACGTTCATATTTTTCTTGTTGTGGTGCTATAAAATATGCATCTTGTAATGCTGGTTAGGTTTGCTAAAAGCCCCTTTTTCTTTCATAAATATGACTTTACTGCTAAGAACAGCTAAGTATTATAGATATGAGTATTTTCTTTATAGAACTGATTTATTTTCTTAATAGTAAAAATAAATTTTTTCATGTAACAACTTACATAACCTACAATAAAATATGTAGTGAATTATTGTTATTTTTTTTGGTATATCTGCTGCATATTGATCTGTTACATTTGGCCCCGTGGGCTTTGGTTTCTCTTAGCTAATTATGAAGTTTTATTATTTAGCAGGAAAATTTGTATCAAATTCAGAGTGACCTCACATTAGGAAAATATTGACTAGCAAAGATGTGAAGAATCAAAATGAGTTTGAGAATGTGTGTGTATGTATGTGTGTGTATAGGGTTATTATTCCATGTTAATTCCGGAAATTGTTTGATGAAACAAACATGATGATATTTAATGACATAAACCAATATCCTCTTTCAGTAAAGTCTGGTTTTTTTTTTAAATTTCAGAATGACAATTCCACTGAGTCAGCTGCCAAACCAAAGAGAAGCTTTTATGCTGCAAGAGATTTGTACAAATACCGACACCAATACCCAGTAAGAGTGTTACACAGAATTCTAGAACATCAGAATCCAATTTGAAGCATCCATTTTATCCTTGATAAATGTTTTTTCAGCCTCTTCATGGACACCTCCAGGGTTGAAGAATGCTGCCTGTGAGGACAACCTTTTTTTTGGGAAAGTCTCGGTCCTTAGGAATCATTTCCTTACATCAAACGAGAATTGGTTTCCCTGTAACGTAAATTAATCCCATTAATTTATGTTACAGGGAACAAGATAAGTTTAATCCTTTTAAAAGTGATAGTTCTTCTAATAGCTGGTTAAAGACTAAGACTTCCCAAAGTCTTCTCTTTTATAGGTTAAACATTCCTAGATCCTTTAATCTACATATGATGTGATTTTATTTACTTTCATCATCTAGGGATTATTCTCCTCAAAATTGGCTCCAGTTAAGCCATCTTCCTTGTAAAAGATGATACTCAGAATTAAATATAATATTCCAGAGATGGTTTTGTTGGGGTAGAGCAGTGGGTCCTTGAATGTGGTTTTATTTTATATTTTAAAAACTATTTCAATATAACTGGTTCCCTTGGTAATCCTATTTATTTTTTTGCATTTAAAAGCATTGTTTTGAAGAGTCGACAGGCTTCCCTAGACTTCTAGAGGGGTTCAGAACACACACACACACACACACACACACACACACACACACACACACGTTAAGAACAGCTAGGGTATACCATGGCTAATACCTTCCTTATCTAGCTATGAAATTTCTGTTACTAAAACCCAAAAATGCATTTGCTTTTTTGGCTTCCTCAATAATATTCTTTGAGCTTAGAGTTCCTAAATAGCCATAGGTCTAGTCATATAATTTACTGTTTGGCCATGTCTAGCTCATTCTGTACTTGTACAGTTCATTCTATGAACCTAAGTGCATTTTATAACTTATTTATTAAATCTTATTACGTTAGCAACATAACTTACTATGAGATATTTCTCCTACTTTTCTTATGTTGCAATGAATTAACTAAAGGGCAAAAAGTGTGACTATATCTCTTTCTGTACCTATGTATTTACTATATGTTATTGTTTTTTCTTTCAGCAGAACTTTAAAGATCTCCGATATCAAAATGACTTAAGTAATCTCCGTTTTTATAAGAATAAAATTCCCTTTAAGCCAGATGGTAAGTAATCTAATACTTTTGACAGAAAGCAAATTTTAAGCAACAATAAAGGTGATGATCCATTACTTTATCTGTATTGTGTACAGCATTCTTAAAAAGATATGTTTATTTCATAATTTTTGTTTGTTTTTATTATGCAATGTAAGCAAAATGCCTTTGCTGAGAGAGTTGTTCCATCTGTAAATGGAGTTACAATCTAATGTCTACTTATTATGGTTTTTTTTTTCTAGCTGAGAATTATAGAGTAATAATCCAACAGAGTCCCAACTTGAAACCACCCATTTCTACCATGTAACAATTACAGAAACATTTATTTAGTACCTACCATGTACAAGGCAATGTGTACAATTTTGAATTTTTCTCAGAATATTTTCGAGTTATGAGAAATTACTGTCACCATTTCTGAGGAAGCATGCTTAAATGGCATTAGTTTCCAGAAAGCATCATACCATAATCCCCTAGGATATTTTTTTTTGGGGGGGGAGGAACAGAAGAGAGATATGGGATATTTATCTTGTCTCAGAGTCGTAAAAGTAATAATCCTACATTATATATATAGCTGTGATATAGTAGAAAACATACTGAATTGAATGTTAGAGGACCTAGTATAGGCCAACTTTTCCAGTGGCAAGCTGTGCCACTTTTGCCAGATAATTTTCTACATCTGAACCTCAATTTTCTTAATCTGTAAAAGGGGGCATGATGCCAACTCTACTATGGAAATGGAAAGAATGTTGGACTTAGTTGAAGACAGGTACAAACTGATTGGAATACCCTAAATGACCCTTCAGGTACCTTCACCTCAGTTTTCTTACCTATAAAGTGGAGATAACAATACTTATAGAATCTACCTTATAGGGTAGCTGTGAGGATAAAATTTTTAAAAATACATGTAAAATCATTTTACAAACCCTAAAACATGTAATGATAATGATGACTTCTCATATTTTTTATTGGGGCTCAGATATAAAAGATGTTTGACAAGCATATATCCTGTTATCATTATGACATTTAATATCCTATTGAACTACCATACAGCTAGATAAAAAGTAAAAACAACAAAGATGAGAAAAATGAGAACAAGAGTAATACTAATGATTATTACTACCACTACCACCACTACTACTAATCTATCACAAATCTAGGTCAGATTCCAAGAAGACAGTTAGTTCTACGTCATGGCTTGAAATATACTTCAGAGTCTCAAGAATGAAGGGAGAACTTCTTGCCATGCTAGCTGGGACTCCCTAGTGTGGAAGACAGAGATAGGATGATTAGGGTGGTTGTGGAGATGGATGGATGTGAGTCCTGAACCCTCAGGAGGACATGTATTCTTCAAATCTCACTTTGACCCTGTAGAGCAATGGTTCCTAACCTTTTTTTGGTGTGTGATGGACACTTGTGGCAGTCTGGTGAAACCTATGGATCTCTTCTCAGGATTAGTTTCAAGTAATTGAAGGAAATGCTAAATTTCTGTTAAGTTGTTTCAATTGGGTCTAATTCTTTGTGATCTCATTTGGGGTTTTTCCAGGCAAAGATAGTGGAGTGGTTTGTCATTTTTTTCTCTAGCTCATTTTACAGATGAACTGAGGTAGACAGGGTTAAGTGACTTGCCCAGGGTCACGTAGATACCAAGTGTCTGAGGCTGGATTTGAAATCATGAAGATAAATCTTCCTGATTCCAAGCTCAGTGCTTTATCCACTGTACCACCTAACTGCTTGTTATTTTCAGTTAGAAGTTATATGTATTTTTAGTTAAAGGTTATATAATTTTTTTCCACATTTAGGTTTATTGACTCACTGAAATCTATCCACATACCCCTTGGTGGTTCAAAGATGCCAAGTAAAGAACTTTTTCTTGGAGCTGTAGTATCAAACTTAAATAGAAACAGATTCCTGTGGGCAGTGTATTAACTTAGGAAAACACAAATTAACACTTTATATTGTATTATTATTTATTTTGTTAAATATCTCCCAATTACATTTTAATCTAGTTTAGTCCAGGAAGTAGAGTTTGACACCTCTACTCTAGAGCATTCTACTTAAGTGCATTAGTTATTTAGACACATTGGTGTAGTGGCTACATCTACTTGTTTTTATTTTAACCTTGTGTCTTAGAAATTCCTTTGGGGCTATACAGTTGGTTCAGGGTAAATTTCTGTGCTTTAAAAAATGCTAATTATTTACTTTCAAAAAAAAAAGACTAAGAAACACATAAAAAGAGTCACAGAATAAATATTTAATCTAGCTCTGCTAGGGATTCCATAAGACTTAGTGATCCTTATGGAAATTATGTGAAAATACCTGAACATAGAATTATAACAGTTTCGTTATAGAGTTATATAGTAGCCTGTTTTTGTCTGTTCCATTAGTACATTTATTGCTTGGGCTGACTGTAATCAGAGAATCTTTAAGTGAGTTGTTAAACATTTTATAATCTTTATAGTAAAGACCCAAGTTAGGTTCATGACAATATTAGCGGAATCATAAGTTTCAGCCAGAATTTTATATAAGGCATTTTCCTGGATCTCAATGCATAAAGTAATTCACATGACACTTCCCCCTTACTTTTTAAAATAAACATTGTATCTGTAAATGTTACCTTTAAAATGGTGATATTATGTAGAAAAAATGCTCCAAAGGTAGGTATAAAGACTTTTTCTTTTATTTACAGCACATCTTCAACTAGAATTGCTTCTGAATTGCTTCTACAGCCAAAGAGGGGATAAACCTTGGGGGTGGGGTGGGAAAGAATATGCTCAAAAATATTTGGAGACAGGAGAAAGGAAGATATCAGTGGGGGTGGAAGAGAATAAACATGAGTCATGTGAAAAAGATTTTTAAATGAATGAAGTTTTTTTTCATATCAGAATATATTTTCAGTTTAACAGCATCTTATATTTGCAGAATGATATTGATCACTTGGGGAATTATTTTCTATTATATTTTTATATGTTTTATATTTATTTATGTACAAGTGACTTCCCCCTAGTAGAATGTAAGCTCCTTAAGGGAAGAAACTTTGGTTTTTATCGTTGTATCCACAGTGTTAACACAGTATATGTCATGTAGTAAGCACTTAATAATTTTGTTGAATTAAATTGAATTACATATTAGAAGCTTGTTTTTTGGGGGGCTCCAACATTTAAAAAATTATTCATTTTATCATTCAGTGAAATATAGTATTTTTACTAACATTCTGTATCTTTTATTTCATATATGTATATAGTTATAGTTATGTGCATATTACTATATAGCTATATAGAAAGATATAGTTACATCTATTTATATATAGTCATACTATGTTTAAATGTACAACCTGGTCAGTTATTATCTTTGACTGACATGAGTCTTACAGTTTATTCTTCAAACATTTTCAAATGAATCTGACTAGTTTTCTAAATATTTACTGTTCAGGTGTTTACATTGAAGAAGTCCTAAATAAATGGAAAGGAGATTATGAAAAACTGGAGCATAACCACACTTATATTCAATGGTTGGTTACTTATTAGCTATTTTAAAGCATGACTTGTTTAATTATTTGTGTTAATCAAACTGAATAAAAATAAAACTTCAATTCTTCTTTCTTTTTTTTTTTTAAACAGGCTTTTCCCACTGAGAGAACAAGGTTTGAACTTTTATGCTAAAGAGCTAACTACATATGAAATTGAGGTAATATATATTATAGCTTCATTTTTCAACTTATGTGTGTGTTTAATATATGATCATTGTAAAGTATGTGTATTCCAGAGTAATTTTATCTGGATTTGTTTTTCTCTTAGGAATTCAAAAAAACAAAAGAAGCAACTAGAAGGTTCTTCTTGGCTTATAAAATGATGTTAGAATTTTTTGGAATGAAGCTGACTGATAAAATTGGAAATGTGACTCGGGCTACTAATTGGCAGGAACGGTTTCAGCATCTGAATGAGTAAGTAAAGCTGTCCTTTAGAAATCTTGGGCCCATCTTTTCCGAGCATTCCAATTACTTGCTCCTTGAAAGCCTGGATCAGTGACGGCCAAGTCCTTTCGTTTAAGTTATTTTAAAAGCATGTGATTTGTTTGTATATTCCACCAGATAGAAGGAAATTTTCCCTTGCTATTATTTAGCTGAAAAAAAAAAGAATTTTTCTTTTTAACTTGAGAACTCCTGAAAAAATATAAAAATCAGTATATTTAGGCCAGGCTGACTATTTTTTTTTTTTGGCTGAGATTTTTACAACTAAAGGCCTGTTTTATTAATATTTTCTTGGTCCACTTGCAAACTGATTTTTCATGTTAATTGGAGGATGACATCTTTGTTTGACTGAGAAACAGCTTTAAAGCATTTTTAGAACATTATAATTAGCTGAACTAGACAAGTAGAGATAAGGGGGAAAAAATACCCATTAACACTAACCTAAACATTTTTTCTTCACCAAAACACTTCAGAGTTTTATGCATCGTTAAGTTAAGATTTTATTAAGGCCTTTATTTTATGTGCTTAGTCTTGAATTTATTAAATATGCGTATATGCAACAGTTTTTATTAACTCCTTTCTGTAGTATTATTAGATATAATCAATTTCATTTAAAAAAGATTATTGTAGTAAAAAAAACTATGGATATTTGGGTCTAACACTTTATGATCTTGATTAGAAGACTCAGCCTATCTACAAACATTAAGTGCCTAATATGTGCCTGATGTTGTGTTAGGGATACAAGTACAAAGAAAGAAAACAATCCTGACTACTAGGAGCTTACGTTATTTTTTTTTTAAATTTTCATTGACTTGTTTATTTACTTTTAGTTTACAAGATTCAGTTCCATAATCCCTTGAGTTTCAAGTTTTCCTTCCTCTCTTTCCCCCCCCACCCATGGCGGCATGCAGTCAAGTATAGAATCTGCAAATACTTTCACATTGTACAATAGTCTGGTTGTATAGAAGGGTTGTAACCAATGAGTGAACACTGGGAAAAAAGAAAGAAAACCAAACATGGAAAAGAACGAGAGCATGTAGGTTGCTTCAGTCTCCATTTAAACTCTGATCTTTCTAGATCTTTCTCTGAATGTAGACATCTAGGAGCTCACATTTTAATAGGGAAATAATAAGTACATTTGAATGAATAAAAAATTTGCTAAGTGCTTATTGCGAAATGTGCAGAATAAAGAATTAAGTTTATGTGGTTACCTGACTTATTTAGCACCTTTTGAACAAAGTATATACATTTCTTCCTGTCAAGCAATTAGCTGCTTGTAGGTCAAATTTTCTTCCCTATGAAATTTTAATTCATTTGGTAGAAAATTTAGAGTTACATGGAACTAATTTATTATTCTTTAGCAGTGTCAGGCTATGGACCCAGCATTGTAAAAAATAAAATTGTACCTTTGAAGTATATCTGCAAGAGTTTCCCCATTCTTAAATATTCCTTCCCTGTTTCCAAAATACAAAATGTTATTTTGGAATCATTTTTCCTTAGACTTCATAACTCCTTCCACTCCCCTCCTCCCCACCAACAGAAAGCACTCAAAAAAACAAAAACAATAGCCCACTTCTCGATCGGCCATAGTGGCTGTCAGCCTAGGATCCTTAGGGCTTTAGGAGACTGTCAGTTTCACTGCTAAACAAAGAATTTTTCCCTTAGGGGCACTTTATATAAAGTAGAATACTTTGAAGAAGCAATGGGTGGCTTGCTATTGACTGTAGTCAGGGGAAGAGAAATTATGTTACAGTAACATTCTCTCTTTCTTCTACCCCTACTGCTTTGCTTTCCTTCCCATCTTCCATCTTTTATCTTTTCCTTTCATCTTCTCTGGATTTTTAGGCAGGCCCTTGACTAGCATGAAGTATAGTAAGTGTTAGGAGACAAAGCCACTTACAAAGCCCCTTCCAGTTTGAGACAGAGGAGCCGTGATGTATGGTCTTTTCCAAATTCAAAACTGGAAAGGAAAACAAATCTTATACTTAAACAAGACCTTTCAACTACTTTTCAAAGTATTTCTCTCTTCCTCTATCTCACAAATAGGTTTAAAGTATTTTTTTAAAAATTGAACTGAATTCAATTGTAGCTTAGGACTCAAAGCTCTTGTGCACTCGCTTTCTCTCTCTTTCTCTCATTTACATGTGTGTGTATATATATACGTATATGTATATATATGTATATATATATATATATATAGGTAGATAGATAGATAGCTCTCTCTCTATATATGTAGACATATCTAGATATAAATACTGATCTATCCTCATTTTAGAGTAAATGCATAAAGGGGAAAAAAGAAAAAAAAGAGGTGGGAGAAAGTATATGAACTAATATGCTATTTTTGTGGTATCCTAGATATGTTAGCTATTTTATTATCCTCACTTTACATTGAAATGTACCACCCATCAATCAATAAACATTAAATTCTTAGCATGTGCCAAGTACTATGCTAGGGGTAATGAAGGTAAAAATGGAGGCAAAAGAAAAAAAAATGTCTTCCGTGTTCAGCTAGCTTAGGTTCTTTAGTGGGAAACAATACATACTTATGGAAATATATATAAAATTGTTGCAAGCTATTTTTTGGGAGGTGGTATGACTTGAACCCAGATCTTTCAAACTCTGAAGCTATTTATCCTCTATATATTTTGCTGATCCTCACTGATTTGCTGAGAGTGTTTGTTTTTGTCTATAAATAATACAGTAGGAGTTCAGAGAAGGGAGAGCTCAGTCTAGGTGGGAATAGTAGGAGAAGGCTTCATGTGAGACTTGTACTGGGACATGGAGGATGAGAAAAATTTGGAATGTTGAGGAGTGATGACATTCAAGGCAAGGGAAAGAACATGAACAAAGGTGAGAATGAATAGGACGTGGGTGGGGGAATAGAAAGGAGACTGACTAGGCTGTAGTGAAGGGTTTGTATTGGGGAGTAATGAGAAATAAAGTTGGATAGGTAGGATGGGATCAGATGTAAATAAGGTTGGACAAGTAGCTTGGAATCAGGTTGCCAAAGAAGAGTCAATAGAAACAAAGACCAGGGATGGACACTACTGATAAGTAGTGTGGAGATACAGACTGAAGTTGGATTATAGTTGACCAGGTATGTGTCATTCCCCAGTAGCATTCTGTAGTCCTGGAGCAGTGGTATGTGTCGGTGCAGGGGGAATGTTTCATTGCATGCTGCATACTGTTTCTAAAATCTTACCCCAATGATATCATAAGGGTTTACAACCTTTTTCCCCCATAAATTGGGACTGTGGAGGGAACTTCAGAGTCTCTATAAGTATGTGCATTGTGGGACATAGGGCAAGGAAGGAGGAATTCATACGTGGGTTGTATAATTTAAGGAGAGGAAACAGGAAGGGCTGATTTTTTTGAGTCAATCGGTTAGTTGACAAGTATTTACTAATCAATGCCCAGGGTTACAGATCTGTATCTGGTATGATACTGGATTTAAACTCAGAAGCACATGTATGAGAGGAAGCTTGGCATAGTGTTTAGAAGGCTAGACTTGGAGTTAGAAAGACCTGAATTCAAGTCCTTCCTCTGGCTTTTACTATTAGCTATGTGACCATTGGCAAATTACTTAATATTTCTAAGACTATAAGTCACAGACTAGTTGTTGTTCTGTATCAGTGGAGGATACGACGTGAGGAGTTCCTTACATACATGGATGAAAGTAGTAGTCCAGAATGAAAGGGGTAAGGGGAAAATTATTATGGTCAGGAAAATAAGATACTTTAAAAGACACATTCTAAAAGATCAATTTCTTTGTTTAAATTAGGCATGTACCCAGTATGGCAGTTAATAATGTTCTAATAATTTAAAATGGCATCATAAAAACAATTTTTTTTAATAGTCTTCCATTGGGATTTTTCTGGTAATCCCATCCTGATATATGATGCAATCATTTTGAAAGTGTATGCTGATGTGATTTGCTTATGATTACTTAGTAGTTTCCAAGTTTACAATTTATCATTGCTACCCTGAAAGTTGTCACTTCTTAGTTTTCTCATATACTGTTTCTTTTTTCCACCCACAATCACTGACTGAAACAAAGAAATATACAATACAGAAAATAAAAATACCCAACTACTCTGTGTATATGTGTGTGTGTGTGTGTGTATGTGTGCATGTGTGCATGCATGTGTCTCTGAGTGTTAGAGAGTGGAGGATAGTGAAACCCATTTGACATTTATGAGTGAAGTTTTATGTGTCATAGTATTCAGAAAAACAAGTCTCTTCTATCCTACCCCAAAAGCATATTAAGTAATTCACTGAAAATGCTATGCTATTAAGGGGAAAAAAATCTGCCCTTGAATTATGTGAATTGCTTAAGAATGGAACCTTTGATGTATAATCCCCTCTCTCTAATGATTCTACCTGCCATCAGAACTCCTGTTCTGATGAGTATGCATTTTATGTACTTTGGCTACTGGTTAGACCTAGTCTTATTTAAACATTTTTAGAGAGGAGAATGTACTTACTAAGCTCTCAATTATCCCTGCTTTTAGAGAGAATCAATGGTGCAAAACATCAGCTAAATTAAAAAAAACTATATATAGATATGTCTCTATAAAGGTTTTTTTGGGGAATGTTTAATGTTTGTTAGTTATCAATTTGTAACTTCAATTGAATTGTCTAGATTAATATGGAAAAATATCATTTTGCATTTCTCATGAATATATCAATTAATCTAAGTAGGTTGCAGTTTAGAAACTTTCTGGGTATCAGGAAGAAGTCAGCTTTTTAAATTATTTGCTTTAGATAATTTAAAACATGAATAGTACTACACAGGTAATTGAGCGTTGGTTCTTTGATGCTTTTGACCTTTGAAAACAAAGTTTTAGGTTGATGATTCAACAGATCAAGATGATGTAAGTGGACTTTCACAAGTGACTCAGTGTTGTTATTCCCCTGACATCCCATTTCTCTCTCTGTTTCTCAGCACTGGCTCTCCCCCATATCTGTAAGATACTTCCTCCTTCCCACCCCCAGACTTAAAATCTCTAGTTTCATTCAAGACTCAGCCACAAGTATCACCTTCTACGTGAAGTTTTTCCTGGTCCCCTTAGCTACAATGTGTTCCATGTCCAAAAAGGACCTTGTATTAATTTTATATAGGCTAGAAATGGATTCTGAACCTGTGATTTAGTGATATGGGAAATGCTCAAATAAGGATATTCTGCCATTTTAGGTTGGCATCTTCTCTGCCATTTATAGCCCTAGAGAATTGCCTAGAGTATTGAGAGGTTAAGTGAATTGCCCAGTGTGGGTCAGAGGCAGGACTTGAACCTTGATCTTCCTGGGCATCTACCACTGTATTCACTACCCCATGCTGTCGTTGTCTTGTATTTGTGTGTATATATACACTATATATAGGTATACACATGAATATGTATCTCTGTATGTATATATATATATGTATATATATATACCTATGTATGCATATACATGTTTGTATATCTGTTTTGTGTAATATATAAACACATATATAGTACATGTGTAAACACACTTATATGTGTGAATATGTGTATAAATATGCACTTTTTAAACGTATATTTGTGTGGTATATATACATGTCCTGTTATTTAGATCAGTAGAACAGATGAAAGGTTTTTTTTTTTAATGAGGGGGGAAGGCAGGGCAATTGGGGTTGAGCAACTTGCCCAAGGTCACACAGTAAGTGTGTCAAATGTCTGAGGCCAGAATTGAACTCAGATCTTCCTGACTTCAGGGCTGGTACTCTATGCACTGCACCAATGAGCTGCCCCTAGATGTAGGCTCTTTGAGGGGGCTTACTTCCTGGCTAAATCCCTCTTCTCTGACCATCTCTATAAGAATCTTGGACTCTCATTGGGTCTTCTAGCTCTGAGAGGTGAACTTTTGCCACACCTTGGGGCCTAACCCCACATGCTACTTCTAGGACGTTTCACCATGTTTTCCTTCCTTCATTTGGGTTCTCCCTGAGTTTCAGTACCCTGTTGTGTATCATCTTCCATATTTGAATATAAGCTTCTTGAGGGGAGGGGCTGTTGTATTTGCTTCTATTTATATTCTTGTTGTTTGGTACCGTGCCTAGAACATAATAAGCATTTGAAAAATACTTTATCTATGTGAATTCAGGCCAGGGGCTGTTTCATTAATTTTCTTTGTCTACCCAGTGCCTATCACAGGGCCTGGTACATGGTAAGTGTTCAATAAATGCTTATTGACTGATAGACTCTGTCATTTTAATTGGTAAACATATGGTTTGTAGAAGTAGGTCATGCCTCATTTCAATTTAGTTCAATCTAAGAAAATGCCTCCCTGATTTCCTTGCTTTGGGTAGATTTTTAAATCTTCTAAACTATTTTAGTTAATCTGTGAATTGAATGAGATTCTGCATTTGTTCAGAGCTCATTTAAGACAACTAATATCTGAGACAGAGAGGGAGAGGGAAAGAGAGAAAGAGAGAGAGAGAGAGAGAGAGAGAGAGAGAGAGAGAGAGAGAGAAAGAGAGAGAGAGAAAGAGAGAAAGAGAGAGAGAGAGAGAGAGAGAGAGAGAGAGAGAGAAAGGGAGAGTCTAATAGCCATGCTAATTATCCATTCATCCAGATCTCTCCTGACAATGTTAGACCATCAGAAAGCAAAGTACCTGGACCTAACAAGCAAAGCCCCTTGTAGAAATGTCATTAAGTGAGGTATGATTTCATGTTATTTCTCTGCCTTTGTAGAAAGGATTGGTAGGAGAGTCATTTAGTTGAAAAGATTTTTAAAAATCATAGTTAAGATATTGTTTGCTCAGTATCCTTTATAGTAGGATAAAAGATCCCACATGATAAATGCCTGCTTTAGTTCAAAGAGAAATTTTCTCTCTTTGGATAATTCATATGCTTCCTGTTGCCAAAAAGCAAAAACCTATATAACCCAGTGGTTTTTTATTTTTTTATTTACCTGGCAGAAAATTTAGGACTAATTTTATTGTCCTAGTATTTTATTCTGCTCAATTCAGGTGCATATAAGCTTCTATACCCTTTAGATTTACTTTGTTCTGTTTTATCTTTAAATGCCTTGTCTCGTATTGTGTTCTATTTTATAAATTGTATCAAGTCCTATAGGAAGTAAAGTACACATGTTAAATGAAAAAATTATATTCTATAATGCCAAGGTATTAGCTGGTAGTGGAATGCTTTTATAGGACATCATGAAACAATGCTGAGTTGTCCAAAATAGATTGAATCCTTACTACCGTATGGTCATCCTTTTATTAATCTCTGTTTGACTTCCTGCTATACTTTACAGAGTGACTCTTCTAAAACCGTTTTTTCTCCTCATGTTCCAAATGTCATCCCCACACCCTTTGCTGATAGAACCCAAACCATCTGTGTTGAACATTTTCATCTCCCCTACCCATTCCTCAAAAGTTCTTTATAGTTTTAAATATCCTATCCTCTTTTGTTTCAGTCTCACAGGATAAGGTGATCCTTCTCCTTTCCAAAACCAGTCAGTGTATTTGAGCCCATGACCATATAAGTGCTCATCCACTTTGTGCACTTGTTCCATTAATCATAACCCTCTTTCTCTTTTCATTAGTGTCTCCTAAACTATCAGATTCTTCCCTGCTATCTGTATATATACTTAAATCTGTACATATCTAAATACCTAAATAAATATATACCTAAATACCTATACACACAAACACACACACACACACACACATACACACACACACACACACACACACACACACACACACACACACACACACCCCTAAATCTTTCCCATTTTTAAAACAATACAGCAAGAGGGAAAGCACATCCCTTCACTTAACCAATAGGGTTGAGGGTTAGCCCCTCAAGCTGTTGTCTTATATTTGTCTTCACCTTCCTTGATAAGCTTCCTGAAAGAATTATTTGTGGTGTCTGCCTCTACTTACTCACCACTCATCCACTCTTCAACCGTTTGCAGTGTGGCTTCTACTCAGAATGTTTCCAAAGAGGTTACTGGTAATTGCTTAATGGCTAAATTGAATAGTCTTTTCTCAATTCTTATACTTTTTGATCTTCTTGATCTTTTAGAATTTAATGTTTTTGACTGACCCTTTCTCTCCTTTCTTTTTTCTCTAACATACTTGTCTCCAGTCTCTCCTGAGTATCTAAACTGTTCCTTCTCTGTTTCTTCCATCATTTTATCACTCATTTCTTGTCCCCTAAGGGGTAGTGTCCTTCCAAGCTCTTGCCTGAGCCTTCTCATCAACTCCTATGACGTATTGCAATGCAAATGGCTTTCTAATCTATACATCTCACTTTGATTTCCTTATTGAATTCCAGTCCCACGTTTCCAACTACCTGCTGGATATTTTTACTTGGATGTCTCATTGGTATCTTAGGCTAAACCTGTCCCAAACTTAATTATTTCCTGCCTCTCCCCCAAACCCCCCTCTCCCCCAAAAACTTCTGTCCCTTCTCAGAGCTTCCCCAGTTTCATTGATGGAACCACCGTTCTAAGTCACCAGTTTCAAACCTTTAGAGACATCTTTGACTCATCCTTCAACCTCATTCTCTATATGCAGTCACTTGCCAATTCCTGTGCATTTTTATTAACATCTCATATTCAGACTCTTCTCTCCACTCATTTGGCCACTACTATAGTTCAGCCTTCCTCCACCCTTGTTGAAACACTTTTTCTCCTCCCTTTAGATACTCCTAGAAAAACTTTCATTTGAATTTCCCCTTTGCTCTCATTCCTGCATTGTATTATACTTACCTGAGAAGCAGCATGATATGCAAGTGCTAGATTTGAAACATATTGTGGATTTGGAATAAGGATTGACCTAAGTGAGAGGGTTTGAATCCCTGAGCTGCAACTTAGTAAATGCTAATATAGGCAAATCATCAATCTCTCTGAACTTTAGTTTTCCCCTTTGTCACTAAATGTCTTTGGGGAATGCTTGGGGAATAGGAGTAATAATAGCTGTGGTAACTAACTCTGAGGGTTGTTTTGAGTATCAAATGAGATAATAGGTGCAGTGTTTTATAAAATTGGAAACACTTTATAAATATCAGTTATTAGAATCTTAGGTCTAGAACTAAAATATGCCAGCTAGTCCAACTCCCTCACTCAACATGGTGTGGTGCCAACACAATATTCACAACACTGATGGTGACTGTGAATATGACAGCATAGTGTTCAATCACAAAATATGACAGATTCTTCATATAGAAGACAGAAGCAAAACATTTATTTAGACACCGGAAAACCAAATTCCATCACCAGGCAACTGAATCCATCATAGCAACAAAGAAGTTAATACATCACTACTCAGCAGAGAGCCACACCATCCTTTAGCCTTCCCATAAACCAAACTCACAAGCCTACTTATCTCCCTGGTTTTGTTCTCTCCTCCCTCCATCTCTAACTGCTCTGACTTCCAGCCTCCTCTGGGCTCTGTTCCATCCTTCAGCAAACTGGTCCCACCACAAGCTCCATATGATTACATTTAGCCTACTAGGAGGCAGGGAAAATTTTTGAAGCAGGGAAGGTCTTCAAATACCATTATATCTATTAAGAAGCAGGGAAGATCTCCAAATTTCCATTACCATTACACATGATCACACAGGTAGTTTAAGAGGTAAGATTTGAACCCAGGTCCTCTAAAAGCTCTGTTGAAAAGATGGAGCAGATGACATCATCCCTGTATAAAAGTACTTCACTTAGCCTACTATTATGCATCATGGCATTAACGTAACTATAGGTTTATAAATGTTATGCTTGAAAAGCTCAAGTCCTATGAAAATGGAAAAATTAGAAGTATGCATTATATGCCTGTTATTAAAAAAATCAGCCTAGGTAAGATTGTAGAGACATTAGCGGCAGCTTGGCAACCAAATGGTAATTAATTTTGGTTATGACCTCTCACAAAGCATAAAGAAGTCACAGTGTTTCAGATAAGGAAAAAAAACTGTACTTGAAATATTTAAACAAAAGAGGTGATGAATAGTGTAGGAGATGAGGGATTTAAACATGTACAGTGAGAAGAGTGCTAGATTTTAAATAAGTTCTGATTCTGGATCTGTTACTACTTATATGCCTTCGACATGTCACTAAATTTCTTATGATATGTTTCCTCCTCTGTAAAATGAAAGGGCTGGAGTAGATGGTTACTGAAGAAGCTTCCAGCTGTAGATATAAGCTCCTAAAGTCTTTGGATCACTTAATGGTTCAAACTTTCTGGTCATTAGTTTTCTCATCTACAGAATGAGGAGGTTGAACTAGATGACCTGTAGGGACTCTTATTAAAGTTCTAAATCAATCCTATAATGATCCTAGAGAGCCAACATCAACTTGAAAATCATTTTTGTCCTTTTTTCTATCACATCCTTTCCCAACTAAAACTCACTCATATGTTCATATTTTGACTTAATACCTGAGGAGTGGGAGAACAAATGTGTACCAAAAGCTGAGTTGTAGAAGTGCTTTTTTTCATTTTTGCCAAACCATTAGTTATGAAGTGCAGTGAAGAAGATAACTTTGTGAAATATCAGAATCAAGTGATAACCCTCTATCCTTAATATCACAGACATAGTGAGATCCTATTCTATTTTGGCAGACCACAAACCTCCCTGTCTTGTACCATCTGAACTTCAGTTTTACAAAAATACCCTTAGTTTTGTTCATTCCTCAAAGTCCCAATGGCTTGCCATTATTAACTTTACTTCAATTCAATAGGAATTTATTATTTCCTATATCCCAGGGGCTGTAATAGAGTGCCTACCCTCATAGAGCTTATATTTTACTGATAAGTGGTCATAATTGACCACATATAAGTGGTTGTCTGTGTTAACTTCTTTGCAAGCAAATTCTACTTGCGTTTCAACAAATTAAGCTAGATGTATTTAAATCAAAGACCATGTAATTGTCACTGGCTTTGCAAACATGGAAGGAAGAAAGGCATGATACCCTTTTAATTTAGTAGTGCTCAGAGAATGTTAATGCACACACTATTAGAAAAATATTGGAAATTGTACAATTATGAAGCAAGTGGCAGAGTGCCCACTAAAAAAATAAAACAAATTCCATTCACATCTATGTATTTCTTTAAAAAACATTCTTTGATGTAACCCTTGGACTGAATCAGGGAAATCAACTATAATTCTGAGAGCCAAATCTATTTAAGGTTTCAGATGTGTTTTCACTATTAGGTATGAAAGAGTTACTATTCTTAGAATTCCCTCACCCTGCCCCACAGCTTTGTTTTTACTAATGCTGAGACTCAGTAGTCACAGTGAAATGAAAACCCAAAACACTCACTGTTTTTTCCTTCAAGAATTATAACATTCATCCAACTGCCTGCCCTTTTCCCACTTGCAGGTTTGAGCTATGTTAAGTAGCATAGAGATGTAGAAAGAGCAAAAGTTAGGGAAAAAAAAAAGGCTTCTCTTGACTGTCCAGAATATTGGGCTCTTTGGAACTATGTGAGGAGTTAAAAATATGGCTGGAGTAGGGGAGAGGGAGAAAAAGACCCAAGGCTTGGAATAGTCTTTCTGGGGACATATGATTCCCCATCTTCTCATACCTTATTCCACTCTGTGTATCTGTAATCCAGTGGCATTGTTGCTCCTTGCTTTGGATAATCCATCTCCCAACTCTACATTTTCACTAGCTGTCTCCTATGCTTGGAATGGGCTCTCTGCTCATTTCCGCCCTCCTGGTTTCCTTCAAGTTGCAGTTAAAATGCTGTCTTCTGCAAGAAGTGTTTCTTGGTTCTGAATACTAGTGCCTCCCCCACTACACCCCCAGATTACCTTCAGGTTATCCTATCTATCTATCTATCTATCTATCTATCTATCTATCTATCTATCTATCTATCTATCATCTATCTATCTATATATCATCTATCTATCTATCTATCTATCTCTGTCTATCTATCTGTCCATCTATCTATCTATCTATCATCTATCTATCATCTATCTATCTATCTATCTATCATCTATCTATCATCTATCTATTTATATATCATCTATCTATCTCTATCTATCTGTCTATCTATCTATCTATCTATCTATCATCTATCTATCTATCTATCTCTATCTGTCTATCTATCTATCTATCTATCTATCTATCTATCTATCTATCTATCTATCTGTCTATTGTGTTTGTATATAGTTGTTTGCATGATATCTCCCCAATAAGATCATGAACTCTTTGAGGGAAGGGATTGTCTTTTTAAAAAAATTCCTAGTACTTTCTTGGTACAATGTTGTTGTTTGTCCTTTGTTCTCAAAGAAGGCCATGACATCAGGAAAATGATGCCATGACTTGCAAGTGAATTGGATTTAAGTGAGGGAGGGCTGTGCAAAGTCACCAGCCTCCCTTTCTCCTCCAGAACCATGTGGGCCCTATAGCAAGATATAGATCAGGAAAACCGGAGATGGCCCTGGATGCAGTGGGAGACCTTGGTCTTTTTAAGGGCCTCAGTTTGACTGAGGTAACATTCATTCAGTGATTAAGGCTAGGTAAGGAATGAGGCAAAAAATCAGTCTGGGAGGGGAAGACCCTCATGACTTCTGACCAAAACAAACAGTTTCTATTTACATTCATGTAAATAGCACATGGAGGTGGGAGAAGCAAACAATGACCACTCCTGGGGCTTGGAATAAGAGCTATTATTGGCCAGTTGATTTTGGTTTAAGGCATGGTCCTGAAGAAAGAAATCTAGCCTATAAACTCCAAGATATCTTGTGAGGTTTCAGTGATCAAAATTTAACATTCCTTTGGGCACATTGTAGGTAGTTAGTAAATGCTAGCTGATTTGACTTATGGAATTCACGGGTGGGATGATTGTTTCTAAATGGTTCAACTGAATTAATCTGAGAGAACCATTATTCATATCAAATGGAACACCAGGGTTCCCCTGAACATAGTTGTGTGTAGAAGCACTAATTGAAGCAGTTGGAAAACACTTTTAGGGTAAAAGCCGTTAGGAATAACACGCAGGGATTGGGTTGAATTGGGGCGGTAGAGCATGGATAAGACAATGTTTGGGAACCTGGAAGAAGTATGCAGAGATATTTAAAGGCAGTCTTAAGATTGTGTATGCTTAGTTATAAAAAGGGACTTTGGTACAGAAAAGAGAAGTGTTAGATTTTGAAATGGGAGCAGTCTTTGGGATGTGACAAATAGCGGTGATCACTTTTGGAGAAGCCAGAGAGAATGCCATGGAATAGAAAAAAAAAATAATATCATTAGATTTGCAGCAGATGCAAATACAGTAGTCCTTTTTTTCTCCTTAATTGTTTTCTTTGCTAACCAGTTAGAATTGCTCACAAAATGAAGTAAAATGATCTTTTCCTTCATTCTTTTCCATTTGCTTCATTCTGCTGATTTTGCTGATCAGCTCCTACAAACTGCAGCTGGCATGTCAGCCCTTGTTATGCTTATACAAATCACAATTACAAAAACAGTAGTGTTTTTACAATTAAGTGCTTAGTTATACTATTGATTCTCCAAGTACTTAATAAACAAATATTAATTCCTCCAACATCACTGGGAATAATTCTTATTCTGTATGTTTTTCTAATAGAAAGCATTAAACAAAGAATGTGTTTGTATTGCAGAGACTTGTTTGATTTTCACACAAATCAGCAAATGTATTTTGACATCAAGGCTCTGTAGCATGTTATAGGGGAAAGACCTAGGTTTGAATCATAGCTCAAATACTGAGTTACCTTGGGCAAATCACGACTTTTCTGGGCATCCCTTTCCTCATTTGCAATTGAAGGGGTTGAACTGAAGTCCCTTCCAGCTCTAAATCTATGACCTTTAGCCTTGTAAGAATAAGGGCCAGTGACTTGATCAGGATAGGGAACTTTCAGGTGAGGAAACTCCATCAGTGCAAGTAACACCTCTGCCACTTAGAGTCTCAGAAAGTTACCTAGAGCATTGAGATGTTAAGTGACCTTCCCACTTAGCCAGCATGTGTCAGAGGGTAGCTTGAAGGCCAGTTCACCACCATGTTGTTCCATGTTCCATGTTGTTTCTAATATTAGTCTAAATAAAAGACCCTAATTTATTCTTTCCTTTGAGGGTCCTTTCTTATTTCAAGGTAATATGACATTTCACCTTCTTACTTGTCCATAAACTTTCTCTAGTAGTTTTAGTTTCCTGTTTTTTCCATCTGCTTTTTTTGCTGATTGCTGTTAATAATATCTTCCAGGTCTCAGCACAACTACTTAAGAATTACCCGGATTCTGAAAAGCCTTGGTGAGCTCGGATATGAACATTTTAAATCCCCTCTTGTAAAATTTATTCTTCAAGAGGCCCTGGTAGAGAACACTCTTCCAAATATCAAGCAGAGTGCTTTGGAATATTTTGTTTATACTATTAGAGACAGAAGAGAAAGAAGGAAACTCCTCCGGTTTGCTCAGCAACATTATACCCCTCCAGATCATTTTATTTGGGGACCTGCTAAAAAACAAAAGCCTGAAGGAAGCAAAGCAGCAAAGACTCCTACATCTCCTGTCTCTGGTCACAATATTCAATCTATGCACAAAAAATCCAAGGAATCTAAGAATAACTCCACAGCTGTTCATTTAAGTAGCAAAGCAGCTGAAGAAAATAAGGGAGAATTGAAAGAAAATGGAGAAAATGCAGATCGGCCTGGAATGGAGGCTGGTAATGAAGTCGCCAAGCTGAGAAATAGTGAAAAGGATGGCAGTGCTGAAAGTCCAAATTCTAAGCCAGAAAAAACTATTAATAATCTCTTAGATAAAAAAGAAAATGCTCTGCCTTTTGAAAAGTGTGAGGACAGTGAATGTCAAAGCCTGGATTGTGAAAATTCAGGAGTTAAAAGGAAAGGTTCTTCAGATGAGGATAGCAAGAACTGCTCTAGTAACTGTTCAGAAAACACACAAACCAGTTTAGGTAAGGAAAAAACTATTGTAGAACCCATCCCAAAGAACAAAGATGAGGTCAGATCCTAAAATTGGGACCTAGACATCTGCTTGTGACTCCTGTTGTGAACAATTTTTGTTGTTTTCATTTTGGAAGTCTTAAGACAAGATGCATCAGATAATGCTTTTAGGCTCTGAGTTTTCAAATTCTGTTTTGTATACAGTTTATAATAGCTTTAAAATAACATACTTGGTACCTTGAAACAACTGTCTGTGTTTGACCTAGAAATAGTTCCTTTTAGGATAGATTGCATTCTATACAGGGAAAAACAACAATTCTGTTGTGTTGTGTTACACTGCTTCATACTTAGTTTCTTTAAAATAAAAGAAAGTAGAGATCTCTGGTTTTCTCAGAGGTATTCCAAAAGCAATTTGGTCTTTGGGGAGTACCTAAAAAAAAAAAGCTTATTTTGAAAATCTTCAAAATGAAAAGGATATTCTTGGTTTAGTTACCCTGATATGCTTAAATCCCACTTTTAAATCTTTGTAAATTGATAAGATAAGTTGCCAGGCAGCATTAAGAACTTCCCATATAAAGGATTATGCTGACCTTCCATTTGAATTTGAAATAGAACATTGGCTGGAGTGTAACTTTAAATTCTGTAGATTTTCTCTTAAACAAATCATAGCTACGTTTTCCTGAGCTAAGCACTTAATATAAGTTTTGATGCCAAAGACACAGAGAAACATTATTTCTGAGGACATTGTGTTTGCTTTTAGGTATTAATCCTGTGTCTTTCAGATAATTATGTATATACAGAAAAACTGAAGATAGGAAGAATGAAAAGAAGGAGTTTTTTTTTAATCTTTAACAACAAAGTCATGAAACCTACTTTGCAAGGCATTTAACAGTATAAACACAGATATCTCAATAAGGTGCCTTATAAGATTGATAGATTGATGTGGGCCCCTATACAATGAAGAAGGACCGTGTGATTCCCCTTTCTAAAGTGTTAAGCTTTGAAATTAGAAAAACAAAGATTGAAATTCATTACACTTGGTTTGAATATACTTAGAATGAGGGTCATCAAACCATTCAAGTTTTCATCTCTGCAGGCATTTATGTCATCAGTGCAGACTGCAAACCCTAGTAGATGGTTACATGAATTGCTATAGAGTGGAAAAAAAATCGTGATGGCCAACATTCTGGTGATAAACCTCTCCAAACTTAGGGTGGTTCTCACATAACAGATTCATAGCACACATGGCCATATGTGAAGCCTTCAAGCTTGCCTTCAAGGATCTGCCAGAGAATGAGCTCCACTTGCCTAGCTTTTGAAGACCTAAGGGTAACCCCAATACCACAGGAAGTTATTGAAGTAGGCTTTTCATGGAGATTTTAGAATACATATCTTAACTTTCAAAAATCTGTCTTATTTTTAATTGGGTTATTTGTGGAAATTGTGAGTAGATAAGGGGAATCATGATCACTTTAGCATGCACCTTGAACTTACTCATCAATAGATACAGCAGTTTTGTTTTACTCATTTCTTTTGGGAAGTTGTTTTCTTTATTCAGCTTTACTTTTTTTTTTTGGCTAGAGGCATTTAAAAAGTTATAAATCCAGTAAAATGCTTTAATATGTCCTATTTTGAATTCTGTTGCATGTGTTTCTATTGGTTCACTTTCAGTGTTATATTTTGGTGATCTTAGAAAACATCCAGCCATTGCTTCCCTACCCCACCCAACTCCCAAGTTCAATAGGCTATTAGAGATATGTTCGATGTTACCATAATATTTGATTTTTTTGAAGTTTAATTGTGAATTTTGACACAAAATGAAATCCCATATCAGTGGCTATCATCAGCGAATGACGTCATAGTTTTCTGAAATAGTTCTTTATGTCACGATAATAAGGATCATTTTGACTATTTTATTAGTTTAAATTTTGTCAAGTGCCTATTTTTGCTTTCTCTTATTTTATGCAATGTTTCTATGGTTATATTGAGCTTTTACATATCCCTTTCTTGATTCTATGCAGGAAATATGTAGAATACCGTGTGGTGCTGAGCATAGCACCATGCCTTTGTGGGTACCTCATAAATGCTGTAGGATGTGTGTTGAGGGAGAGGAGAGGCTCCCACATTTGATTGTTTGTTTGATGATAGATAAGACAAGGACAGTGTTGATGATGAATAATCTTTAAGAGCTTATTAAAAATAACAAAGATTTATTCAATTGTTGTTTGCATTTTAGACGTGTTTCTGTACTCAGTGTTCATAGCTGTGTTCTCAGAATATTAAGCAAACAGCTAATGCTAGTAATCAGAACAAGGTTATTAAATAATCATTTATAATGGAATTATAACCTTTTATTTAGTAATTATGGCATATAATAACTCTTTGAGGTAGAAACAGACTCTAAATTGTCCACTGCAATAATAATAGCTGACATTTATATGGCATTTTACCCTATATTATCTCATTTGGTCCCAATAACAGGATAGCAAATTAGTAACTACAGGTATGATTATTCCCATTTTACAGATGAGGAAAATAAAGCTCCTAGAGAGTAAATGACTTGTCCATAGTCACACAGGTAGAAAGTATGAGAGGCAGGATTCAGGCCTAAGTCTTTCCTGATTCCAAGTCCAGCACTGTCCATTACTCTTTAAAAATATTTTTCTAATTAAGAGTTCCTTTTCTTATATATGATATTGTCTAACTTGTTTCATGAAATTTTCTAATACATAGTCCTACAGAGAAAACTGAGTTTCTTCCACATGGATTCTGGTCTTCCTTACACTAGAGACTTTTTGAAACAGGTAGTTAAGTTAAAAGAGAGTTTTCGAGAGGAGAATAGAGGATAGTGAGAGAATATAATCCTTTTTGCAGCTGCACAAAGTGCCAAATATCTTCTATTTGTTTTTCTATCAAGAATACTCTGTGAATTTAGTAACTTGTTTTATAAGGTATGCAGAAATGCATTTCTATGTATTTGAAACAGGAATCAGCCCTGTAGGTCTGGTTTTGTCATCTTATATTAAAATACACACACACAACTATTGTGATTACTAAGGCATATTGAAAAGCTATTATTACCAAAAAATTCAGTGAAGCATGTCTAAAGTGCCAGGAACATTACTGAGCCTTTGTGATATATAGTCCTTATCCTGTACCTAAGGCTGCAAGGACATGCAGTCAGATATTGATATAATGGTAACTTGTATTTTGTGGCAAATAGATGTAATGCTGCATGGATTATTATAGGACATTTGTGATAATTCGCCATTGCACTTTTTTGTAGTGGAAATGAAAAAATCTATACCATTAAACAATTCTGCCATTCACCATACAATTTTGGTGATTGTTCCCATAAAAACAAAAACTCCAAGGAATTCGATTAGAGATTTAAGTGAAATGTCAGTTTTGTGTTATCAAGTGTATTATGCACTTCAAAAAAATACTTCAACTCTGTTTTCAATTCATGTTTTGAGAGCACGCTTTTTTAAAAATTTAGTGTATGGAAGAAAACAAACCTTGTGACCACAGACTAACACAATCATTAGGGAGATTCTAAACAGCATTTTTGCCAAGTAGGAAGGCTTCTGGTTAGCCTTTTTATGTCATCATGGATTCAGATTTTGTTGAGCAGAAATATATATTTTTCTTTAAGCTTTTTTCTGAATAGCAGTTTGATTTTTTGGGGGGTGGGTGGGTGGGAATAGAAATTAAGTGTAGCATATTATGTATGCCTTGCTTTAATAAGTTTAGTAAGGAAAAGTTTCATATTGTCAAAATTTATAAAAGACAATTTAGTGTGTTTCTTTAAAAATCAAATTTTGCTAAGTTAAAATTTTGTAATAAGTGACTTATCTAATTCCCAGTAACTAAATCTGGCCAATCAGATGCCACATTTTAAGACATTTTTCAAGCATTCCTTCCCACTCTAGAAAAAAAGGACAATATGAACTGTTCTGTTTGCATTCTCTTGGTTTCTGACTGCACCTGCAGCTGCTTTATTAGGCATCCCCTCTCTTAGGGGGAGGTTCCTACTTGGTTCTAGGAATAACATCTATCCATATTTGAAAACAGATGCAGTCATTAGGCAATGTCCAGGTTGAAATTAATCACTCTAACTTCTACCAGAGCAGGATCTAAATACTGTGGTAGCAAAAAGCTATAAATACAGTAATATTTAAATTTCAGCCAAGGAGATAGATCCAGGAGGTCACCTTGGAAACTCATTAAAGCTAGGGTGACTAATATTTCAGATTGTAGTTGTGGTTGTAGAGAAAGCTGGCTGTCAGTGAAACATAGAAAATCTGGGAACCCCAAAACAAGGAAGCATATGTTTATTTACTCATTCTTCTTTCAACTTATAATTCTATACTGCTTATTGCACTAACTGATTCATGTGGGTTATTTCTGGGGTGACAGTTTGCCTGCTCTTTCCCAATTCTGAATATCCCACCTACTCAGCAAAATGTACAGGAATATTCCATGGTTTTAAAAATAATGTATGATTGAAACTAGTAATGATTTGCTTATATATAAGTATTCCTAGAGGTTTCCAGATGTGCCTTACATAGTGTAAGCAGTTTTCATTAAGAAGCTGACACTTTCATTTCTTTAAAAAATTTGTAAGAAACCATATCATGATATAAAAATTATAATATTTAATATCATGAATGAAATTGGTTTCCATGCAAGTTATTGTTCTTTGTTTTTTCTTTTGGAGAAATGGCCTCTTGGTGATACTTGCATTCATCCAAAGAGGGAAGGGGGAATTAGTAGATGTATTTTCCATAAAATTAAATCAATATGTTGTTTTGGGGAAAGTGTTTGGAATAAAAAGCATAAACTATTTAGTGTGTTAAAAACTATTTTTGCTTTCTATTAATTGGTATATTTAGCTTTCAACACCTATCTTAGATAAATATGAAATATCACATCTTTGTACCTGCTGATGTAAAGGGTACACAGAAGTAGGAAAGGAAAGCCCTTTTGACTAACATGTTAGAAGTTTGACTCTAAGAAATTGTTCAAGGCATCTAAAAACTACTTTCATAACTGCTTTGACAAATTATGATTGCATGATTGAGTCCTGCTTTCCAAGATAATGGTAATACTACTAATAAAAGAAATACTGATACCTCTGTTTTCTTTCTGACTTGTTGACTCCTCTCTTTTTTTGGTAAGGAATTATTTATTTTAGTAGAGTATACACAAGATGCTGAAAATGTGTGTTCCTAAGTGAAAACCATTCCACTGAAACTGCAGATTTCATATATACATTTCATTCTATATAAGACAATAGTTTCAGCTCAGTCGAAGTGAATATTTGGTCTTATACCTTATATACAACAAGCAGTTGCTCACCATATTTTCATTGTGTAGTATACTGAGATCAACTTGACTCCTGTTAAACAAATTGAAATTGCATGTAAATAATTATTCTCTGGGAAATACATTGCCTTATAATTTTTTTTTTTTGCTTCTGAGTCAGAAGTTATTTTGGCAGTCCTATTGTAGTTTTAAAAAAATTCGGTGAAAGAATTCAGTGTGCTTTAAAAATAGAAGTGGAAGGGCAAAGGTTGCAATTGCCCTGGGTTTTCAGCATTTAATCAGAATGCTTTATAGAATATATTTAAACCTTGAGATTTATTCATTGCATCTTCATTCTTAAAATTATGGAAGTGGTAGTGTTAATACAAGGAAGATGTTTTGCAAGACCTTAAGAAGGCAGTGCTGCTTTTATAAGCTTCTGTCCCCAGGAAACCTTCCAGTTTTTCTAGAGTGGGTTGAATTAGTCATTTGGTATTTATTGGGTACTTAGAGAATTTATAATCTAATGGGGAGGGGAAGATAAAGAAAACACTAAATATTGAAAAATGAATACACATTTAAATAGAACTTTTAAGGTTTGTAATATGCTTTTCACACATTGGTCCTATAAGGTAAGTAATATGATTTTCCTCATCAAGAAGTGGAGATCCCATAGAAGTTAAGTGATTTTCGCATAGTCATAAAGCTAGAAAGTATCAGAACTGAGATGCATATCCAGGTTTTTCTCTCTAAGATCACTGTTCTTGAACTAGAGTAATTAAAGTGCGTGCATGTGTGTTTGTGTGTGTGTGTTTCTGTGTGTGTGTGTGTGTGTGTGTATTGTGAGATAGACTCCTTTGTCAGTCTGGGTAAAGGTTATGGATCCCTTCTTGGAAAAAGTGTTGAAGGAAATATTAAATTTCAATTAGAGGCTAGAGAAAATACAGATTTTTTTTAACAGTTCAAGTTCACACCCCCCTTGAAATCTATAGACCTCTTTAGGGTCCATGGACACCAAGGTAAGAATCCCAGCTATGAAAATGGTGAGCCTGGAGGGAGAAGACTTGCTTGTGTATGAGTGGGACTGGGACTTGAAGAAGTGGTTGCATTTATTTAATTATTTAAAAGAGTGGGATATGAAATGGGTTAGATTTGTTTCATTTGATCTCAGAAGATCAGAATTAGAACAGTGAGTGGGAATTATAGAGAGCCAAATATTTGCTTGACATTTTAAAAAACAAACAAAAAACCCCCCAGCAACTTTCTAACAGTAAGAACCACCCCAAAATTGAATGGACTTTTTCCCCAGGACTTAAAGGGTTTTCCCTGTGGAAAGGTCTTCCAGTAAAGATTGAATGACTAATTTTTGGATATTTGTAGAGGGATTCTTGAACCTCAAAGTATTTGGAGTAGATGGCCTCACTGTTCTTTCCCAATCTGAGATTCTGTGGTTCTCTAAGGAACAGAAACAAACCTAACATAGAAACATACTTAATCATTATAACCAACTTTATGCTTGGAAACAATTGCAACGTTTGTTAGCATTAGAAGAGGATAATCTGGAAAATCTTCATCCAGGATATAGTTCTTGAATAATGTTTTTCAAGTTGTGATGTTACTAATTGTGGTGAGATTAGTCTGGGAAATCATGGAAATGGAACTCTATAATCTTGTCTTGTTAAAGCTGCCTCACCGTGTTCTCAGCCCCCACTTATAGCTATTAAGTAACCAGCTTCACTAAGACAAGTTTTACTTCTCTTTTTGTATGCCAACAGACTGGCTTAGGTATTAACACATATTTCTGTAGACAAGGCCATCTACAGAAAGGAGGAAGAATTGAAAGTCTGATGGAGGAGACTGGTTTTGGATTCAAATCTAGCACTTAATTTAGCACTTAATACTTTTGTGACCTTGAGTAAATCCCTTAATCTCTCTGAGACCCAGTTTCCTCATTGGTAAGAAGAGAAGGGTATAATGCCAATGCAATATTCACAGCGCCCATGGTGCTCTTCTAGCCCTAAGAACTGGGCTCCTAAGCAAATGCTTATTTAGCATGCATGTTAGAAACCAAATAATTATCCCCCACATTTCTGTGAGTCAAATGCTTAAAAAAACAGAGAAATCTAACTCATGTTTACTATCAAAATTCAGGGTATAAATGAGGACAAAATACTTATACCCTCAACTGATTTCAAAGAGGGGTGTTCCCTAACTGAAATAAATGGCAGGCTAAAATCAATTTACTGTTCCATTTTGGAAGTGGTAGTATGTCATATTTATGCATTTCAGGAAAAATGGTGGTGTAATTATTTTTAAATGCACACATTTTCATTCTGCAGTGGCAAATGTGTTGCAATTGATGGGTCTGCTCTGTACTCTGTATTCTCTTGCAGCATAAAATTACAGAATGCCATGCATGTTTGTTAGCACCAATACCATATGTATGTGGTAGAAGTTGTAACCAGTTTCTGGATCTGTATGGTACTATAAAATGCTTATTTTATAATTCTGTAACTGTATGGCAGTGTTATGCCAAAAATGTATACAGAGCAATAGTTTCTGTTGCTTTTTGCTAGATTTCAAAATATTGTTTCTAAAATAATATATTTGGAGTTCCTTTCAAGTACATATTTTTAATAACTGCCAAAATTATATCCTGTAATAATAATTGTTATAATAATAAAGCCTCTTAAATTTAGCTGCAATGTTTTAGCATGGTATTAGAGAATATTATATTGATCTTGCATGATTAAACTTATTTTTGAAGAACTAGAATACATGGTTGACTATTTTTCCTGTGCCTGCCACGTGATCATTCTTAGTTTTCCTTTTTCCACTAATAGAGTCACACTCTTTGATAGTAGTTGTCCATTTTAAAAATTTAGTTTTTAATCAGATATGCAGCATGGAGGATAGTCAGCCAGGAAACTTGGGTCTTGACTATTACTCATTATCTGCCTAACCTGGGCAAGACTTTTAATCTCACAGTTCTTTAGGAACTCTCTTAGACTATAAATTGCAGAGAAAGTGCTGGTCTGCATTGTTAGAGGGAGTATCCATTCTCTCATGGGATTTCCCTAGATTAATGAAATCACAGAATTAGTTCCTGTCCCATGTAAGTTAAAACAACAAAAACAAAGAGGATTAGTGCAAAGTTGGGCAGGGGAAAATATAGAAATATATGTATACACCTTGCACCACATTAAACCTATGATAGGCCTAAAATGTGCAATTTATTATTCCAGTGTGGCCTTGTGGGAAAATGTGCTGATTAGAATAATCAAAATTGTAGACTTGTACATTTAATTTCCCTTACATGATTTGGAAGCTGTGCTCATGGTTGGTGAGAGGTAGGGGTGTGTGTGTGTGTGTGTGTGTGTGTGTGTGTGTGTATCATAGGATCTAGAACGGAGCCTCCAACGCACTGTAGGCTCTTAATAAATATTTATTGAAGAAATAAATGAATGAATCCATAATTGATGCATAGGATTAATAGAATGGGATAAAAGTAGAATATAAATTCTTTAAGGGGCAGGGACTTTTTAAAATTTTGTCTTTGTATCACTGGGGCCTAACAAGTGCCTAGCCTATCAAAAGTACTTAAAAATGATTATTGGATTCAATTACTTGAAGAGGTTGTTACAAAAGGCTAGTGATAAGTGATCATAGAGGTAGAAGATTATGTCAGATTGATTTGATCAGATTGAAATTATTTCTTCAGAATACTCCATTTAGTCAGTTGATTTTTCTAGAAGACATAGGTATATTTTTTATTTATTTTAATCTTAATGTACATTATTCAGTAATACATCAGTAATTGAAATATTATTGTATAGACATGTTCTTCACAACTGAGGGATAGCTGTAAGTTTTATTTTCTTAGTAGGGACAGTGTATTTTAAAGCATTTTGATTGCCTGTAATTGGAATAAATTATTTTATTCACCCCAATATTATGTAAGAGAAGCAATCAGATGAGGAGATAACCAATTAAAAGTAAAATTAAACAAATTGAAATTTGACAATAGGTATCAGAATTGGATTTGTCTGAAATTGTTTGAGTTCTCTGGATGGATGATATTGAAAAAGTGGGGAAATTCAACCAAAAAAAAATGTCAGAGAGGGATGGCTAGGTGGCATAGTGAATAGAGCACTGGCCCTGGAATCAGGAGGACCTGAGTTCAAATCCAACCTCAGACGCTTAACATTTACTAGTTGTGTGACCTTGGGCAAGTCACTTTAACCCCAATTGCCCCGCCTTCCTCCCTCCAAAAAGCAAAAAAAAAAATAATGTTGGAGAGACTGGGGTTAGGTGGGAAACAGAGCCGTAAGAGATGTTTATACTAGAGCAATGGTGGTGTACCATTGATCTTAGTGGTAAATAATTTAACCTAGAAATAGTTTAATTTATGAGGACAGATGTTTTATATACAATGTATGATGGTTGTGATGGTTGTGTAACTATGAATGATAGTTTAATTTCCTATTAAGTGGCTATAGGTATAAATATAATGCTTTCATATGAGAAATAGTCATTCGATTGGAACGTTTTCCATGCTTATAATGCTTTAAAATTAACATGCTTATGTTTATTCATGTTTTGAAATAGCCCTATCTGTATTCATAGGAGGAAAGAGACTAAGCATTTATGTAGCTCTGTGCCTTCTACATACTAGGCACTATGCTAACTTTACAAATATTCTCTCATTTGATCTTCACAACAACCCTATGAGGGTTGCCATGATTATCCCCATTTTACAGTTGAGTAAACTGAGACAAACTAGTTAAATGACTTAAGTGATCACACAGCTAGTGTCTGAGACCATATTTGAATTGAGATCTTCCTGATTCCCCATGCTCTATCCACTGTGCCACCTTTCTGCCTTCAGAGAAAGCTAGAATGTTAAATATTGCTTCTGCCAGGCTCTGACTCAAGTGGGAACTTTGTTTTTGTATAGGTCCTCTGCATTCTGATATCTTAATTCTTCCACATAGAAATGGTCATTTTAATTTCAAACACTCCAGTGAGGTGTTAATTTCATAGCCTGGGGAGACCACTTAAACGCTAACACAAATAATGAGTCTCTCTAACTAAAACTTTGAGCAGGATGGCCCATTTGCCTATTTTCCCCCTCTGCAAGTCAAGACTGGCTGTCTAATAGGATGAACAAAGTCAATTTTAAAGAAATAAGAAAAACTTAATGAATATTCCTATCTTTTTTTTCTGGTATTTTCGTGACTTTAGCAATCTGGAGAGACTAGTGGCACAGCAGATAGAAGGCCAGTGTTAAAGTAATGAAGACCTGGTTCAAGCTCTCCTTCCTTCACATATTAGCTGTGTCATCACAAGGATGTTATGTTAGAGTCAAGTTGTATTGTGTCTGACTGTGGCTGATGAGACCAATACAAGCTTGGAATACTTTACCACAGGTGGGGCACGGATAGTTCATATGAACATTTGGGGAGGATTCTCTAAATCTGTGCATCTCACATTTCTTTTGAATTGCTGCAATTCAGCTTTGATCATAGAGCACAGCAGTTTCTTTGATACTGGCATACCATGCTAGGTGGTCCTTTATCAGTGTCTCGCATGTCATGCAATCAATTCCAAAGTTCACCAGAGATAACTTGACAATGTCCTTGTATTGCTTCTTCAGATCACCTATAATAGCAAGCAAAGTAGTACTTTGCTGCTTGTTTCAGCTATTTCAAGTGCCTTTCAGCCTCACCCTTGATTGTGTCAAGTCTTTGTTGGAAACAGTATACATTGTGTTGCCCTTAATTGGCCTAAGGGAGTTTGGAGACCTTCCCTGCCCTTAATAGACTCAACGTCATCATATGGAGCCCATGGTGGGAGGAGCTTGCTGAAAGGGTGGAACAGGAAGGAGTAGAGCAGATAAAAGTTCAAGCATGAGCTGGGACCAAGTAGAACTGAGAAGGAGAATACTTGTGGTGTTGACACTGTCTCTGTGTTCTTTCTGTGTTGATGTTAATTTGTCAGACAGAAGTACTCTGTTGATTTGTTTTACTTTGTCATACAGAAGCATTCTGTCTGTTGGTTTGTGTACTTTGTCAGACAAAAGCACTCTGTTGATTTATATGCTTTGCCAGATAGAAGTACTGTGTTGATTTGTGTTATTGTTACTTTGTCAGACAGAAGTACTCTGTTGATTTGTGTTGATTAGTGAATTGAGAAGATAGTACCAGAAATGTGTATAAATATTGTAGCTCCGTTGAGTTTTGTTTTCCTAGAAACAGGAACTGTGAAAATCTTGGAGTGGGGCAGGCCCTGTGAGCTGCACGGGAGAGGAGAGCTGCCTACCTGTGAATCCAGGCAAAAGTCAAGTGAACCCAGGCAAGAGCTGGGAGCATGGAAGAGGAACAATGGGGTTTGGAAGTCAGCCTTGAGTTAAGATGAAAGGAGAATTTACTTGGATATTCAGTGCTGATTGATGATATTGTAACTTACTGTGACCTAAGGGTGAATGGCCTTTGTACTTTCTACTACCCCTTGAGGACGATTTGACTTAAGGAGGATAGCCCCATAAGGATGATTGGAAGCCAGCCTGAAGTCGAGATGAAAGAAAACTTGATTTGGCTGCTCTATATTGTTTGAGGAGATTGTGATTTACAGAATGATATGTTTTGTTTAAGACTATGTGGCCACCTTAGTAATAAGTTGTTATATTATATTGTTGTGAGTGTTGTGCTTTAGTTTCTTGAATGTTTTGCTTTAGTTTATTCCTGAATAAATAGAGAATTCACTATGATATAAGATCCTTAAAATTATTCACAGCAGAAGTCCTTAGGAGAGCTGCTCATGATGGGCTTTACACCCCAATGTGCCTTCCATGTGTGAATTTTCTGTAAAATAGTCTTTCAGGCAAGCATATATTTGGCATTTGAACAATGTGGCAGCCCATTGGAATTACACTTTCTATAGTAGAGTTTGAATGGTAGGCAGTTTAGCTGGAGAAAGGACCTCAGTGGCCAGTACCTTATTCTTCCAGGTGATCTTCAGAATCTTCCTAAGACAATTCAAATGGAAGTGATTCCATTTCCTGGCATGGCACTGGTATACTGTCCAGTTAGTGACATTTAAACTAGAACATTGTTTCTGGTAGGTTTAATAATATATGACATTTATACAGCACTATAAGAATTGCAAAACACCATACATGTTATCTCATTTGATCCTTACAACAACCCTGACATAGGTGCTTTTGTTATCTCCATTTTATTAATGAAGAAATTGAGACTTACAAAGGTTAAATGACTCTCTCCAGGTCAAACAGCTGATAAGTGAATGAAGCTAGATTTGAATGCAGGTCTTCATAACTCAAAATCTAGTGTTCTATCAGTTGTTCCAGTAAGCCACTACCTGCTTTATTACATTGGCTCTCATGTCAGAGGACCTTCGTTCAACTCCAACCCTGATGCTTGTTGTTTGTTTGATTTGTGACAAGGGACTTCATTGGTCCTCAGTTTCTTTATCTGTAAAATGAGGAGGTTGGACCCAATGATCTCTGAAGTCCATTACCGCTCTACATCTATGATCCTATAAAGCATTTCAGCTTCAGTGTAATTCCAACATATTTTGAAGTACAGTTAATTTAATCAAATGGTCCATAGGGCATACAGTCTGTGCTGGCATTAAGCAGCAGGGTCTCTGAACCCAAATGGAAATGCTACTCTTGTTATTAACACTAAATTGCAGAAGTGCTGGTCATTATGACATGTAGATATTGTGTGCAGTGGTGTACCTGAAGCCTTCCTCACTGCAATTATCCATATATGCTGGGTGCCAATATTGGTGTCTTTTAGAACATTTTCAAAGAAATAAAACTTTTATGAATTGGTGCCAACATTGAGATTCTCCAGATTCATCAGGGCATGGAGATGATTCTACTTCTTAAAGGCCGAGTCAGCTAAGCAACAAGTTCCAGGTGGTTCTACCAGAGCTGAAAAGGTTTCAAGGACAGGCCCAAGGGACAACCTATATCTCTTGTCCAAGGACTGATCTAGTTAGGATGGCTTCCCGACAGTTGGCTGTCACATGTGGGTTTTCTGTTTGTAACCTCAACAACTTATGGATACTCTTAAAACCTATGGTGTTTGTAATCTTTATCTGTGGAGGAAGTAGCTGCACAAAATAAAATTCACAGCTTGTTTGAAGATTTTGAAGAAGATAGGGGTGGTTCTTTTTAAGCTGAGATGCCATCATGTTACCCATAAGGATGAATGGGAGAATAACCATCAAGCCCTTTGAATAATAGCTACAGTCGCTGACCAGGGTGCCACTCTATCTGCTGGGGTAGCTAGGTGATACAGTGAATAGAGCATCAGGCCTGGAATCAGAAAGGTCTCAGTTCAAATTTGGCCTCAGATACTTATTAACTGTGTGACTGTTGGCAAGTCACTTAACCTCAATTCTCCTCCATTTCCTCATCTGTAAAACAGGATAATAACAGCACCTACCTCCCAGAGTTGTTGTGAGGATCAAATGAGCTGGTAATTGTGAAGTACTTAGTACAGCACCTAGCAGAAAGTAGGTGCTAGAAATATTATCCATTGAGAGAGCCACAAGTTATGTCCTGCCATTTTCCACATTGGCATCAACATCCCTGAACAAAGAGAATAATAATATATTTGTGAAAAGGAGCCCTGCATGGTGTCTATCTCTGGATTCCTTTCTGAAATACAACCTACTTTCTCAATCTTGTTGAGTGATTTCCTTCAAAACTTATTTCTAAAATCTGTTAATATTGAGAATGTATAAACTTGCATATCCCAAGATGCCAGGCACCCTTGTGTAGTAAATAGAGTGCTGTCCTTAAAATCAGCAAGATTGGAGTTCAAATCCTACTTCTGACACATTCTGGCTACAAAACTGTGGGGAAGGGAAGAGAAGGAAGAAGCAACTATGTGCCATGCTCAGTGCTTTGCAAATCTTATTTGATCCTCACAACAACCCTCTGAGATAGGTTCTTTTATTATCCTCCTTTTACAGATGAGGGAACTGAGGCAAACAGAGGTCAAATGACTTACCCAGGGTCCCACAGCTAGCAAGTCTCTGAGCTCACATTTGAATTCTGATCTTCCTGCCTCCAGACCCAGTGCTCTATCCACTACACCACTTACCTGCCCCTAGGCAGGTCCTGCAACCTCTTATTGTACAAGGTAGCTCTATAATAGTAATAATAATTATGACAATAACAGACACAACAACCAACATTTATATAGTGCTGTGTTAAACACTTTATGATTATTTCATTTGATCCTCACAATAGCCCTGGGAGGTAGGTGCTATTTTTACCCCCCATTTTACAGATGAGGAAACTGAGGCAAAAAGAGCTTAAGTGATTAGTTTAGGGTCACACAGCTAGTAAGGGTCTGAAACTGGACTTGAACTCAGATCTTCTACACTACAGGTCCAGTGCTCTATCAACATGCCACCTAGGACTATAAGGTACAGAGTAATTGCCATCAACTCTTGCAGAGTGAATTCTTTATACTATTGAAATCATAGTCCAGTGCAAAAAAAAAAACTAAATCCAATGTAATGAATGTTTGGTTTACAATTATATGCTGAGAACATCCAGTCTTTCTGTTTTCATGTTGTAACAAGTATTATACCTTGTCAAATTACTTTAATAATTGTTTCAAAGTTTATATTAAAGAAATTTTTGTGTAAAAGTTTAGATTTAAAAAAATATTTTTGAGACAGTTCTCTATAGTTTGGTGCAGTTCCTGGTATTGGTGCTTGTCTGGAAATTATATGCACAGAAACAGATAGACAAGAGAAAGCAAAAGACTGAAGTCACACTGCTCAGTCAGGAAAACATTCGGAACATATGGCTGGGTGCTTACAATTCCCCTAGCACCATATGACAGATTTGACTCTTGCCCCTGAGTTTTATTGTTTACATGTGACTTTTGCTCAGTGATAAGCCCACACTGTTTTTGGACAGAGTGAAATTTTCCTTTGCATTCAACTTTTAAATTCTTTTGCTTGGATGTAGGCTCTACCTGGTTTGAATCCACAGTGAATCCTGAAAGATTCTCTAGCTGGGGATTCATTAAAATGGCCACCTGAAGGCTTCCACTGATGGAAGAAGATGATAAAGGCAACTTCTTCAAGCATCTTAATTGCTATTTTAGTACATGCATCCTGCAATCTCAACTGCTAGCCAACTCCAAGGAGAGCTTGAATATCTGAGTTGAAGTGGCATTCATTGTTGGATAAACATCTTGGAATTTGTTGTGGGAAATAAAGGCTTCCTATGTTTATTTGGTCTCCTGTATAAGTTCTTTATGAGGAACATCTACAAGGAGCTCCTGGGATCATAGATGTAAAGCTGGATTTAGCACTATATGGAGTTAATCTCTGGATTGTTCTTGGAAGGAAGGAAGGAAGGAAAGGGAAAAGAAAAATTAAGGTATTATTGATAAGATAAACTTTGTTTGAGGCTTTGAGCTATCCTGATTGGTGAATAAGTCCAAATTCACATAAGAGTTAGATTCTAACCCACTATATCTAGTCAGTCCAATAGCATACATCACATCCCACTCAGACATTCATAACACACATCTTGCTATCTGCCCTTAATGTGCAATATAGAAACCTTCACCCATCTTCCCAACTTTCCACCTCTTGCTCTCAAAACACTAATAAGTGTGTTTGCTTCTGGAAAGGGCATGGTCATTGACTGCCCTATCATGCCCCTCAGAACAAAATTCCCTTCCCAGGTATCTGTTCCTCTATATGTGTTTCCTTCCTACATATGTTTAGAATGTAAACTTGTTAAAGTCAGGACCTGCCTCAATTTTGCACTAGCATTCTTAGAACTTCTTGGTACAGTGCACGACTTAATAAATATTCTTTCATTCATTCAGTAATCTCTAGTGAATGACTATTCATTTGTTCAAAAACCATTTATTAAAAACTACATCCATTGCACATTTTAGACTTTAGGGGTGATACAAAGATAATTCAGGACAAATACTAGATTTTATAGTCTACTACCAGGAAACACAATGCATGCACATACATACACACACACACACAAACACACAATGTGTTGTAATGATACAAGAGCTATGGTTCAGAATAGCCTGAGTTTCAGTGATATAAACTATGTAAACAATTTGCTTGAATATTAATGGAATACTTAGTATATACTTTCTGAAAATTGTTTTCTCCTTTATCACCAACTCTTCTGCGTGTAGGAAAAAGGGAAAAGAGAGCAAAGAGCTAGTTAATTTCCCAAAAGTGTGTTTAAAAGAATTTTGTCCACTCTAGGTAAAACTCTGCTGATAAAACATTTCCCCTAACTCTCAATCTTGAATCCTCTTGGAAACGTATGGTAATTGTACAAATGCTATTGCTGATTCAAACCAAAAATATGTGAAATTCTGCTACGAGAAACATTTAGCAACATGAGAACTTATTTTTAAAGGGTCCATTAATGTGACAGATTGATCTCAGGGGAGTAGTCACACAGGATCATAGAGTAGGTAATCTATAGAAGAGACATATTTGGTGTTAAAGGGCCAATTATTTTTATGAAATTGCTTGATAATTGGAGTCAGGGAATCTTGTCTACTTAAAGTGCCCCACTGGTATATATTATCATTGCTGAAAATTTAGATGGGTGTGACTGAGGCTTGGAGGTAGACAACTTTATGACACAGAGACATTCTTCTGACTTCATCATGTGGCAAGAAAGTGCCTCTTGTTGGCATTGTTTCCATGAGACTCATTGTCTCTTCACACTCCTGATTTTTTGAGGAGATCAAAAGTTTTCCTTATGTTTCAACATATTGCACTAATTTGGCCGCGTTGTTCTACCAGCCTGTTCAGATACAGCCATCATGTGGTGAAAATAAAAGTGTACTGGGAGTTAGATTGAGTCTTAGTTCTGAATTCCAGCTCTAACACATTAAGAGCTGGATGACTTTGAGGAGATTCTTACCCTCTCAGGCCTCAATTTCCTTGTCTGTAAAATGGGGATAATAACCCTTATAAAGACCTACCTCACTTGGTTCTTCTGGGGAAAATGCTTTGTGGGACCCTTAAAAGGACTACAGAAATGACAGTTAGCTGGTTTTGTTGCTGCTAATATTTTCAGCAGAACTCATGCTACAGACAATTGCCAGATTAATTTTCCTGAAGCATTTCCTTTGTCATATTACTCCCCTGCTTAGAACCCTTCAATGGCTTCACATTGAAAGAGAAATCAAGTACATCCTGTTCAGCTTGGCATTCAAAGCCTTCAGAATCTGATTCCAAACTCCAGGTATATTTTCTTTTTATGGCATAAAGCTGTTAACCTCGAAGCTTCAGTCACAGCCATCTAAATTTGCAGTAATGATAATGTATACTAAGTGAGACACTTTAAGTAGAAAACAAAATTTTCCATACTTTTCCCCTGTAGTTTCCTTATACATACTCTGTGCTTCAGCCTGAATGAACAACTTACCATTCCCTGAATGTGACATGACCTTTCTAGCTCCAGCCCTCTTTGCTAATAGTCTTAAGTCTACCTGGAACTCCTTCCCTACCCTTAGCTATTCTTAGATTCCCTGTCAAATGATATCTTAGTGTAATGGAGAGAGTGGTGGCCTTGGAGTCAGGAAGACCCAGGCTAGGGGTGGGGAACCTGTGGCTTCAAGGCCACATGTGGCCCTCTAGGTCCACAAGTGAGGCCCTTTGCATCCAAACTTGACAGAACAAATCCTCTTAATAAACCAATTTGTTCTGTAAAACTTGGACTCAAATCAAAAGGCCACACCCAAGGACCTAGAGGGCCACATGTGGCCTGGAGGCTGCAGGTTGCCCACCCCTGAGCTTGACTATCGTCTTTCCTCAGACACATACTAGCTGTGTGAATCTGAAAAAGTAATTTAATGAGAGCCTCAGTCTCCACATCTGAAAAGTGGGGGATGATATTAGCAATGATATGATTGGTGTAAAGTGCTTCGTAATCCTTGAAGTCCTGTATTAATGTGAATTATTGCTATGATACTATTATTTGTCTTTATTTCCTCATCAGTCAAACTGAGAGTGAGCTTTTCCTCCCTTGAACTCTTATAGCACTTTGTGCTGCTTTTAAAAATTGTAGTGAGATATTTTATTTTTATGTCACATTCATTTCCAATTATAACGCTCCTGCCTCTTCCATCCAGTGAACCTTGTTGTTGTTGCTGTTCAGTTGTTTCAGTCATGTCTGACTCTTCCTGATCCTATTTGGGATTTTCTTGGCAAAGACACTGGCGTGGTTTGCTATTTCCTTCTCTAGCTCATTTTACAGATAAGGAAACAGAGGTAAACAGGGTTAAATGACTCCCCTAGGGTCACACTGCTAGTAAGTAAACCTTCTCTTGCACCAATGATGAGAGGGGGGCAGAACCCCCCCCATCAAAATAAAATGAATGAACAAAAAATAGCAAAAACATCCAGCTGAACATATCAGCAGCTTTTAACAGCTCTGCAGCATTCTACACCTGTAATCCCCCGCCTCACCAAGAAAAAGGGGAAAGTGTTCACATCATTTTTGTAAGACCCATCACATACTAAGCTTATGCTTTTTTTACATACATGTCTTGTTTCCTTACCATTATTGTAGACTCTTTGAGGGCAGGGGGCACCTTCTCTTGTATGCCTTTCCATCCCTTATCCAACGTACCAATAGTATCTTATAGATCATGGCTATCAAATGAATATTTGCTGAATGGATGTTTAGTTAAAGCAGAATGACTCATTCAAATTCAACATGATAGCTTCCTTCCAGGATAAAACATAAAATCTTTTATTTCACATTGAAAGTTCTGCACAACCTGACCCCCTTTTCTACCTTTCCAGTCTTCTTGTACTTTATCCTCCTCCTCTCTCTAATGCTATGAAAAAGCTCCATCAGCCTATTTGGTGTTCCTCATACATAGCTCACGATCTTCTGACTCCATTCCTTTGTATACTGGCTCTCCTCTGTGCCTGCAACCTCTCTCCTCCCATCCACCTTCCTTTAAGATGTGGCTCAAATCTTACCTTTTGCAAGAGACCTTACCCTGTCATCCTAGCTGCAAATAGCTTCACCTGTGTTATTACATTTTGTCCATTATGTGCCTGGTTATTTATATGTCTACAACATTAAGAATGGGAGCTCCAGGAAAGCAGGGACTGGTTTTTCTTTTCTTTGTGACCCCAACAGATAGCACAGTCCTTGGTATATAGTAGAAGATGCTTAATAAATGCCTGCTGATTGACTGATAGTGAGCTTGGAAAAAAAACTCTGAGACAAGTTTTGCAAGTATCATCGTCCCTATTTTAGAAATGAAGGCACTGAAGGAGTGACTTCTTCCAAAATCATATAGCTCCTAAAGACTTTAGAAACAGGTCTATGTCTCATGACTACAAAGCTAGGATCCTTGGAGCCTAGATCTAGAGCTGAGAAGCACCCCACCAAAGTCAGCTAGTCCAACCCACTAATTTTACAGCTTAAAAAATGGATGCCCAGTGAACTTAATGATTTTCCCAAAGGTATACAGGTAGTGAACATAAGATAAGAGGCAGGATTTGAACCCAAGTCATCTGACTTCCAGGACTAATGTTCATTCCTCTTTGCTGCTCCCAGTTCTCTTTCTGCAGTGCTTTGTCACATGAAGTGGGAGGAGAACATACATCTTTTAACAGTTCACTCTTTGCACCATTGGGAATATTTCCCAAAGGAATTTGAATCCTGTCCAGGGGGGAAGAAGTAGAAAACACATCTTTCAAGTCATTTAAAATTGAACCAAAAGAAGCGATAAAATATGCTGCAGGGAATCATTTTAGCAGAAAGATCAGCTGAAATGCCTTTTCTATTTCTAATTTCATATAATAGTAGAATAAATGGGCTGAGAATTCCCCTGCAGAAATGACAACTATTAATCAGGTCTTTTTATATACACATACCTTTTTTCGGTCAATGAAGCCTGGTTGGCAGCTCAGAAAGAAAATAATAAAAAACTGGCATTTATATAGCCCTTTGGAGTTTACAAAACCCTTCACATACATCAGCTGTTTTGCTCCTCACAGAAATCCTATAAGATAGGTGCTATAAGCATTATTATTCCCATTTTACAGATGAGAAAAATGGCTTAGAGAAAATGGTTTGTTCATGGTCACATAGCTGAAAATGTTAGAGGTTGAACTGGAATCCAAGGCACTCTTGACTTCACATCCAGCTCTCTTTGCACTACTCCAAAGGCTCCAGTTTGAGTGACTCAACCTGGGCTTTGCCCTAGGATACTGGATTGAAAGAGCATTGAAGCCTTTGATATCCTTCAATAGTCTGAAACAACCTAGCTTGCCACCTAGACAACAAAGATCATTGGTTAAAATATGAAGATATTTGGTGGGCTTCTATGAGCTCCTCTCTTGCTCCATTCAGCTCTTTCTCTCATTGTGGCCTCCTCAGTCCTGAGTGACCTCATGCAATTATCCTGGGGCCTCTGTCTTTCTACCAACAGGGAATATACTGTCTTTTCCACCTCAATCAACTCAGGACACAACTTTGTGCCATTTGCCCATGGGGGTGGAACAGAAGGGAAGACGCTTTTGTGACATTTGCCCTGGGCACTTTCTGTGATACTTTCTTAAGGTACAAAAATGTCTAGTTATGGCCCTTATAACTATGCCTCTGGCCAGTGTTTTATATAACATAGGTATGGTGAGGAACTGGTCAAGTAGCAAGCACACGTTTGCCTTTCCTTACAGTTTGTATAGGAAATAAATAATGGTCTCTGCCTGTTGCCAGTGCAACACATGGGACTTCGGTTGGTCTACTTCCTATATGTAACAGAGAGATACTCCCCTCTACTTCATTTTAGTCTTTGTTTACAAAGTCTACAAATATAGGAACTAAACTTACTATATGTAATAGGTACTAGATATAATACTTCCTCCTATATGTAATAGAGAGGACTTTTCTTCCAAGTTAGATTTTTTTAGCATCTCTAGACCTACAATCAATTTCTCTCTCTCTCTCTCTCTCTCTCTCTCTCTCTCTCTCTGTGTGTGTCTCTCTGTCTCTCTCTCTCTTTTGGAGGGGGGAAGGCAAGGCAATTGGAGTTAAGTGACTTGCCCAAGGTCACACAGCTAGTTAAGTGTAAGGTGTCTGAGGCCTGATTTGAGCTCAGATCCTCCCTGACTTCAGTGCTATATAAGATCTCCTATATAAGACATAGGAGATAGATTGATAGATAGATAGATAGATACATACATACATACATAGATGATAGATGAAAGATGATAGATAGATGATAGATACAGACAGACAGACAGATAGATAGATAGAAATATACTTAGAGCTGGAAGAGACTTCAGGGCCAGTTGTCCCCCCCCACCCTTTTCTGTTTGTTTGTTTTTACATTCTCTTTTGAAAAAAAGTGGTTGACTTCTTGTTTGTTTCCCTTATCTATCAAGCTTTAGTTCTTGAACTGGGGCTTTGTGTCAGGTCCAGGTTCCACCCCTTCTTCCAGTTTTGTTGAGGGTAATTGGTCATGCTGGTCTCACCCTCAGTCTTGTGGGGAGCGGGGCCTGTGCTTATCTCCATGTTGTGGAATTAGACATTTCTGTATCTTAGAGGTTCAGAATACTAGATCTTTACAATCCTCTTTGGTGTCTCAGGGTGCTAGGGATCTTGGACAATTCTCCAGCTAGCTGGGCTGTCCTAGTCTGAGCCATGACACCTCTTTGGTCACTGCTACGCACCAGAGTTTCCATGGTAATTGTGGGTTTCTAATCACCCTGAGGCTTTCTCAGATGAGCTCTTTCTTGCTTCCACCAGACACAGAGCCATGTATATCCCTGAGTGGTCTCTGGGCATGTTGGAGACTAAAGGTTTATCTGCTTGTGTAATGTAAATATAGATGAAACTGTCTCCCTTTCCTTTTTCCCATTTCTTGATGGCTAACTTTTTGTGCAATTCTGAGATGGAAATATTTGCTCATTGGATTTTCTCATTGTATTTTTTGATCATTATTTATCTTGGTGAGAATTTATATGGCAGCAGGGCAGTCTGACTCCACTGAGGCAGCTATTTTGACTGGAAGCGCCTTTCTCCTTGCTTCAGAGCAAGCATCAGTATCCTCTGACTTTTTTTTTTCTGTTGGCATGCTGTGGGGTAAGGAAATGTCTTCTGATTTTCTGAGGAAACATAAGGACCAATAAAAGACTCAGTAGAGGTTGAGCCAGAACTGAGTATGTGTACAAAAGTTTAAGAGGCTGATCTATTCATCTCTTGCCTGATAACTTTGGAGTAAGGAGACTTTTGGGATAACTGTTAGCCTCCAAGTGGCAGGAGGGGCAAGGGCCAGAGCTGTTTTATATCCCCACCTTTGCATGGCCATAAATGCATGGTGTCTTCTCTTTTTTCTCCTGTTTATTCTCTCTTGATCATAGGTAATTGAGTATTTGGAGATGAAATTGACCAAATTATGATCCTTTGAAAGGTGGAGAATGCCATCAAAAGTCTAACTAACTGAAGTTAGTAATACAATCTCTTGGTTAGCTACAACAACTGAATTACCTCCTGGACCCAACCCAGCAAAGATCCATTCCAGATGAGTAAGGGAACAATTTGTCCATTAGCTATACAACACCCAGAAGTGAGTTTAGGGGAGATTTTATGAAGGGAGAAAAGCAGTTCCAGAGACAAAAGGTATCTCTCAGCCACATATATATTCCCTACAGGTGTATTTCAGTAACTCTTGTGCTTTAAGTCTGAACCCATTCTTCTCAGTGATAAGACTTTGTATATATGCAGGATAGAGAGCATGTCCCTAATTGGAAAAGGATGCTGTGTACCAACCCCTTTGGGTTTGAATCCACTTTCCTCAAAGATGGAGGGAGTGCAGAGAAGGTGCAGAGGGGAGGAGTTGGGGAGTGTTGTTTTTGTGCTTTGGTCCTTGTTACATCTTTTCAGCAAATAATCACTCTCTGCTAGCTAATTAATGTCAACTGGTTTATATTGGGGAGATGTTAAGTGGGTAATCTATATCAAAGGAAGCACACCTGTTGGGAGTTTGTGGTTGATAATAGCAGAAACTAACTCCTCAGAGTTACCTGTTACAGCCCAAGGGAATAGTCATTTCCCTGCCTAACCTGCCAATGGGAGAAGCAGCAGAGAAGATGGATGAACAAAACAAATGTTCTCTGCACAAGCTTTTACTGTATATGTGACACCAGGAGGATTTAGTTAGGTCTTGGTATAATGGGATTAATTTTATACTGGTTCTCATTTTCTAATTTTCTTTGGGGTAAGAGTGTATATTTTTATTCATGACTATCTACTTGGCCCACAGTTTCTTATACTTTCCTAAAAATAGTGTTTCATATACTGGCAGTGGAGCCGTAAGAAGAGGGTTCTATTTGGAGTCTTAGAACCCCATTTTAAAATTCATTTTTATCACTTAACTACCTGTGTGACATTGGGAAAGCAATTTAACCTTTCTGGTTCTGTTTCTTCATCTCTAAAATGAGGGGGGTTGGTTTAGATGAAATTTTTAAAGTCTCTTCCAGCTCTAAATATATTTCTATCTATCTATCTATCTATCTATCTATCTATCTATCTGTCTGTCTGTCTGTATCTATCATCTATCTATCATCTATCATCTATGTATGTATGTATGTATGTATGTATGTATGTATGTATGTATCTATCAATCTATCTCCTATGTCTTATATAGGAGATCTTTTATAGCACTGAAAATTGAGAAATCCTAGTGGATCCCCTCACTCCCACCCCATATGCTGTCCTCTTCTCTCTGTCCCATCCCTTTTTATCCTGTGTTCCATTCCTTCACTCTTGTTTTCACTGATAATTGATCTTTTATTTTTCTGTCTTTCTGTCTATCTCTTTCTCTCTTTGTCTCTTTCCTTCTGTTTCTGTGTCTCTGTCTCTCATAATGTATATATAACCTGGGAGATCTGTGTTCTGTTCTTTGTATGTCAGTGTTCTTTTTTGGGGGGAAGAGGTTTGACAAGTAGAGAAATTTTTTGATGATTTTTTGAAAGGAAAAAGTTCCTGCCCTCAAGAAGTTTTCATTCTATTGGGGAGGGGGAGGAGGTATACCCATCATGCACAAATATACTCAGATAATTCAATATAAGATGTATATGAATCAATTGCCTTGTCTAGGCCTTATTGGGACTAGATAATAGGACCATAGAACTAGAGCTAGAAGGATCCTTAGAAGTCATTTAGTCCAACCTCCTTATATTACAGGTGAAGAAAGTGAAATCCAGGGAGGAATAACGTAACATAGATAGTGAGTGCCAGAGGCAGGATTGGAATCCAAGCCCTTATACGTAGATTCAGTGTTCTTTCCCCTTTAACAAATTATATCTCAAAAGCCTTTCTAATTCTGAGAATAAATCTTAAGGAGTGTAATGGCACAGACAATGGAGCTGATCTTGAGTGGAAATAGAGAACCCTGCCTGGCACCTCCCTTGAACTATACCTCTTCTGCCTATATCTAAAGTTTGCTCAGCATGGCAGAGTCAGAGGTTATACGTTCTGCCTTTCAAGGTTTCAGAGAATCCCCTCGTTTGGCACCCCATTATCCTGAGCATTTATACGACGCATGATCAGCTTCATGGCATCATTCAGGGCAAACTCTAACATGGCTGAGATTTGTAGCATCTTCAACAGGCACGGTTCCAAAGTGCCGAATGTAGATTTTCTTCCAAACAGGAGAACAAGCTGAAAGCAGAGTAGCAAACAATCCTATCTAATTTGGCTCTTTAATTTGGCTTCATACAGTTCTCAAAATTGGGAGCCTAAGGCCAAGGAAGCAAAATATGCTATGCACCTATCTCCTGCTCATTGCAATCTTCAAAATGGAATGGGAAATTAACCCAGGAAAAGAAAGTATAAATCATTCTTCCTGCACCATTGTCTTTTATAATTCAGGAAATAGCAGTGTCACAGAAAGCTGAAGAGGGGGATTCTCCAGTCCCCAAAATCAAGCAGAGGAATGTTTCATATTGAATTTCAAATTGTAGAAAACCTTTCCAGATAAAAATAGAGGGAGCAGCACGTAGAAGGGTATTGTAGGCAGTGTGATATGAGATAATAGAAAGTGATATTTATATGGCATTTATAAGGTTTACAAAGCACTTTTTATATGTCATCTCACATACTGCTCACAACAGCTCTGGGAGAGAGGCACTCCTGTTATTCTCGTGTTATAGAAAGGCCAACTGAGGCCTTGCCCACAGCCACAGAGCCTGTGAGTATTAGAGGGAGAATTTGAACCCAGGCTTTCCTGAATCCAAGTTCAGTGATCAATATACAATACCACAGTGCCTCATGTTTTAATCTCATCCCATCCTCTCTCCCACCCCCCACTGGAAACTTGGACATAACCCCTTGGGATGCTAGGCTCTGACGTGAGCTTTTGGCCTCATGTTGGCTGAAACCAGGCTTCCATGCCACTTCCCAAACATCTCTACCACTTTGGGTCTCCCTCTACCCTACTTTTCAAGCTCTTTCTTGTGTTGTTTTCCCTTGTTAGAACATAAATTCCTTGGGGTCAAGAACTATCTGCTTGCATGGATTTGTATACTCAGTGCTTAGCAAAGTTCCTGGGATGTAGTAAGTGCTTAGCAAATGCTCTTTCATCAACCATAGTCTTTATGGTTTATAAAATACTTTATTATAACTTTTATTATTTCATCGATAAAATAATTTTGTAAGGTAGATAATGCATATATTATTATTTTCATTTCACAGATAAATAAAGAGGTTCAGAGAAGTTCATTAAACTTGTAGAGGCCCCTCTTTCCTTTATTTCAGTGGTCTGCAGGAAAGCAGAGCCTTGGGAGGGCTCTAGCCTAACCTCTAGGCATGTGTGATCAATCTTTAACCAAAAGGGGAGCAGAGAAATGGGTTTCATGCCATTCTCCTTGCAATGTCAGTGATAGAGCTTGTCTCCAAAACATCCCCACCTATTCTTATTCCCCCAAACTCCCCTAAGAGACCACCTCCCTCTGCTATGCAAGCTCCCAACTTCCTTCTGAGGTCAACATTGATGAGTCTTTCAGAGCAATTTTAGCCTCATTTTATTACTGTTGAAGGCCTCAGCATACTTTGAACAGCTCAGTTTCACAGTTTCACAACTGCCAACTGCTTGCTTTAGCATGCTCTACATATCCATTTAATTGTTACACTATCCCTTTTATATGTCTATTTTCTCTACTCACATAGCCATCGCCTCCTTTCATCCGAATTATTTCAATAGTCTTCTAACTGGTGTCTCCGCTTCAAATGTCTTTCCTCTCTAATCTATTCATTTTTTAAATTAAATTTTTATTTTCAGTTCTGAATTCTCTACCTTACCCATGGAGAAGGCAAGCAGCATAATAATTATTATATATAGAAAGTTACGTAGAACACATTTCCACATTAGCCATGTTATGAGAAGAAAAGCAAAAAATAAAATAAAGCAAAAAAATGTGCTTCAATCTGCACTCAGTTTATTAATTCTCTCTCTGGAGATGGATAGCATTTTTTAAAATCATGGGTCTTTTGGAATTATTGTGGATTATTGTATTGATCAGAGTAGCTAAGTCTTCCACAGTTGATTTTCATTTCTAATTTATTCTTCATGCAGCTGCCAAACTATTTTTCCTAAAGAATAGCTCTGTCTATGTCATTCCCTTACTTAATAAACTCCGGTTGATCCCTACTGACTCTAGGATCAAATATTATTTAATATTTATCTCATCATTTTTATTTAGTTTTTTAAAATACATTTTATAATGTACATAATTGTTAATTTGGCAGTACATGTATATAACTTGTAAATAAGTAAATATATACATTTTGGATGTGTGCTCAAAAAAATTTTAAGTGCTCACAATGCAAAATCATAAAAGTTTGGAAACCTCTGCTCTGTATCACATCTCATAACAGAGGGTGTCGTAACTACTCTAGAAAACATATCCTGCATGCATCCCACATATTTTGGTTTAAAGAGGCTTGCCCACCAGGGCAGGTTTTAAGCCTTTGGGAGAAATGTCTTTATATCTTCACTCAAAATTGAATTTTGGCAAAGGAGATTCATGAAAACTATTCCCACTCTCCTTTGTAATAAGAGATGTTAATCACAGATCCAAAGGTATCGCGTTCCAGGAAACATGAATATGAGTATAGCTTGTCTGCCATAGGTATTCTTGTTTCTAATCTAATCCAATATAAGATTTTCCATTGTAGAAGGCACAGTTCTGGGTGCTTTAAACTGGTAGTACAAAGATCAAGTGAAAACAGTAACTTCCTTCCAGGAGCTTACATTCTACTAAGAATGAATAAAGAAGACATTGCTTTAATTTTCCTTATGTCTTTCTGGAGGTTTTGGATACCAGTATAGTAGCAAGGCTCACACAATTAATGAAAAGTAATACTTTACGATAATTCACTACAAATTTGCAAACATTTTAAATTTGACTGCCTCCAGATCCTAGGAAATAAAATCCCATTGTTATGCTACAGCATCATTTTATGTGTGTATGTATACATATGTGTGTATACATATATGTATGTATATATATACACACATACATATATACATATGCTGTGTTGAAAAAGTGGTAGGTGTGTATAAATTCTCTAGCATAATCATATGTTGTATCTGTTCACATGGTAGCAATAACACTTAGAAAGAGCAACAGAAACATTGCATGATGGAATGAAGGGGAAATATAAACAAGGAACCTCAAGGAAAAAGGAAAATGTCAGGTTTTTACTAGCTATAATTCTAATTTTCCCATATTATGAGCTGCAAAGATTAGTGTCTAGCTGGGCGCTGTGTTGCATATACTCTGTAAATGCCCATAATAAAATTTCACAGGATAACACTCAAATTTAAGGTTGTCATTCTAAGCGTGACATATGATATTCAAAGTTCCCTTGATTTTAATCACATCCACCTGTGATTTTGCTGTCACCTCACGACTTTAATTTTACAATTTTACCTTTTTAGAATATTGCAATTCACTTTTCAAAGAAATCAAAAGAACCTGTAATATAGGTATGTTGCATCAACTAGTGTTAATAAGTACTATGTTTTCTAAACCATAAAGCAGGCCTGCACAACACACAGCCCGCCAAAGGATTTCAGGTAGCCCAGCACTATGCTCGCTCTCTTGTTTGTCACATTACCCGCAGCAACCAACCATAATCAGTCTCTCTCTAGTTACCTTTACTTGGAAAGTGAGCTACTAAAAACTTATTTGTGGCCCAAAGAAGTTTTTCCCATATTAATTTTGGCCTCTACCTACTGCCATGTTGTGCAGGTCTGAAATAAAGCCTTAGTCAAAGTTTGTTTAGTGAATGTTGAGATTAGCACTTTTCTATTTTTAAAAATATATATAACTTCATTAAAATAACTGAACTTAAAAATACTTTTAAATAAAGCTGGACATTATTTTAGAGAAATAAATTCCTAGGTGTAAATGGGCACCTTTCTTGCTGATTTTCAATTCTTTCTGTATTAACTCAGCCTGCATCTTATCTTTCAGTCAACATGGTTTGTCCTCAAACTTTTAGACTCTTTCCATTTCTAAGTGCTCTGAGTTACAGGTCTCTCACCATGTAGTTAATCCATCGATCACTTAATGAGAGAGTTGGAAGGAATCTTAGAAATAAAATTCTCATTCTGCTGTTAAAGAAACTGAGGTTTAGAGTAGTTATTTATCCAAAGTCATATGGCTAGTTAGTGGCAGATCTGGGATTAGGACTCAGGCCTCCTGAATCATCCTGAATACATTTCATTAAATCTCAGTACTTTTCCCCCCATCCTAGTTAGTTTATAGTTGAGGAAACTGAAGCCCAAGGTAGTTAAGTTTCCAAGGTCACAAAAGTAGTAAGTATAAGAAGAAATGTTTGAATCCAGGTTCTCTGGCTCCAGAGTCAATAATCTTTCCAACATATAACTGTCTTTAAGGATCTTACATTAACTTGTAGTGCTTTGTGATTTCTAATGACTGCATTTATAACTATTCTTCATTTGGCTGCCTCAATATCCAGGAAAATAAAATTCTCATCCTGTGCTGCATCCTCATTTTAAAAAAATATCACACTGCATTAAAAAATACCACACTGTCTCCCTCCTTTCTAGATGTAATATATTTTTTATTCTTTTTGTGAATATATTAATATAAATGCTACTTTGTTTATGTTGAATGAATTGAAAAGGTTTAATTTTCTCTGACCTTCACTTAAGGTACATTCTGAGACCTTATTGGACAGTGATGGGGATGCTGGGTTCTCAAAGGCTTTATTGATAGAGTAAAGTTGCTGGCAGGTCTAAGCCATCTGGAAAGGCTTTAAATACAAGCCCAGAGATTGTATATCTGCTGTCCCAGGATCAATCTAGCTAAGTTAGGAGGGGTTCATCACCAGCTTGGCTATAGGGTAATGAAGTTTTCAGACCTAGCCAAAAGATCATAATAATAGCTAATAATGATAGTAACCAACATTTTTTAGCGTTTATTATGTGCCAGGCACCATAATAAGTGCTTTACAATTATTATCTCATTTGCTACTTATGGTAACTCTGGGAGGTAAGTCTATTATTATCACTATTTTACAATATAGGAAACTGAAGCAGAGGTTAAATGACTTTCCCAGGGTTACACAGCTAATGTGTCTGAACTAGGGTGTTCCTGACTCCACCTAACCAATGTGCCGCCTGAGTTGCCATGGACTATGTTACAATGGGGTTCTGATATCTGTCATTGGAGGCAACACCTCACCACACTGATGCAATTGCAGGCCTTTTTAATATTGAAGTAGAAATTTTCTTCAGTGGAAACTATTGTAATGAAGTTTAAAAAATTATATCCTTGTGTTATATCTGACTTTTTATTGTTGTTTTATTATATTTATTGTAATATATTCTACTGTAGCAATTATTGTAGCATTTATCATCCTGTTTGCCATATTCACTGACTATATTCCCCATGCTTGGAATTCTCTCCTTCTTCATCCATCTCCTGGATTCCCTGGCTTCCTTCAAGTGCCAGTTAAAATCCCCCCCTTTGTAGGAAGTTTTTCCTGATCTTTTTGAAGGCTAAAACCTTCCCTATGAGATTATCTTCAATTCATCCTATATATATATAGATTGTATATATCTAGTTCTTTGCATGTTGGCTCCTCCATTAGACTAGGAGCTCCTTTGGGAGTCAAATTATATTTTGCCTTTCTTTGACTCCCTAGTGTTTAACATAATACCTGGTACACTTAATAAGTTTGTTAGTGACTGAGTGTCTGGACACTACACAATTGTTCTAAGTATGCCATAGGGGCTTGATTTGCAGATAACACTCTAAATAGCTCTTTGGTGGTCAGAGGAAGAGAGAGTGATTCATGGTATCAAGGCAACATTACTAGATTCAGCTTCAAGAAGAGCTGGATTCAGGTCCTAGCTCTGATGCTTTATAATTATGGGACATTAGCCTAGCTCCTTCATCTTTCTGTAGATAGTTTGCTTAGCTGCAAATTGTATAATGGTTTGGTAACGGAATTCTACAGAAGGGCTGACTTTTATTACTCAGTTGTAAATATGTCTTTTAGAGTCAGAGGTATGCTGGATAGAATGGCAGACTTGGAGTCAAGGAGGCATAGGTTCAAATCCTGCCTCTGACACTTACTAGGTGTGTAACATTGAGTATATATCTGAGCTTCAGTCTCCTCATTTTCAAATTGAAGAGTTTGGACCAGATAAGTGGTTTCTCTTTAGTGGATTTACTATGATAGTCCAAGGGGTTAGTACTAAATGGCACTTTGATAACAACTTAAGCAGTACATCATTATCCAATTATGTTACAAATATATATTTCTTCTGTGACAACAAGCATATGCATCTTTGAGGCACTGTAGGTTTTTTTTTTTCTGCAGTGATTTGAAATGGTTATGGTCATGCACACAATGATTTTGGTGTTAATGCAATGATTGCATTAAATGCTGAATATTTCTAAGTGCAACCATGTTCTTGCAGTTTCTCAACCTATCATCAATTTGTTTCCAAACCACAATAAGAGCTCAACGTTCTAGTGCAAATTGATTCCCATAATGAGATACCTTGTATACTCTTATTTGAGTTCCCCATACTATACCATAGAAGTTTCTTCATTTCATTCTATTCACCCACTAATTGTTCCTCATCAATTGTGTGATCACATGATCAAGATCTTGTGAATTCTTGCATTTTGAAGCATAAATGTCAGACTGTTTCAGAATCATGATCATTGAGCATTAGCATTAGAAGCCATCTTAAAATCATCACAGATCATCATACATGTTTTGTAGAAACAAATCTTATGTTAACTCTCATTGCAGCATTAAGGCTGTTTTCTTTTTTCTTTTTTTGAATGTTGCAAAATTATTTTGTATTGTATTTTTCCCCAGTTACATGCAAAAATAATTTTAGCATTCATTTTTAAAACTTTGATTTCTAAATTCTCTCACTCCCTCACCATCCCCCCTCACTGAGAAAGCAAGCAATTTTATATACATCATACATATGCAGTCATGAAAAACATATTCATAACAGTCAAGTTGTGAAAGAAAACACAGACAAAAAAATCTCAAGAAAAATAAAGTTAAAAAATAAGTATGCTTCAATCTGTATTCAGATACCATCAGTTCTTTCTCCGGAGATGGATAGCATTTTTCATCATAAGTCCTTCAGAATTTTCTTGTATCATTGTATTGCTGAGACTAGCTAAATCATTCCAGAGAAAGAACTAATGAAGTTTCAATGCAGTTCAAAGCATACTATTTTTCTACTTTCTTTCTTTTTTTGGTTAAAGTTATATTCCACAAAATGACTAACATAGAAATATGTTTCACATGCTTGCACATATATAACCTATATCAGATTGCTTACTGAATAAAAGGGCTATTGTGGATAGAATGAAATAACACAAAGAGATTTACAAACCTTAAATCTCTGTGCATATATATATATGTGTGTGTGTGTGTGTGTGTGTGTATGTATGTATGTATATGTGCGCATATGTGTGTATATATGTATATAACAGTGGATAGAATACTGGGCCCGGAGTCAGAAGAGTTATCTTCCTGAGTTTAAATCCAGTCTTAGACACTTATTAGCTCTGTGAACCTGAGCACTTAACTCTGTGTCAGTTTCCTCATCTGTATAGTGAGCTGTACAGGAAAGGCAAATTATTATAATATTTTGGCCAAGAAAACCCCAAATGGAATCACAAAGAGTTGGACATAACTGAAAAATGTCTAAAACAACAACATGCATACACAGACCTCCCAAAAGCCTTCATACAATTTTAGGCTGTATGTATATATATGTGCAAGTTTATATGTGTGCATATGTTTATACATATCTGTCTATTGAACCATATATGTTCAATATGTTGTTTGGGCCACAATTTTCTGTCCTATTCCCCCATCCATAAAAGTCTTAGTCAATTCCATTCAATCGCTGAGATTTATTAATCTATTTAAACTGCATTTTCGCAATAGATGGTGGGGTTCCAAGTAAATATTCTTAGAAAATGGTCTATTTCTGAAAAGTTATTTTCTTTTTCCATTTTTATAATTATTATTCTACTTGCCCATTGACATTTTGACGATGTTCTTACTTTTAATGTCACTTCATGTACTTGTGCATCCAATTAAATTTCATTATGATTCAAAAGGCAATTCCATGTCACTGTGACTTCCAATTGATATAACCTCATTAGGTGTAGATCCTTTTACTTAAAGCTTACTTTTCCTATCCTTTTATCTGAAGATTGAGCCAGATTTTCCCAGTAGTTTACCCTACTTCCTAGATGTGATTAGTGGCTTTTGTCAAGATCTCTACTGGTTCTATGTGTGGACTGGAGAGCAGCACTGCCTGGCAGTGCCAGATGGCAAGCTGTGGGAATGGCTAGAGTGAGAAGAAGAGGGTCATTGCTCACTGGGAGATAATTCTCCCTTCTGGAAATTTTCATGACTTTTTCAGGTCACTAATATCTCTAGTTTAGAAGTTATTCCCTTAGTTCCTGAGAGAGCTCATGTGTACTTTTGCTTTCCTAGGGTATTACCTGGGGATCAGAAACCAGAGACAAGGTAATTGACTAACAACAGCAACAACAACATATTCATATAAAGCTTTTTTTGATCTTTACAATAACCCTATGAGAAAATTAGCATTATGATTTCCATTTAATCAATTTTTAAAATGAGATTTATGAAGGTTAAGTGACTTACCCAGGGTCTAAGAGATAAAATGGATATCATGAAGAATTTGAACCTGGATATGTGTGATCTCAAGTCTGATACATTTTTAGGACCTAGACTAGAGACCACCTTGCCAAAACTCTGACCCAAAGTCCAAGAGGGTACTAGACTGTGCATAAGAAATACTTTAATTGAGGGTAGCCTGAGGATATATCTTGCCATCATCTTAGCATGAACTAATGCCACTTGAAGGATATGACATTACCCATACATGTGGATGATAAAGAGGTCCTAGCTGAATGAGGGGATAGCCTTTGACATCAGAAAGAAAGGTCTGTTTTAACAAGGGTGTATCTTTAAAACTAAGACAAGTTTCCCTAATATTTGGTGTAAGGGAAAGAGAAAAAAAAAGGAATCTACTACTTGTTAACTTTATGACCATGGGAAAGTAATTTCATCTTTCAGAGTTTCTGTTTGCTTTTCTGTAAAATAGTGATCTATTTCATTATAGTCTAAGTAGAACTAAATTGTAATCAATTAAAAGGGTCACTTCCTTCTAATTATTCTAAGACCAAATGATTGACTTTAGAGCTTTCCATGGTATTTACACCTGACACTGGCCATCAGCTAAGATGTTTCTAATTCTTGACCTTGTCTAGATCCTAGCTCTTGAGTCAGTTTCTTAACTGTCTGACCTGTCACCTGGATATGTTGCCTGCCCTTATTCACTATACTGAAGCCTTTCTAGTACCCACAACTAGTCCTGACCATTAAGGACCACTAAGTCCTATCTTTACCTTGACCCAGTTTAGAGCCAAGACAGACTGATACTGCTGCAAGACTAAAATCTCTAGTGACCCAGTCATAAGTGAAGTGCTGAATCTCATGTTCAAACTAAGCAGGTGTTACTGGGTGTAGGATTATTAAATATAATTGGTGAGAACTCATTCTGGAAAATGTGCCATTTAAGAAAAGACTTTTTAAAAAATTGATTTTTTATTTACTTTTGGTTTGCAAGATTCAGTTCCACAATCCCTTGAGTTTCAAATTTTCTCCCCTCCCTGGCCCCCCTCACCTCTGTGGCGGCGTGCAGTCAAGCATAGGATCTGCAAATACTTTCACACTGGACATTAGTCTGGTTGTGTAGAAGGGTTGTAACAATGGAATGAACAATGGAAAAGAGGAAACAAAGACAAACATGTAAAAGAAAGAGAGCACATACTTTGCTTCAGTCTCCATTTAAATTCTGTTCTTTCTAGATCTTTCTCTGAATATAGACATCTCTTTCCATCCTGAGTCTTTAAGAGTTGTCTTATAACCTTGTGTTGCTGAAAAGAGTCCAGTTTATCAAAACTGGTCATCACACATACGTTGTGCCTGTCATTGTGTACAAATTTCTCCTGGTTCTGCTCTTCTCACTTAGAATCAGTTTGTATAAGCCTCTCCAGGTAAATATGAAGTCCATCTGCTTCTCATTTCTTATAGCACGATAGTATTCCATTACATTCATATACCACAACTTTTTTAGCCATTCCCAATTGATGGGCATCCCCTTAATTTCCAATGTTTTGCCATCACAAAGAGAGCTGCAATAAATATTTTTGTACATATGAGTCTTCCTCCAACTTCTGTTATCTCTTTGAGATACAAACCTAGAAGTGGTATTACTGGGTCAAAGGGTATGCAATTAGTTATAGCCCTTTGGGCATAGTTCCAGATTGTTCTCCAGAATGGTTGAAGCAGTTCACAACTCCACACACAATACATTAGTGTTCCATTTTTTCCACATCCTCTCCAGCATTTGTCATTTTCCTGTTTTGTCATCTTAGCCAATCTGTCTGGTGAAATGTGGTACCTCAGAGTTATTTTGATTTGCATTTCTCAAATCAATACTGATTTAGAGCATTTTTTTCATATGATTATAGATATCTTTAATTTCTACCTCTAAAAATTGTCTGTTTGTATCTTTTGACCATTTATCAATTGAGGAATGACTTGTATTCTTATATATTTTACATAATTCCTTGTATATTTTAGAAATGAGTCCTTTACCCACCAGGCAGGCTCGGAGACCCAGTGCAGTGGCGCGACCCACCAGGCAGGCCCCGGAGACCCGCGGCCCGCTGAGGGGCCGTTGTTGGACATGGCCTGCTGACCCACTAACCACAAGGGCCACTCTTAGGCCTATCACCACAGGGCAGGGAGGAACTGAGCTGGGTAAGAAACAAAGGGAGGGCCCACAGCAGGGGCAGCAGCTACCCCTGGAGACTACCCAATCACAGCCTGGAAATTTAAAAAGCCCCTAGCTGAACCCCCAGGGACAAAGATGACAGACTGAACCCCAGCTGCTCCAATCCTCCCCCCAACCCCAAAACACAGTAATTATTGCCCCAGAGGAAAATTTTAAGCAGTAAAGGCTTAGGAACCCCAGAGGAAGGGTGTGATTAAGGTCCTGCCTCAAAATGGGAAGAAAGCAGGCTATAAAGACAAAGACAAAGACTCTGGAATCCTATTATGGTGAGAGGGAGGAATCAAACTCAGAAGGAGAGAGTACTGACTCCACACCCACAGCTGAAGCCTTAACAGGGACTATGACCTGGTCACAAGCACAGAAAGCATTCCTAGATGAGCTCAAAAAGAACTTTGAAATCTGACTTAGAGAGGTAGAAGATAAAATCAACACCTCCTATCAAAACAAAATTATGAAATTAGAAAAACATTACAATGAAGAGAACAGCTCCTTAAAAAATAAATGTGTGAACTAAAAATGAAATCTGAGCATATGGAAAAGGAGCTTCAAAAACTAACTGAGGAGAATAATTTGCTAAAA
>CM053584.1:232916302-232967730 GCA_028627135.1 Pseudochirops cupreus
AACATTTCAGCGGAAAATACCGTCATTCAATGAGGTGGAGGACTTCCAAGCATTCTTGAGGAAAAAAACAGAACTGAATAGAAAATTTGACATCTAAATACAAGAAGCATGAGAAGGTAAACATGGAAAAGAATTCATAAGGAACTTATCAAAGTTGAACTATTTACATGCCAACATGGAAAAATGATCATTGTAACTGATGAAACTTTTCTCAGTATGAGGATAGGTGAAGTGAATATAAATGTATATATATGTATACATACACATATGTCTATATAGGAGGGTGTATATGCATATGAACACATATGTGAGTGCAGGTATTTATGTGTAAAGATACACATAGACTGAGGGCACAGGATCAATTGAATAGGAAGGGATGATATTTTAAAAGGTGAAATTGAGAAGTGAGAGAAGAATATAATGAGAGGAGACAGGGAGAGACAGAATGGGGTAAATTATCTCATATAGAAGAGGCAAAGGATAACTGTTACAATGGAGGGGAAGAACAGGAAGGCAAAAGGGAATGGGTCAACCTTACTCTCATTGAATTTGGCTTAGGGAAGGGATGGCATACACTCTAAATTGGGTATATTGCCTTATGGTAGAATAGGGGGGAAGGGGATGAGAGAGACTAAGATGGAGGGGCAGGCAGTTGGGGGGGAGGGTGGTTAGAAATACACACTTACGTAAAGGGACAGGGACAAAGTAGAGAGTAGAACAAGTGGAGGACAGGATAAGAAGGAGGAAAATATGGTCAGTCTTTCACAATATGTCCATTGTGGAGATGTTCTTCGTAACTACACATATATGGCCTGTACTGTACTGAATTGCTTGTTTTTCCAGTGGGGGTGGGTGATGAGGGAGGAAGGGAAATAATCTAGAATTTAAAGTTCTAAAATCAAATGTTCATATATATATATCATGGGGGAGGATATAGGAAAGAGCTGATTGGGGGAGGGGGTATACAGTGGGATCGCTGTTTTGGGGTGGTGAGTAGGGGAAAGATGGGGAAAAATTTGTAACTCAAAATCTCATGGAAATGAATGATGTAAACTAAAAGTAAACAAAAGTTAATTTAAAAAGATTTCCTCTTCATTGGAGGTAGATTCACCTTTTCCATTTTTGATACTCAAAATTTGGTTTTCTTCTTTCTTTTTTTTTTTATCATATTGACTAAAGGTCTATCAATTTTATTGTTTTTTTTTTCATAAAACCAGCTTAGTTTTATTTATTAGTTTGATAGTTTTCTTAATTTCAATTTTATTAATCTGTCCTTTGGTTTGTATTATTTCTAATTTAGTATTTAATTGTGGATTTTCAATTTGTTCTTTTTCTAGCTTCTTCAATTGCATGCCCAATTCATTGACCTCCATTTTCTCTAATTTATTCATATGTGCATTCAGGGATATAAAACTTCCCCTAAGAACTGCCTTTGCTACATCCCACAAGTTTTGGTATGATGTCTCATTATTGTCATTCTCTTGAATGAAGTTGCTGATTGTTTCTATCATTTCTTGTTTGACCCACTCATTCTTTAGGATTAAATTATTTAGTTTCTAATTAGTTTTTTGTCTATCTTTCCATGGCCCTTTATTGCATATGATTTTTATTGCATCATGATCTGAGAATGATGAATTTAATATTTCTTGTTTTCTGCACTGAATTGTGAGGTTTTTATGCCCTAGTGCATGGTCAGTTTTTTGTGTATGTGCCATGTACTGCTGAGAAGAAGGTATATTCCTTTTTATCTCCATTTAGTTTTCTCCAGAGATCTATCATGTTTAGCCTCTTTAAAATTCTATTTGCCTCCTTAACTTCTTTCTTGATATTTTGAGGTTAGATTTATTAAGTTTAGAGAGGGGAAGATTGAGGTCCCCCACTAGTATAGTTTTGCTATCTATTTCTTCCTCTAATTCCCTTGACTTTTCCTCTAGGAATTTGGATGCTATACTGCTTGGTGCATATATGTTAAGTAATGATAATGCTTCATTCTCGATGGTGCCTTTTAGCAGGATGTAGTTTCCTTTTTCAGCTCTTTTAATTAGATCTATTTTTGCTTTTGTTTTATCTGAGATAAAGATTGCTACTCTTGCTTTTTTTTTTACTTTAGCTGAAGCATAATATATTCTACTCCATCCTTTTACCTTTACCCCGTGCATATCCCTTTGTTTCAAATGTGTTTCTTGTAGACAGCATATTGTAGGATTGTGGTTTTTAATCCATTCTGCTATCTGCCTCTATTTTATGGGAGAGTTCATCCCATTCACATTCACATTTATGATTACTATCTGTGATTTTCCCTCCATCTTATTCACTCCCCCATTTATATTTTTATATCTTCCTTTTCCCTTCCCCTCCTTAAGAGTTTTCCTTTTGACCACCACCTCCCTCAGTATTCCCTCCCTGTGTTCCCCTCCTTTACCTACCTTTTCCCCTTACTACTCTTTCCCTCCCTTCTAACCACTCTCCCCCTTCTTAAACCTCCCCTTACCCCTCCTACTGCCTATAGGGCACAATAGATCTTTATTCTTAATGGAGTATGTTATTACCTCCTTGATCCCAAACCAATGCTAGTAGATTTCATACAGTACTCCTCTCCCTCCATCTTTTCCCTCTACTATAATGAGTTTTTATGTCTTTTCATGTTAGGATCTAAACTTAACTGATTATATTGATCCCTCTTTGAATCAGAACCAGTGAGAATAATGTTCATATGATGCTCATCTCCATCCTTCCTTCCCCTCCACTTTAGTATGTTTTTACGCGTTTGTGTGTGGCACAATTTACCATTTTCTGCCTCATCCTTTCCTTTTTCTCCTGTTACAATCCTTTTTTTCTCCTTAATAAGGTTTTTTTAATCTTCAGATTAGTTCATTTATACCTATACCCTCTATCTATGTACATCCCTTTTAAATGTTACAATAATTGTACAAATTTCAATATTGACAGGTATCCACTTCTCATTTAGGGATGTAAACAGTTTGCTCTTATTGAGTCCCAAGTTATGCGCATGTGTGTGCACGTGTGCGTGTATGTGTGTGTCTTTTCCTTGTTTACCTTTTATGTCTTTCTTGGGTCTTGTAAATGGAGATCAAATTTTCAATTGAGCTCTGGCTTTTTCATCAGGAATGTCTGGAAGTCCTTTATTTCATTAAATGACCATTTCCTTGCCTGAAAGATTATGCTCAGTTTTGTTGGGTAAGTTGATCCTTGGTTGCAGTCCTAGCTCTTTTGCTTTATGAAATATCAAATTCCAAACCCCACCCAATCTTTTAATTGTAGAAGCTTCTAAATCCTGTGTAATCCTGACTGTAGTTCCACGATTTTTGAATTGTTTCTTTTTGACTGCATGCAGTATTGTCTCCTTGACCTTGTAGCTCTGAAATTTGGCTACTGTATTTCTTGGAGTTTTCAATTTGGCATCTCTTTCAGGAGGAGGTTTTACCTTCTGATTCTAGGACCTCAGGACAGTTTTCTTTGACAGTCTCTTGGGGGATGCTGTCCAAACTACATTTTTCATCATGGCTTTCTGGGAGGCTGATTATTCTTAGGTTATCTCTCCTGGATCTGTTTTCCTGGTCAGTTGTTTTTCCAGTGAGATATTTTGTACTTTCTTCTAATTTTTCAATCTGTATGGTTTGTTTGACTGACTCTTGCTGCATCATAGAGTCCTTAGCTTCAATTTGATTGATTCTAATTTTTAGTGAATTATTTTCCTCAATTTGTTTTTAGAGCTCCTTTTCCATATGTTCATTTTTCATTTTTAGGGAGGTATTTTCTCCAGTTAGATTATGGACCTCCAATCCTAGTTCTTCAATTTTATTTTTTAAAGATTTGTTTTCTCCAGTGAGATTTTTTTTCTAATTTGGTCACTGTAGATTTAAACTTATTTCCTACCTCTCTAATTTGGTTTTTAAAATCTTTCTTGAGCTTTTCCAAGAATGCTTTTCGGCCTTGAGACTAATTCGCATTTCCTTCTGTGGTCTCCAGTTTGATTATAGAGTCCATGTTGTCCTCTGAATTTGGTTGTTCTTGCTCACTATAAAAAGATTTTATGGTTCTAGATCTCACAGGTTCTTTCTTCCCCATTGTGATTGCCTATGTCCTGGACTTTTACAGTGGATATCTTCTGGGGTGCAGATGTATTGAGCTTCTCAGGCTGGGAGGTAGGGGTTTGGTTGTTAACTTCATGAGTTGTAGGCTCTGAGTGTCTAGACTGAGGCCAAGGCCAGGACTCTCAGCATTTCCCCTGAGTTACCCTAATGCTCATAGAGTGACCAGTTGTAGAGGGGTGGTCTGGCCACTTCTGGTTTCCATCTCTGTGTCTCTGGGCTACAGCTCAGGCAGGCTCAGCAGCTGGCGGCCTGCAGGGCTGGTGTCTGCGGATTCCTGTGGTGGTGCTAAGGCACTCCTGGGCTTGTGTTGTTAATGCTTGCTGGCTCAACCCTCCTGGGCTTAGACTCCATACTGCCTCACTTCCTCCTTCCTCAGTGACTCCCAAGACTGAGGCTGTTTCCACTAATTCAGAATTTTACTCTGGGTAGAACATTTATCTCTGGGTTTTCTGGGTCAGGGAGGGGGGATCTGTGCAACTCTATCTTGACTTCTGGAAGTTCAGGTATATAATTTTTAAACAACCAGGCTATGGGCTGGTAGCCCCAGGAGAAGTTGTTGTCCCTGTTGCAGGCCCTGCATTTTTCTCTTACTCAGCTCCAACAATCCTCTGTCCTGTGGTAAGAGGGCTGCAAATTGCCCTTGGGGTGGATGAGTGAGTCTGCTGACTGGGACTCTGTCTCACTCTGCTGTAGTCTGCTCTCAGATCTGTGCTGGTGCAGCCCCTATGTGCTCTGTGTTCCCCCTGCCCAGACCTATGTGGGCACTTTCCTGAGCTGTGAATCTGCCACACGTCATCTCCCAATGGGTTCTGTCACTCTAAAATCAGTTCATATTCACTTTTTAAGGTTTAGCAACAGAATTCTTGGAGGAGCTTAGAAAAGTTACCCTTCCTTTCTGCCATCTTAGCTCCACCCACAAAGGTTTTTTAAAGGCATAAAATTCCAAATTTTTTTTAATTTCAAAATTCACATTTGAAGAGAATATTATGAAAAATCATTGTATTGGGGAGAAATTTTGACAAGTAATTCAAGTTTCCTCAAAAAGCCCAACTAGAAAACAACAAAATGAGAGATATCAGACATTTTCTTCTAAATCCAGTTTTCGTGTGTGCATAAAAGTATCATATTGCCATCATCAGGTTTTCCATTTTAAAAATGCAATTCAATAGTTATTTATTAAGTGCCAACAATGTGCTAGGTACTGAGGATTGTTGTTATTCAGTTGTTTCAGTCATGTCCAATTCTCTGTGACCCCATTTGGGGTTTTCTTGGCAAAGTTACTGGAATAGTTTGTCATCTCCTCTTTCAGATCAATTTTCAGAACTAAGGCAAACAGGGTCTAATGACTTGCCCAGGATCACACAGCTAGTAAGTGTCTGAGATCAGATTTGAACTCAACAAGGTGAGTTTTCATGACTCCAGGCACTCAATCGATTGTGCCACTTAGGTGCCCTTAGGCACTGGGGATACAAACAAAAATAAAACAATCTTTCCCATTGGTGGGCTTACATTCTACTGAGGGGCAGCATAAGGTTTGGAAAAAGGAAAAGTGGTTTAAATTCTTCAACATCATCTTTTTATTATTGAAATACTTCTGGGTTACCATGGACCTTGCACATTACATAGATGAGGAATAGAGCAGTGTAGTGGATAGCAAGCTGAACCCTGAATCAAGAAGACTGGGTTTCACAGCCTCTCTCTACTATACTGGATGTGTGACCCTGGACAAGCCACTTACCCTTTCAGTGGCCTATGCATTAGTCATAGTAGACCCTTTTTTGATTGTTTCCTTTATACCAAACTCTGTTTTGATAGGCCCTCTCTTTTTAAGGGGGGCAAAGAGTGAGAATCTGAGAGAGTGCCTAGAAATTGGGAAATGGATGAATAATTTATGGCATGTAAATGTGATAGAATATTTTTGGGCTGAACTCTTATCACTGTAATGACCAACCAGGATTCCAGAGAACTAAGGATGCTCACCTCCTGATAGAGAGATGAAGGGCTCAGAATCCACATGGAGACAATTTTTTTTGACATATTCAATGTGAAAATTTGTTTTGATCTGCTATACATGTATATAATGGGTTTTGTTCTTCTTGTATTTTCACTTGTGGATGGAGTGAGTTTGGGGTGAAGAGGCAAATTTTGTCTGATTAAAACAATATATTTAAAAAGTTCTTTGCCACCACAAAGAGAACTGCTATAAATACTTGGGACATATAAGCTCTTTCCCTTTTTTCCTAATTATCTTTGGAAGCAGATCTAGTGGTAGTATTACTGACTGGAGGGGGGGGAGAAGGGAGGAAAAAGAAAGTTACATGATAATTTTAGTGTATATTTGAAAGGAATAGCAAATTGTACACAAAAGATTTGTAATTTCCCATGCAATCATCTCTTTTTTTTCCTATTCTACTATGATATGGAAATGCCTGTTTTATTTCTTAAGTTCTGAATAACATAAATCAAATAAAAAAAAAAGAAAAAAGTACATATCACAGAGCAGATGCTGATCCAGCACTCAGCACAATGTCTGGCATGTACTAAGTGCTTAAGGAATACTTTTTTTTAACTGAATTACATTAGTAGAGGTAGTTCTCTACATAAGAGTTCACTATACCAATGAAATGACATGCTCAATAAAACCAAATAAAAATAAATTATGGACCACCTACTTGAGGTGAGACACTTATTTCTGACTGGGGCTGTTCGTTGTCTCATACATCTGTAGTATGTAATGTGGTATATTACACTGTCATCACACTACTGGTGAAGACACAGCATGGAAAAGAGGGCAGTGGATTGGACTTGGAGTCAGGATGACCTGGGTTCAGTAATTCCCACCTTTGACACATTAGCTCAGATCAATTAACCTCTTAGAATTCCAGCCACTTCTTAAGATTATGAGTTGCTGAGATTGGGATGATTTGCATTGGTGGAAGACGTTTGCTTACCAGGAACTCCCTACATCACAGGTTCAGCACCCCTTCTCCTCCTTCCCCCCCACCAAGACCCCAACAAAAACCTTGATGTTTTGAAATTCATAAAGAATTCACCCTATTATACATAATTCTCTTCTTTCCCCCTCCCCCAACATACCTGAAAAGGCACATCTGGCTATGGGGAAAAATGAGAAGCACTATGGGAGACATGGTCAATAAGAAGGCATAATGTTATCGTGAATCTTCCAATTAGAAGACCTGGATTTGAGCCCAGGCTCTGACTCTTACTATCTATGTCCTACTGGGAAGGTCACTTTATTTATCTATTCATTCATTCATTCTTTCATTCGCTTATTTTTTGAGCTTTGGTTTCCTTCTATAAAATGAAGACCATAAATTTAGAGATGGAAGGGAAGATAAGTGACTTTAAAAGAAGATATCCTCAAGGTTATCTGGCCCAACACTTTGATCTCACAAATAAGAGAAATTAAACAATTCATTGAAGTCACATTGGTGGTGGCAAGTCATAAGGGCCAGGATTCAACACATGCCTTCTAACTCCATCTCAGTAATTTTGCACCTTGTGCAAATTTTGCACCTATCTTCCTTTCAAGATTTCTGTGAAGAAAGTGATGTGTAAACCTCTGAAGACAATTACTTGAAGAATCTGTGATTTCAAGAATACACTAATACTGACCTCTACCCATCCATGGCTCAAAACAGAAGTCCTAAGCAATTGTTTGAGGTTCAGAGAAGTTAAAAGACTCACCCAGAGTCACACAATTAATAAATGTCAAAGGTAAGATTTGTACCCAGGCCTTCCTCACTCTAAGCCTAACACTTTTGCCAGTACCCATGAGCTACTCTGCCATGATTCCTCCATGTCCTAAACTTATTTGGCCTACCACCCACATTAAAAATAAAATTACTCAGCGTGCCCCTGGAAATCTATTGTTTTTAGCCCTTTAATGGTTTTCTTGAAATTTGCATCATTTAAAAAATAATTTTTTTAAAAAATGATGCATCTTAAATTTAATAATTTATTGTGGATTTGTGGTTTTCTTCCTGAATTGAAATTTTGATGATGCAATGTTGTATCATGTAACTACATAGTATTGTAGTGTAAACAAGTCAATACCTGCACATATTCCTGCTGATGCATGTTAGGCTTCCTGGCAATGTGCAATAACATGCTCACCTTAAAACTTGGTTGTTGAGACATGTCAGTGGACTTGACCACCAGTAGGTTATAGCTTGCATTTTGTGTGTTTATTTGGAAAATAATGTAACCACTGCAACTTTAACTCTATTACACAATGGATGAAACATGTACTAATGGTTTTTCAAAATTTTTCTTCCATCACCTCCCTTCCCTTCCCCTCCCCTTCCCTCTTCTCCCCTCCTTTCCCTTTCTTTCCCTTCCCTTCCCATCACTTGCTCCTTCCTCCCCCTTATTTTAATTCAACACCCCTCAATTGCACCTGAGGCTGCTACTGCCTGCCTTGGATCCTTCCAGTACTATAATTGTAATGGGAATTTGAAGATCTGCCCTACCCCTAAATAGGCCTAAGGAAATTTGAAGATCTTCCCTGCCCCCTAATAGGTCAAATGTGATGACATGGAGCCTGTGGTGGGAGGAGTTTGCTGAAGAGTGGAACAGAGCCCACAGGAGGCTGGGAGTCAGAGCAGTTAGATCTGGAAAGAGGAGAGGACACACCCAAGGAGACAGCTAGGCATCTGAGTATTTGTGGGAAGGCTAAAGGATGGAATGGCTTCCTGCTGTGCTATGTTGTATTAACTTCTTTGTTGTTATGATAGATTCGGTTTCCTAGTGTTGGATTTGGCTTTCTGTTGTCTGAATAAATGTTTTGCTTCTGTCTTCTATATGGAGAGTCTGTTGTATTTTGTGGTTGAGAACTATACTGGCATATTCATAGTCACTATCAGTGCTGTGGATATTGCATTGGCACTACAAATACTACAAGTACTCTGAAGTGGTGGTATCACCCAGTGTGGGAACCTATGCCTAGGCGTTATAGGATAGACACTTAGATTGTCGTTTTATTGGCATAGGGAATTCCCAGGTGAGAGAGCGCTCTCTCCTGATGTAGATCGGTTGGCTTCTTCTCTGCAAATTGTAGTTATAGGGAATTACTGAGAGAACTGAAGGGTTAAGTCTCTTACCTCCAGCCAATGTGTCAGAAATAGGGCTCCAACCTAGGTCTTCCTGGTTTTGAAGTTGGACCTGTGTCTACCATGTATCATCACCATTACTGTCATCATACATCTTCATTATCGTTATTGTTGCATCTTTATAATTATCACCCTCGTTATAGTATTTGTAATCTGCAAGATTATATTTTGTAATCATCATCATCATCATGTAGTTATATATAATTATAATTATCATCATCATTACAGTATTTGTAATGTATAAGAAGAGACCAGACTGATGTATATGAGACAATATCAAACAATAACTAACTGGCAACTGTGTATTTTGAAAAATAAAAACTCCTTCCAGAACATAATTTCTGCCTCTGTGAACAGGAATCTGGCAAAAGTCTAAGCTAAATCTTGAAAAAAAAATGCGGTTGACCTGTGAAGAGAGATAATTTGTATTGCACCAACCCTTTCATCTTTATACAGATTTTACTCATTCATTATGATTCTATCTCTGGCCCATCTTCCCGATTCTTTTGTTTCCACAGTCCGTGCCCTGCTATTTTATTTTAGAATATTTTTCTTTGCTTTTACGTACTAATATGTTGGATGTGTATTTGTCCTGGAGTCATTTTCTCTTTTGTTCACAGATCCGTTGTATAATACTGCAGAGTTCTGCTGAAGTTCTTCAGTTTTTAAATAGCATAGTCCCGGCCATGCCTGTGTAGTGACATTTTTCCATTGCTAATGTCGCTAAATGCTGCTGGCAGCATAAATAACTTTATTACTAAGCTGTAAAGTAGAACAAGTTATTAATATTGCATGAATTGAATTCTATTCAACTTTTCTTAATGGGGAGAGAATTCACCACATCCCAGCAAATACCTCTTTAAAATTGCTGAGTTGCATGTATTGAATGAACTGAATTAGGAAACCCCATTGCTTCTGGAAATTTTGATTGGAAGCTCAGTTTTAATAAGTTCAGGTTTACCTCAGAGACTCTCATTTTCCTTAAGAATTCAATTGATTAAGGCAGCCTAACCCTCAGCAGGAACTACAAGAAATTAAATTTTACTGTGAAGTGTAAACAGGTTTGCGATTGATGATATGACACTCTGGGCAATATCAAGAGACTTGCTGACTGCTTTGTTGTGGGAGGTAATTGACACTGAAAGCTTCTAAAAATTGAGGTTTACAGGGGCAGGCCCAAATCAATGAGACTTTATTGCATCTGAAGCATTTGAATAAGACATAAGTTGCCTTGATACAGTAGGCACGTTGTAGTTTGCCTCGTTGAGGCCGAGTCTAAACAAGACCCACTAAAAATCAAGACTTCATTTGAAAGAGTAGAAACAAACGGACTTTACAGTATCAAGGTTCCTCTTTGGGGACCAAAAATCTACCCTTTCTTGTCTCCTGTATAATTAAATTATTACTATTACTATTGATGTTATTATTATCTGAACCAATGATTTCATTTGTACTCCTAGGCAGGAAATTCTTTCTACCCATTAAGATCAGCCCCTGATGTGAAAATTGCATTTTTGGAAAGTACCTAGGGCACTGAGATGTTAGGGGCTTTGCATAGTATCATACAGCCACTATATGTCAGATGCAAGACTTAAACCCAGATTTTTCCGGTCTCCATCGACTGAACCATGCCTTCACTTAAGTAATACAAAACTTCACAGTAGCTTATTTATAGATAATGTCTATAGAAATAAAATTATTTGCTTAGGATCACAAGGCTAGTTGATGTCTAAGTGAGAATTTGAATGAAGATCTTTTTGACTATATCTGGCACCTCATCCACTATACCTGTCTAACAAGTTCTTCTAGTGAGAATAGGTTTCATGTTACATATTGAGGTTCCTACAAAGAATTATTGGATTATTATTTGGTAGAGTAGAAATAGTATTAGAATTCGGGAAACCTGGGTTATGATCCACTTTGCTACTAGCTACTTTTGTGACCTAGAATAAGCCACTTGAATTAAACTGTGCCACAGTTTTCTCATTTCTAAAAAGAGTTGGTTGGACTAGATACTCTCAAAGGTTGTTTCTGGGTCTAAAATTCAAATTGTAAAGGGAGAAATTATTCTTATTTTAAATCTAAGGATTGTTACTCCAATAAAGAAGCATGACTGGAACAATATTAGCATTGAAATTTTTCTTTACTCTGTTCTATTTCTGGATTCAGCCACTAAGTGATGTTGGGTAGGAGTATGTTTTCCTTAATATCACCCACAGATGGTTAAGCATATAATTCCCCTCACCCCCTCCATCATTTCTAACTTTGCTAAATTTATTATTATAGACCACTCAGCATTCGTACCAATTTGAACATTTTTATATTTTTAGCTTTTCTCAACAACAAAGGCAATAATTTCTGTTATGTACAACTTCTTGTTATATAAATAGCCCTTACTCTTATATGTCCTAAATTTATCACTCACCAGTTTCAAGGAATGCTAGTTCTTGTATTTTATGTTGATTAAAGAAGTCTTTGCAAATATCTTCCAGGAAGCCTTCTCTGTCTCCCTCTCTTTGTATTTTCCATCCCTGAGTTCCCTTGGTGATTTACTTGTATCCCTCATGGTTCTTAAATATTCTGACATTGTAGTTATTTGTGTACTTCTCTGGATCCCCCTCCCACCATTATGTTGTAAGCCTCTTGAGGGTAGGAGTCATGAATTGCTCATATGGTTTTGTATTCTGCCCTCTCCCCTCGCCCCATACCTTAATGTCATGTCTATAGGACAAAAATTTTGTTGTATGAATGCATGTTTACTCTATGCTTTTCATGACTTTATACTTTGAATCATATTTCTACTTTTTCTCTTTTCCTATTATATTTTTCTCCCCCCCATTTTGAAATTGATGTTATTTTTATGTCCCAGATAGACATCTTCTGTTACACCTCCCATAGCTTTATCTCTATGGAATCTGCCCTGGGACAGTCATGCAAAAATGGCCAAGGGACAGCGATCATATCTGACAGTCTGTGCAGTGTTTTAAATCTTTTCTTTGAAGAGAAGATGTATGTATTGTATCACCTGTTATCCAGAATCAAGATTATCCCTTTCAATTCATCTTGGTTCAGCTGATTTTTGGTGTTTTTGATTGACTTTAATATAGTCATTCAGCTTATTGTTTTCTTGGTCACATTTTATTTGCTCTGCATCTCTCCTAAGTACAATTCTTTCAGTGTTTTTTTCTAAATTCATCACATTAAAAAAAAGTTTTGGCAAAATAATATTCTATTACATTTGCATGTCACAATTTGTTTGGTCATTTTTCCATTGATGGGCACCTGCTTTGTTTCCAGGTTTTTGCTGTCACAAAGAGTACAACTATGGGTATTCTATATGTAAGAACTTTGTTTCTGAGACTGACCCTCTTGGAGGCATTTATGCCCACTAGTGAGATCACTGGGTCAAAGGGCATGATCAGTTTGATGAATTTTCTTACATAATGCCAATTTTATTTTCTAGAATGGCAAATCCAGCTCATAGTTACTCCAACAGTATAATGATGCCTGTTTTCCCACAGCTCCTCCAATACCTATTGGAGTTTCCATTTTTATCCTTTTTGCCAGCTTTATGTGAATGAGGTAAAACCCCCAAATTTTAAAATGTTCATGTCTCTTATTTTTAATGATTTGGAACATTTTAAAATATAAATGCTACATTTCTTCTTCTGAAAACTATTTGTTCATAGTCTTTGATCACTTAGCTATGGAGGAAGATCAGCCTTTATGTTTCTATGCTGAAGTGTAGTATACTGTTTTCTTTAAATCTTCACTAGCACAGCCACTTTGTCTTCCTTTTGTATATTTTGATTATTCTTCTATGTGTCTCTGTAGATGGATAATGAACTTGGCCCAGAATTAAATAGGAGGAAGAGAATGGGGTGGGTTGCATTTTATAAATTGTGCACTGCATTCAATAATCCTAAATTCCTCCATGAAGGGGACATGGACACACACACTCACTCACTCACACACACACACACACACACACACACACTTTTCAATACCAATATTCTTCCAGTCATTCTATAAAGCTATGAAATCATGGAGTACTATGATTTTGGAAGAATCAAAATTATGACTTACCCAAAAGGCTAAGAGGATACACCTGGCAGGGATAAATAAGTAGCAATTTGTTACCAGTGATTAATTGCATGCAAACAGTGTAAAAGATACTATCCAAATTATGTATATATTTTTGCATTAGTTAAGAGTCTTTTCTTTATTTTATCACTACTTGTGAAGACAAATCCCCTACTTTGGGAACCAATTCCCTTTCCCCTCACCTCCACAGATACATGTCAAAGAAAGATGAATGACTCAAAAAGGAAGTGAGCTATTCACCAAATGGGATCAACTTGTATCTTCATAATAGAGCCCCAGAAAAGTCTTCCAGCATATTGTATGGATCCTCCTCATGGCAGCTGGACAAAAGTCAGATGGGATAAGTTGTTGTGGTCTTAGTTGCTGGAGGAAGAACCCACAAGATAAATGCTTGAAGAGTTAACGGATTGTATGAATTGTCGCAGTGTATCTTCTGGAAGATAAATTGAAGATAGTGTAAGAGTGACAGACCATCTTCCAATATCAAGCTGTGAGTTAGGTGGTACAATGGCTAGAGCTGAGGATATAGTTAGGATGATGAATTCAAATCTTGTCTCAGATACTTACCAGTTGTGTGACCCTGGACAACTGACAATCTCTCAGCCTAATTTTTCTCATTGGAAAATGAAGATAATAATGGTACCTACTTCACAGGACTGTTGTGAGGATCAAATGAAATATTATGTATTTTGCAAATCTTATAGTGCTTAAAAGCTAGTTTTTATTATTATCTTAGAATTGTAGGCTATGTTGTGAAGAACAAATAATTGTAAAACCAAGGTATCAGACACCTAAAAATGTTCTTTATTAAGAGGGTATGAAGTATGGAACTGCCTGTCCCTAGAGACTTGTTTTATGCCAAATTAAAAAAAAAATCTTCAAGAAGACATTCTTCACCTGAGCTTTGCACAAATCCTGACCTAGACAAAGCATCGTAGAATCCCACAGGCCTGACTGTTCTACAAACTTCCATACTCATCACTCACTCTGACATAATCTACAAGGGCTATGGATGGCAACTTCTTCCTTCTCAAGTACAATATCTCTGCCTGAGCACTCAGGGCTCTATGGTGATGGATGTCATAAAAATGCACAGACAGTGAACATAAAAAGGTTTTGATGTCTCAACTGGAAAAAAAAAAGGTATTGGGCAGAGCAATGCTAAACTGTCAAAGTGGGAGATGATCTGCTTTCTATGAGCAGACTCCCTAATAACCATTCTCTCTATTTTTTCCCTTAGAAGAAAAAAAGTGTCTAGTCTTTTTGGAAATGTTATCAAGAAGGGGAAAAATTTTAATTGAAAGGAAAATTTTAGACAGTCAATTTTAAATGTTTTTTTTTTGAGAAAAATGAGCACTGATAGGAACACTCTTGATAAACTGGAAAAAAAAAAATCATGATGTGGTTGACAGTTTCAAGCTCTACAACTTCAATTTTGGTCCTGAGTTACAGCATTTGAAGCTTTCAGGCTTGACCGAGCACTGACAGTATGAACATGTTGACTCTTAAGACGACTGACTGCATGGATTAAGGAAGCTTTTAAAAATATCTCTTGGGCTGCTAGCAGCTGTGCAAATGGGTAAGTGCCTGAGATTTTGACTTATGCTCACCTACCTTTTCTGACTTCATTTTTTTTCTTGTGGAATTAGGGCTGCTTTTAATTAATGCATTTCAATAACCAGTAACCAATCAAGATAAACCTGAGGAGAAACACATTCAGAAGGATAAGATAGGGTACAAGCAAGGCAATAGGAAAGGTCAGCTATTTATAATCTTTGCAAGGAAAATTTGGCTCTGGTGTTAGAAGGAAGCACCATAATGAATCTGCAACTTGTCCTTTCAATGTTTAGCCTTGGTTCTGGTCTTGCTGCTCTGCAATTTGCTGAGGCTGTATGTCCACATTTACAATATGTTGGTTTGAGCTCATAATTTCTCTTTCTGTATAGCTCCAAGGAAGGAACACAGACATTCTGGTCGATTCTTTGGAATCATGGGCAGAATCTGAATCTGAAGTGCTGGTCATGGAATTCTAAATAATCTCTGTTAACAGCTGTACTCTCATTCCCTTCCAAGCTATTATTTTGGTTGAGATAATTAACCTTTGGGTTGTATTAAATTTTATCCTCGCATCCTATCAACACTTCCTTTACCCAAACTACTATTTTTTTTTTTTGCAGGGGGTGGGGTTGGAGGGCATAGTTACTTTCCTAGTGACAAAATTGCTATCTTGTTATTTCTTTGATATGATATTACATTGCACATTATTATGTCATTACACAGGCTGTTCCCAAGGTTTAGAATACATTTCTTCTTTACTTTTGCCTCTTAGAATCTCTAGTTTCCTTCAAAACTCAGTTCAAAAGCCACTTGCTATAGACTTCCCCAGGTGCTAATACCTGCCACCTACAATGATCTTGCATTACTGTGTATATATCTTGTTTATCCTTATAAGAGTGTATATGTGATCTCCACCAATAAATTAAAAAGCTTCTTGAGGGCAGGAACTGTTTCATTTTTGTATCCTTAGCACTCAACACAACATCTGGAGTTAAATAGCACCTTAATACACACTTGTTGATCAATTAATTATTTTTCTCCATAATTCCTGTCTCTTGACAGCAAAGACTATTTGTTTTGCATCCCTAAGGCAGTTAAGAAATATATAAACAGTTGTTCTATTTTCCTCATACTAATAAAAATATTGAGTCTTAGGTGCCATAGTGTAGTCACTAGAGAACCTACTTTGAAGCCAGAAAGATCTGGGTTGAAGTCCTGCCTCTGACACATACTAATCATATGATCCTGGGTAATTTATTTACATTTTCAGTGCTCTCTCTAAGACTATAACTTGCAGAAAAGGTACCAACCTGTACTGGTAACAAGGGGTTTCCTAATTTTGGTGTTCTCTATACCAATACATTCACTGGTCCAGTCCCTATCCCTAATATTGGATGATAGACTTTTTCTGACCTACCAGATTATAGAAAATTGAGGTAAATTTAACTTGAAAAAGTGTTTCTGGGATAATTTTCCAGATGATCTTTCAGAAGTTCAACTTACTATGAGTGAGTGACTTTAGCTATCACTTTGTGCCCTTTGAAACCAAGAGTCATCTATAATAAAGAGCAGTATGTTACCAATCAAGGAACATTTAAGTATCTACTGTACATTAAGTATTGTATTAGGTGCTGTCAATACAAAGACAAAAATCAGATAGTTCTTGCCCTCCATTAGCCTATATTCTATCAGTGCAAACAACATGTCAATGTGTCCTATGTCATGAAAAAGACATGAGAGGCAGTATGGTATAATAATTTGAGGGCTGAGTCAGGATGAACTGGATTCAACTCCTGTCATTAACATTCAATTAATGTGAGAGCCTAGAAAAGCAATTTAACCTTTACATGCCTCAGACCCTACAATTTTTCTATGGAGTAGTAGTATGGTTGTAATCTGTGCTGTTGGAAGAATTCCCTAATTTTCCACAAAGATAAGATCAGATTTTTTCTTTTGCAGATGTGCATGCCATGAAAAATATAGTCATTCATTATATACATGTATCTAGAAGAAATAGCATATGACTCTTAGATCCCTAGAGAAAGGATCAGAAAACTCACTTCTGTTTCTAACTCCAGCACTCATTTACTATTTGTAGTGGAGCAAATCAACTATGGCTTTATTATTGAGTATGTAGAGTTGGATATCTAATTATAAAGCTCTCTTTTCACAGATGAGTAAACTGAGGCTCATAGAAATTAAGTTACTCATTCAAAGTCACACAGATACTAAGTGGCAAAGCCATGATTCAAGCCCAAATCTTCTGATTCTAAATCTAACATTTAAAAAAAATATTTGCACTATATTGAAAAGTAAAAACAAAACAAAACAAACATTTAAATACAAGAATTCAAAGTATTAACTTTGTGTATGCTCCCTCTATTGACGCAGATTACAGCCTTTATGTGTTTTAGAAGAATGTTTTATGGATTGCTCTGGTCAAAAAAGTTGTTACTTGAAGGCCGATATCCCAGAAATAAGCCTTTCCAAACTTGGCTGCTCTGAGTACATAACAGACATAGAATCGATTACCAGGCCTGTATAGCTTAATGGAGCCTATAGGTTGGATCTTGATTAGGGTCACTAGTACTATATAATATATGTAGAAATAATATTTGTATTTTTTCTAACATAAGAGGATATTTTTGTGATGATTAAACAATTTGCAGAATGTGAGTTCCTTGAGGGCAGAGGTTGTTTAATTTTTTCTTTGTATCTTCAACATCTATCCTGGTACATAGTAGGTGTCTTATAAATGCCTATTGATTGACTGATTAATCACATTTGTAGAGCACAAAGGCATCCTGAAAGATAATCCAAACTAACTCCTGGCTTTTAGGGAAATGACTATCTAAACCCTTCAGGATAAGGAATTATCTTGGTTTCTTAAACATCATCAGATATCAAGATTCTACGGCTTCCTTCAGGAGTTTTTTTCTTTCATATGTTAGTACTCAATTAGTCAAGAATTTCTTCTTTAAGACCACTTCAAAACTCTCCTGTTTTAAATCAAGATTATTCTTCCCTGAGAGGTGGGATTGTTTTATTCTTTGCATTTGTGCTCTCAGTGACCAGAACAGTGTCTGACACATACTACATACTTGATAAATGCTTGCTGATTGACTCCTCTTTATCTGTCTTCCATGAATTAATAACACATAAGTTAAGAATATTCATGTACTTGGAGATGGTAGTCAAACTCTGCTCCATCTCTCTCTCCCTTTTCTGTACTTCAGTACTTAAATGGATTTATTATCTTATTGATATAAGTGTATAGATTACAACACATCTATTCCTTCTCATCTGGTATGATTCCTGTTCATAAATCCTCCAAAAAGGGTCTAAGACATTGAATGTTTTTTTTCCCTAGGTTTCCCAGACATGTAGCATTATCTGTTGGAAAAGGAGATTTAAAAGGCTTCAGAGAAAGAATTAGTTGGATCCCATGGTTTAAAACCATACAGGGTTCTCAAGGGATGGGGGAGGAGCAGGAAAAAGAGAAAGAACTTGGAACTAAGAATCTCAAAAAATAAATGTTAATTTAAAAATTTAATTAGGAAATAATTAATGAAATAAAATGTATTAAAAACCAAGAAATATTATACAGGGGAAGTGAGTGCTATGAAAATAGAAAACTTTCAAGGATGAGATAAAAAGAGGAACAATTTTGAAGAGGAAGAAAAGGAGCTGTCTATAGAGATCAGTGTTGATGCATAAGGAACTTGTGAATCAATTTAGATGAAAAAAAAAACACCAAAAAGGTAAAAAGCAGGGGCAGATAATAAAGGATGAACAGAAGAGTATGGTCCTGTAAAAATTGGGTGAGAAGCACTAAAACTCAAAATAACATGAGGTTGTCATCTAGGGACAAGAAGAAGGGAGTTTTGTAAAAGATATGCTGTGGGAGACAAAGAAGGAAAAGACCTCTGCTCAGGGTGGATGAGATGATAATAAAGGATCATGATGGGAAGGCAGAAGTACTCAGCATTTAATTGCTGCCATTTTCTCTTCCAAAGAGAATTATCTTTGAATTAGAAAAGGGAGAACAAAATGACTAATAGGGAATTGAAATGAAAGGTAAATAGAGGCATAGTAAGAGAACTGCTACCTGCCCTTGATGAGAACAAGTCACAAAGTTTAGATGCATTTCATCCTTAATGGGCTTTTCTCAAAACTAATCTTTCCTGACCCATTTGCTGTAGCTGAATCTGTTAACTACGCTCTCCTGAAGACTCTTTTTCCTAGATATTCATGATACTACTCTTATTTGGTTCTCCTCTCACTTGTCTGATCTCTCCTCTTTAGTCTTCTTTGTTTACCCTTCAACCATATTATACCACTCACTTCCCTTCTCCCTCTAAATTCTCTGTACTCTCTCATCTGCTCCCATGGGTTTAACTGTCACCTCTATACAAATGTCTTTGATGCACATACACACACATACACACATATATATGATATACAACTACAACCTCTCCCCTAAGTTTCAAGCATCACCAGTTGTCTGTAAGACTTTTCAAACTGGATGTCCTAGAGATAGCTCAAATTCAATATGTTCAAAACTGAACTCAATATCTTTACTCCCAAACAGCTTTCTTTTCCAAACTTCTCTATTTCTTTGGAGAGAAATAGCATTCTTCCATTCTCTCAGCTTCCTAATCTTGGCATTATTCTCACTTTCCCTCCCCCCAAATATTCAATCAGTTGCCAAATGTTGTCATTTCTAATTCCATAATATCTTTTGCATCTAACCCCTTTTCTCCACTCATAGCTAACATACCATAGTTTAGGTTCTCATTATCTCTTAGTCTCCTAGACTCAAGTTTCTTATTCTTCCAGTTCATCCTACATGTTACAACCAAAGTAATTTTTTAAATCCGAATGTATATGTCACTTCCCTCCTTAATCAATTCCAATGGATTCCTAACACTACTAGAATAAAATTTCCACTCCTTTGTTTGGGTTTTTTTTTTTTAACACTTTACATTACTTATCCCCAAACTACCTTTCTAGTCTAAATCGGCGTTTCTCCCCAGCCTTCTCTCTGTTCTTCTCAGAGGACACTGGTTTCTGTGCCTTTGTACTGGCCATCCCCCAAGCCTAGAACTCTCCTTCCTTATCTCTGCTTCCTGCCCATCTTCCTTCAAGATGCAGTTCAAGCACCATCTTGCATGAAGCCTTTTCTGATGCCCTCATGTACTAGTGTCTTTCCCCCAAACCTACCTTGTAGGTAAATATTTATACATACCTTATATATATCGAAAAGGCCAAGGTTTCCCATTGCATCTGGGGCCATCTATTTCTTGATCTATATCTTGCCACTGGACCCAGGTGGCTCTGGTGTAGAGAGCCAGGTTGGTTACTTTGCACAGCCCTGCTTCATTTAAATCCAATTCACTAGCAAGTTAAGACATCACCTTGCTGGTGTCATTGGTCCTCTTTGATAAGGAAGGATAAACATCAAACAACAACAAACCTTATACTTAACCACTTTCTGTATGCATATATTTGCACTTATTAACTTTATATTGATCTTATTTGTGTTTTATATGTACTCGTTGCCTTCTTCATTAGGATATAAACTCCTCATGATTAGGGATTGTTTCAGTCCTTGTAATTGTGTCCTAGAACCTAGCACAGTGCTAGAGACCTAGAAGGGGCTGAATAAATACTTGTTGATTGATTGATTCCAGAGCACTGAATCAGCTGGTGAATGTCATTGCTCACTTACTTTCAGTGATCTTTGAAAGATCATGGAAAATAAGAGAGGTGTCAAAGGAAAGGTCAAAAGCTGTCCTAATTTTCAATAAAAGGAAGAGAGTGGAGCCTGAAAACTATAGGCTGGTGAGCTTTGCTTTTATTCTGGGCAAATTTCTGGGACATATTATTCAAGGATGGTTAGTTTAGAAAAGAAGTGGTGAAATTACAGGTTCTGACCCCCCAAAATCTATTAAAAGTTGGTTTGTGAACATTTACAAAAGGATGTGGCGAACATAAAAAGCCTCCATGGCTTCATCATGAACAGGTCAAGAGAGGTTAACCTTATTTCCTTTTTTTTGGATCTACTTACCCTGATAGATCAGGGGAATCCTATTGTTATAATTTATATAGATTTTAAACAGGCGTTTGAAAAAAAAGCCTCTTATGTTATTCTTATGGAAATGAGGAATGGATTTGGATGAGATGATAGTTGACTAAATTCAGAAATGACTGCATGTTTGAAACCAAAGTGTAAAAATGGAAGCACAAAATAGTGAATGGATTGTTGAACTAGGAAGCAGAAAGAATCGGGTTCAAATCCTGACTTTGATAGCTACTAACTGGGAAACCCTGGGAAAGTTAATGAGTCTCAGTTTCCTCAACTGTAAAATGTAGTGCCTGTGACAGAGTTTAGAGATATGTATATGAAGCCCTTTACAAATTTTAAAACATCATAAACATATCAGTTGTTAATATTAATAATATTAGACTAGTCTAATTTGGCAGTGTTGGCTAGTGGTGTGCCCCAGGAATCCATCCCTGGCCTTGTGTTGTTCCACTTTTATGTTAATGATTTAAAGGGATAAGTGGTATATTTATCAAATATACAGATGACAGAAAACCAAGAAATATAGTTAACACACTTAAGGTTAATCAGGATGCAAACAATTTTTGAGAGGCTAGAAGGTTTGGTTTAATCAAAGAAAAAGAACTTTTAATTGGAATAAATGTAAAGTTTGACTTGAATTTTTAAAATATCCACTTCATAAATATAAGCTGAGTGTTGGTCAGTTAGATGTTTGGTCTTGGGGTCTTACGTGGGGACAACATAAACAATATGAGGCAATGGTGTATAATATAGCAGCCAAAAAACCTAACGTGATCTTAGGCTGCCTAAGGACTGGGGAGTAGACAGATAGAATATCGTCCTGTTCTGCTCTGGTAAGACTTCACCAGCCATTCAGTATTACGGTGCAGATACCATGATTTAGGGAAGTTTTTGTTGAAGAGTTTCCTTAGATCTTCCCATGCTTGATAATGTGTTGGCTATCAGCTTCTGGATTATTTGAATAGGAATAAAGGCAGTTGAATGAATGAATGAAAAAAATATTAAGCACTTATAATAAGCGTAAAGCACTGTGCTAAGCTTCAGGGATGCAAATAGAAAAGTAAGATAGTTCTATAATCAGAGAGCTCACATTCTAATGGGAGAGATAACACATATGGAAGGTTTTAGCTGAGAGTCAGATGGAAAAGTCCGTGAGTGCAATGGCAAAGCAGATGCTAATGATTCTTCTTTAATGTCATTTCCACTTATAAAATTTGAACAGTTTATAATATTGAATCATTTGACAGTACCAAGGACTTTAATGACAAGAATTTTCTTTTTTGAATCTTCAGTATCTATGGCTGCTGCACCTGCAGGACCAATTGCCCCAGGGGTTGCTTTCCAGGATGAGGTCTACAGGCACTAGGATGGAAGTATTGATATTCCCAAGGTTCTAGGGTTTGGGGTCCTGAGCTATTTCCATAGGAATTTAAGGGGAGATGGTCTTTAAAGTGATGATTGTGGTCTGTGGTCTGATATTACTGACATATGCTGCCTCATGTCTTTCCCCACCCCCTCCACACCTGAGTATCAATGGTTCAATTAGGTTGACTTGCCTGCCTTGTGGGTGACATTTAGAGAAGGATGGCTGGCTCCTTCATCTCATGAGTTGTTTTGTGATAATGATTGTGAGAGATGGGCAGGAAGCAGGACTGATGGTCTGGTGGGTACTGTCACTCTCAGGGCTCTTGTATGTTGGTGACAACTGAATAGCAGCTATTGCTGGGTGAGGAAGGCAGGCCTCTTCTCCACAGTGATCTCTCCCCTTAATGATGACTGAATAGATTGGAAGAAGATCCTAATTCTATCCCCATGTTGGTCCAGCTAGTTGAGATGATCCCCAAATGGATCACAGAATAAAGGGAGTGACTTTCCATGTTGAATGGAGTAGGATCCTCTTGATTTAGAGATATTTTCCTTGGTGAATCATCTGGACTAGATGGGGGGGAGATGGCTTTCTGTTCAAAACATACATACACACACACACACACACACAGAGCAACACATCCCCCCCATCCCCCCACACCAGATTCTTTTTGTTCCAAAATGACTTCTTCATGGTAGAGCTTATAGTAGGAGTCATTGACACATCTCAGGGAGGAGCATGTGACCTAGTTTGAACAGAAATCGTAGATATGCTTTTTTTGGAGTGTTTGCTCTTGAATTTAGCTTTTCTCTTTTCTTTTCCTATGAGTGAGGAAGTTTCTGGACTGATTCTAGATGCTGAGTTCTGCTAAACCATAGATCAGTAAAAGATTCTCTCTAAACTTGCTCTCCCCAGCTTCTCTTGAGGCATTAGTAAATATATGTTCTTATAGTGAATGGAAGTGATCAATCAGAAGATGGTTTCTCTGTCTCTTTTTTTTCTCCTTCCTTTGCCCTATTTCCCTTCTACTTCTCCTCCCTTGCGTGCAACTCAGACTTGAAAAATCCATTGGTCTTAGGAATTCTGCTACAGGAATAATTGTGCATTTTGTACATTTAAGATTGTTGCTAAAGGTTTTGTTTTTATTCTAATGGAGGATTTGGTTTTTTTTATAGATTGGTACGTCTGATGAATTAAAATTTTCCCTACAGTCTTTGTGCTTTTCACACTCATTAAACTTCTTTCTGTCTCAAGCAAAACAGGGGAATTTTTCTGTGGAAATTCAGATTTGTAGCTATACTATGGTTAACAACTAAGGTTATCATTGGAGTCCTGGAATCCCAATAGATTGGCATTAACTGGCAGAAATTGGAGCTTTCCCTTCTTCCAGAAGGCATGATTACAATAAAGAATATGAACTGAGAAAAGGCCATTGGATTTATTAACTAAGAGCTGGAAAAGAAAATGGCAAGCCACTCCAGTATCTTTGCCAAGAAAACCCCAAAATGAGGTCACAGAGTTGGTTACAGTCGAAAAATGATTGAACAACAAACATCAGAAAAGGAAGAACTAAAAACCAGGGTAGTGATCTATATCTATGAGAACTGGTTAGGTCCCAGAACGAAGGGGATTGATCAGAGGTAAAGATAATTCTCCAGCAGCTCCAAGTACCTTCTGCTTGCAGAGTGATACTAAAATTCTGGATTATCCCATAAGTCCTCTGGGAGGTGGGGTTTATCAGCAAGGAAAGGAGAGTTGTTTAGTCTGTTTATGAACTCAAGTGTGTGTTTACAGAATAGATTCAGAAGAGAGAACATTCAGAAATCTAAATAGTAGAGACTGAAAAATGAGTGGGTGGTACAGCAATGATTTCAATGAGAGTAGAGTGATTTCTAGAAACTTGAAAATGAAAGGGAAGATTGATGCAGGATGAAACCCTGAGGGTATGGCAAGGTCAAATAAAGTTTCTTTTTTTTTTTTCCTCAAAGACTGGGGAGATGGAAGTATGTACAGGAGGAAAGGATCTGCTTGAAGGATTCTTGATCTAGGGTCCATGGACCTTAAGAACTCTGCACTAGAAAAAAAAAAGATTAAAAGTGAATGAGAGGGAGGGAATGCTTTATATGGCAAACTTTCAGCAGAGGAAAGCACAAATAGAGGGGTTAACCTTTCTAGGGACAAGATGTACCTCTTCAAAGGTCACTTCTAGATCTAAATCTATACTCATGCCTCCTCAATCAGATATTGTCCTTCTCCCAGGAAATTAGTTTGTCTAGAATTCCATTATTTCAGCTTTATGATATAAAAATAGCACAAAACATGAAGTGATAAAACAGACAATTCTGATATATCAGTAAGAAATGTGTAATTTCCCCACCAGCTGAAACACTCTCACATGAGAAACTTGATGGAATTCTCACCTGTTCTGAAACATTCTGATTTGCATTTTCTGTTCATCAGCTATACCTGTGAGGCCTCTAGGCATAGGAAGATATGTTTAAAAAGTTGTTTTGCCTTTAAAAATAATTTTGAAAAAGGACAGACATTTTTGTTCTGTGTGTGGAGACTATTCCATCTCAAAAGGGAAGTTCTGGTAGAAAGTGAAATATAAATTAGGAAGTCTATTTCTAGGTTAGGAAGGAAATTGACTGAAAGCAACAATACTGTTTCATCAGTGTGGTGATTGCTCTTATGTCACTCTTCCATGATGAGGTTGGCTACATCTCTCCCTCAGGATTTTATGGGTACTATAAAGGAGTTTGGAGTGTTTCTTTTCTAATGCTACATTACGTATTAACTTGAGCCTCCACTGTGATATTACCTCTGCTGTTAAGCACCAAGTGATTAACTCTCTGGTTTCATTTAACCAATTAACATTGATTATCTTGTGAAAATGGAAACCTTCTTTTACTACTACTACTACTACTACTACTACTACTACCACTACTACTACTACTACTACTACTACTACTACTACTACTACAACTACATCTAGTTATCTAGCATTTATGCAGAGTTTACAATGTTCCAGATACTGTGCTAAGCATTTTACAAACATTATCTCATCTGATATTCACAACAACCCTGGGATGTGGGTGCTGTTATGCTCCCCAACTGAACCTTCCTTTATAAAGGAAACCAGTGAAAGAGAACAATTGTGTCTAACAATGTATACACTTTAATTCACCTCCTCTCTGCAAAGAGGTGTGAGGTATGTTTCATCATTGGTGCTTTGGAACAAAAATGGGTCATATATTTCATCTGAATTCTGCTAAAACCTAATTTTTATGAGATAAAATTGCATTGGAACTGTTGTTATTGTCATAGAAGGTGGTACCATGGGAAAGAATAGGGAGGATGGACAAGGGAATGTGTGATTTTTCTAACTGCAGAAAAAAATACAAGTGCCCTTGCTCTCTTATTAGGTGCTAACAAATAGGCTTTTGGGACTGTTTCTACACTAGAAATTTAAAGCAGAAAATTAAAATGCTCCTAGAAAGGATTGAAAGCTCTTGATAGAAGATGATGATCCAGAGTACAGGTCCCTGTAATTGTCCAGAGGAATCATCTACTACAATTCATCAGAAATCCTCCTTTTGGTTGTGAACCTTAGCAGATCATGCAAAACTAGAACTTTTCTAGGATTCTCTCCCATAGCAAGCAAAAAGTAAAGATTTGTCTTTTCATTCACAAACACTCACAAGCATTAGGGTTATGTTCAATTTGTAACAATGAAAACACATCCTGCATATCAGATAGATTTATAACAATAGCAAAATTACAGTTATGAAGTAGCAACAAAAATAATTTTATGGTTGGGGTCACCACAACATGAGGAACTGTGTTAATTGGTCACGGCATTAGGAAGGTTGAGAACCACTGGTCTATATAAATATACCTATATAATATGTATATGTGAACATATATGCAAATATATAACATATATATATATACATATGTATAGGTATATATATGTATAAAGAGAATAAAAGAGAAATGCTGACACAATAGCATTCATGACTGCTGACACAAATATTCTGAACATACTTGATGTAACTGATGCTGGCAGAAACCTCCTTGAGCATAGCTGCTAGAAATGGTTTTCCTCTTTCTTCCAACAGAGTGACTTTTGAGCTCTAATGAATGTTGAGCAAACTTTCACTGAGAGTCTTAAGCAGTGTGAGTTCACCAAGACTATATCCCAATATGCTGACACAGGGGGTGGGTCTGGGTGGAGCATGCTTTCTCCTCATAATAACCCAGAGCACAAACCACCCTGTGGCCCTGCCCAAGGTTCTTTGCTGTGGCACCCCTCTCTTGAGGCCCACTTTCCTTCTCAACTCCTGAGAGGGACTCTGGAAGAATGGGTCATCCCTCCCTGGGAGTGGTTGGGCTATCTTTATCATTGTCATCTACCACTCTCCCCCAACTGTTTTTGTCCCAAGTGACACAATTTCCTAGATATGTCTGTACTTATTAATGTTAGCCTTTAAATACAATGAATCAGCACAACTTTTCTGGTTCCTCTTTCCAACTGTCCTTGTGTTCACAAATGCTTAAATTCTGTTAAGTGAATTTTTGTTTGTTTAGATGAAAAGTATATTGTTTTGTTCTAGAAGATTATTTTATATAATATTCTATTTTTCCCCAATTACATGTTAAAATTAAAAAAAAACATTTAAAAAAATTTTAAGTTCCAAAATCTATCCCTCCCTGCTTCCCTCCTCTCCCTCTTCTTTAAGACAGTAGGCAATCTGATATAGTTTATACATGTGCAATCATATACTTCCATTTTAGTCATTTTGTATAAGAAGACTTGAAGAAAGAAAGAAAGAAAGAAAGAAAGAAAGAAAGAAAGAAGGAAAGAAAGAAAGAAAGAAAGAAAGAAGGAAAGAAAGAAAGAAAGAAAGAAAGGAAGGAAGGAGGGAGGGAGGGAGGGAAGGAGGGAGGGAGGGAAGGAAGGAAGGAAGAAAGGAGGGAGGGAAGGAAGGAAGAAAGAAAGAAAGGAAGAAAGAAAAAGGAAGGAAGGAAGGAAAAAGGAAAGGAAGGAAAAAGAAAGAAAAATAGCTTCAGTCTCTGTTCAGATAGTATCAGTTCTTTCTCTGCAGGTGTATAGTATGCTTCATCATTAGTCCTTTAGGATTGTCTTGGCTCATTGTATTGCCAAGAATAACTAGCTAAGTCATTCACAGTTCATCATACAATAATTCTGTTACATGTGTACAATGTTCTCTTGGTTCTGCTCAGTTTATTTTGCATCAGTTTATGCAAGTCTTTCCAGGTTTTTAAAAAAATCACCCTGCTTATTATTTTTATAGCACAATAATATTCCTTCACAATCATATACCACAGCTTGTTTTGCCATTTCCTAATTGATGGACATCTTCTCTATTTCCAATTCTTAGCCACCACAAAAAGAGCTGCTATAAATATTTTTGTACAAATAGATCCTTTTCCCTTTTGAGGGGATGTCTTTGGGATATAGACTTAGCAGTGACATTGCTGCACCAAAAGATATGCACAGTCTAAAAGATCATTGTGCAGATCTGATAATTAAGGTTCTAGTAACCACCATAGAATCATAGAATTCAGAAACAGGAGAATGCTAGAGCCAACTTTAACCTACTCTTGGAACCAATCATAAATTTTCAGTGCAAGCACTTATACCTTGGAAACTGGCAAACAGATTAGAGCTTGATTTATTGTTTTCTTCCTTGTCTAGTCTTAAGAAAGTTATGAAGAAAATAAACAGATTAAATTTAAATGCATGTTGTGCGTATGTTTTTTCCCCCCTTGGGAGAGTTGGTTATACATTTACCAGCACATCTTTGAATGCAGAGATCATCCAGTCCAAACCCCCACATTGTAGGGATGAGAAAAGTGAGGCCTAGTGCTGTGAAGTGATTTGCTGAAGGTCAATTGTGTAGGTAAGTATCAGAGCCACCTTGAAGTCCAGTGAACCCACAATTGACTGTGTCTACAAAATTTACGTGATCTTATTGTACCTGGATCTTCATTGCTGCATTAGAATATGCTGCACCTTCTATTCTTTTCTGATCATGTGATTACCACATCTTTTCAAACTGTTTGCTCTAAAAATCCTTGTTATCAAACTATCTGTGCTACCACTTTTCCTTCCCTGTCAGCAGAGAATCTTGCCTCACTGCCCCAGGCTTCAATAAGAAACATCTAAACCTTCCATATTGAACTTCCTTTCATCCTCATCTTTTCACTATGACAGCTCAACATCAGCCCCTATCTTCTATTCCTTTTCTCCAGTCTTAGAGGATGGGTTTGTCCTTTTTTGCCAAAGCAATACTTTAACTTGTATATTTCATATCACCTCATCCCTTCTCTTCTAGGGGCTTGTACTTTTGAACATTTCCTCTCTTCTAATTTTCATCATCTCCTCGTATTTATTTTTCATTTTTTGGTGTTTACAAACACGACCAAGTCTCTCCCATTATTAAAAAAAAACAAACAACTTTTCTCTGACAATATCCTCACTTGCTATATTTATTTCTTCCATTTTTATCTCCCCCTCACTCTGACTTCATTTCCTGAAACTCTTTTCAATCTACTTTCACTACTGACTGAAATAGATCATCAACAATTTCTTTGTTGCTAAATCCAAAGGCCTTTTCTCAGTTCTTGTCTTTCTTGACTTCTCTCTCTCTCTGTCTCTCTGTCTCTCTTTCTCCTTTTGCTTTTTGCAGGGCAGGGAAATTGGGGTTAAGTGACTTGCCCAAGGTCACATGGCTAGTAATATTAAGTGTCAGAGGCTGGATTTGAACTCAGGTCCTCCTGATTTCAGGGCCAGTGCTCTATTCACTGTGCCACCTAGCCACCCCCTTAATTCTCTCTTGACACCACTGGACAGTACCTCCCCCCCAACCTTCTCTTCTCTGGGTTTTCATGACAATGATTTTTCATTGGTCCCTTTCTACCCAATGGATGTATGTATAGATTATAATGCAGGTTTTTGTCCTGGGCCTTCACATCTTCTGTTACTGTACTTTCTCTCCTGGGGAGCTCATTATTTTCCATGGAATAGACTCTATGTAGAAGTCTTTCACATCTATATCTCTAAATTTCCTCTCTATCCTGAACTATAGTCCTGAATCTTCAACCTGGATGTCCCATGTCCAACCCAAATTCAATACATTAAGAACAGATCTCATGAAATGCATGTTGATTGATTGATTTCCCCCTCAATGAATTTCTCTTCCTAATCTCCCTATTTCTATCATGTCCACCATAATTCTTTTAGTCACCTAGATTTGTGACTAAAAGAGAAGTAACTGACATAAAATTACCAAAGCTTTGGGGCATTAGGTTGCATCAGAATAATGGTTAACAACCCCACATCTCCTCATTTACAACCCATTTCTGCTGTGCTGTGGTAAAGATTGCCCTTCTTCTATCCCAAGATTTTTGGAGCTGTTCTTGAATTTTTACTCTATCTTACTGTCCCCCAATCCCAATAGCTAATCAAGTGACATCTTTATCCTCTTCCTTTTCTCTACTTTCAGATGGCAAGTAGCAGACTGAACCCAGATATTCTGACTACAAATTCAGAGTTTTTTGGTATCAGGGTGTCAACAAAGTACAGAAATTCAGGGAGTCTGAGACAAGCCAGATAAAACATATTGCAGAACTACTAAATTCATATGAGATCATAAAGATGATGCCAGGAGTTCTGGAGAAGCTGACTCTTTCTGACAGTAGGTAGGACACTTGACTTGAATGCAGGATGCTGTTGTTCAGTTATTTTGTGATGCCATTTGGCTTTTTTTTTTTTTAGCAAAGATACTAGAGTGGTTGGCCATTTTCTTCTCTAGCTCATGCTAAAAATGAGGAAACTAAGGCAAACATAGTTAAATAACTCACCCAGGGTCACACAGCTAATAAGTGTAAGTGTAAGGACTCACACATTTGGGATTCAAATCTTACCATGTGACAGTGGATCTGTGTTCAACTGATAACATTTTGGGACAAAGATAATGATGAAATTTCCAGGGAGTATTTCATGCCAAGTTTTGACTTGATATCCAGGAAGAATTATCATGCTCCCTTGTCTCCTTTGGAAGGGTCGCATCTACTGATGAGTCATCTTAGCTTCAAAGGATAGATATCAAGTCTTTTTGGATGAACCAATACCTCCTCACTGTCTGGAAGTAAACTGCATATCCTTGTTATCAGGAATGGGTCTCTGGGAGGGGAAGAGGTATATATGGGGAAATTTAGGTGATGTGAAAACAAAATATATCAATATGTTTTTTTTTTAAGAAGTCTATATTCAGCAAAACAAGAGGGGTTAACTTGGCAGGTGGATTATTGGCAGCAAGACCATGAAGGCTACCTTGTCCTAACCATTAAGGAGAATTTAATAGTAAATATCCATAAATTGTACTGGGCTGAGAACTAACCCAATGAAAGAGTGTGTGTGTGGGGAGGGGGCTCTCTTTTCTATCTGGATCCAAGGAAAATGACTCCACTCGTTATTTAAGCCTCAATTTCACAAATACCTGTAGCATGATGGCCAAGTCCTTATGTGGTTGACAGTTTGTTAGCACAGCTCCCCAGTCTCTGGAGCCCCCTTCTGGAAGTCTTTCAGTATGGTAAGCAGTTTGTTCATCAGCTGTATGTCATTGATTAAAAACTAAGACAACTCTATTTCTTGCACCAGCCCTACCTCATGGGGATCAGGATGTGCCTGTGATTAGAAAAACCTTGGGACAGAAGAAGGGCGATTTTACCACAGTACAGCAGAAATGGGTTGTAAATGAGGAGATGTGGGGTTGTTAACCATTATTCTGATGCAACCTAATGCCCCAAAGCTTTGGTAATTTTATGTCAGTTACTTCTCTTTCCTACTACTGCCCTGCATTCATATGTGAACTCCATTTTGACAGAAAGCTTCTTCCTGAATAAGCCAGCTCAGGTCAGTCTATGGATTCATATATTGAATATAAGCCCAAACTCCCTCTCTGCAAGTCATTTTGTAGCAGGAATGTGCTAGAGTCAACTCATACAGACTCCTGAGACTGCTGACTTTTCAATGTGAGCATTTACATCTCAGAAATAAGCAGATGATATAATACAGGGCTTGATTTATTGTTTTGTTGATTTCCTAGACTTAAGAAAGTAATGGATAAAATTACGAAGATTGAGTTTAAGAGTGTGTCAAATATTTTTGATGAACTAGTTGTTAAAAATTTATCAGCATACCCCTGACAATCAGCTACCAATTCCAGACTGATCCTGGTCTAGTGATTCTCAGAAACTATCTATAGGCACCATGGCTTGGGGAAAATAATGGAGTTGGTGTGACTAGTTTAGTCAACTCTACAAGAGGAAAAAATATAATTGTCTTTCATAGGTATTATATTGGGCTTGATAGGGTGGAGGCAGGGAGGAAAGATATGACTATCTTCTCTAAGAGAGGTTTCTGGAGATGTCTCTGATGTACTTTTGCCTATGTCTTTTCCCTAGTGTGCTGAATGATAGAAAAGAAAGCAAAGGAAAGTATATTAGGTCCATATGTATCCTTATCAATTAGGTAGGAAACTGCCCACAGATCACCATAGGAAGGGACCTGTGAGGTCACTACCTCCCTGCCTAAAGCATTTATTTCTGACACTCAGCATTGAACTGCTATCTGGTTCTGGGTATTGCAAATTATAATAGTAAAGGCCTTTGCAAACTTTCCCAAGGAGATGAAGTATCCTGGAAATTCTGTGCTTCTATAGGGCAGGTTCTCTTCTAGATTCAACCTGCAGCCATTTGAACCCATGGAACCTGTCAGATCTGCTCTAATAGCAATAAGCAAGAGTTGCTTAGACACTAGTCTAGACTGGCATGGGGCCTACACCCTAGGTAGGATCAATTTTAAGTAAGTTCTTATACTTTCACTCTTGCTTGTATTTCCCTCTAAGTGGGATTCAATAGAAAGTATTTTGCCTCTGTTATGACAGTCTATCAGTGGGTCGTGGGGACATGTTCATGTTCAAAATCTTATATACATATGGAGGCTCTGGATTTTTGGTGGCCATGGCTATGACATGCTATCTGCTAGTATGCCCAGTTTCACAAAGGTTTTTTGGGGGTCTAAGAATCCCATAGGTATCCAGCTAACTTACTGAAACTTTTCTGACCATTTTACATCTCTTAGTGGTGGCAATAATGGATTTTATCCCAGATCTGTCTCATCTTGGGGTTTGATACCATGTGAATGAATGTAGATGCTTTCTCAAGGATGACTCACTTCATCCTTTATGACTTATTATCAGTAAATGTTTGATTTGTATATCTATTTTGTAAACCTATGTACTCAGGGTTGCATAAAATTTTCTTGGGTGAAAAGGGGTCACAAGTAGAAAGGGTTTAAGAAGCCTTGCTCTATAACACTCTCCACAGAAGCTATTTCTCTTTTCTCCTCAAGTCTTCTTCATTCTTTCATCCCTTTCCCATTGAACAGAGGACAGTGATTACTTATTTACAAATAAAATTAAAATTATCATGATGAGATCATTATTCCCCGATTAAAATCCATCTATATTATTCCCCACCCCCACCCCATTCTCTCTTCTTTTGCTCCAATCTCGGAAAAAAAGTGTTCCTTTTATTGATGCCACACCTTCTACTTAGCCCTTGAACCCATTCCCTCCTATCTTCTCTGGGAGCTTGTCCCTTCATTCTTTCACTCCATCTTTTTCTCATTTTGGATCTCTTTTTAATCTACTGGCTCCTTCCCTGTTGCCTATAAACCTGCCCAGTCTTCCTCATTCTTAAGAAACCTTAAACAAGCAATTCTCAAACTCTTCATTTAATCCTGCCATCTCCTTAAGCTAAACTCCTATAAAATATCTCTTCTTATGGTCAGACTACTAGAGAGCCTTCTGTGTTCATTTCCTTCACTTGCTCACCTCCCACTCACTTCTCAAAATGCTTGCTCTCTAGCTTCCCATCTTATCTCTTGACTGAAAATACTCTTTCAATGGTCACTGTTAATCTCTTACTGGCTAAATCCCAGGGCTTTGCCACTCTTCATCCTGTTTGACGTCTTATTAGTTTTTGACATTGTCAACTAGCCTTTTCTCCTGGAAACTCTCTGAATCCAATGCAGGCTAATTTGGCTCTTGGGACCATGGAAAGGTTCTTAGTTTTTTTTTTTAGCAAGTCTTTAAGAGTCATTGTTGCCATTTTGTCTTTTGCTTTCCCTCTTTGACAGTGCCCCCTCACAGACTGAATTTGAAGAAAGGCCTTCTTGACCCCTCAGTTGCCCATCCTTTCCAAGACACCCTCCAAGAACCTTCTGTTATAGTGCAATGGAAAAATACCAAGACTTAGAATAGGAGGAATGAAGTCCAAATCCTGGCTTCCCCCTGGCTACCTGTGTGTCCTTAGACAGGTCACTTCTTCCTAAGCCTAAGTTTCCTCATCTGTAAAATGAGAGGCACTGGACTAGTTGATTGTTAAGGTCTCTCCCAATTTGATGTCTATGATCCTACCACCTCTGTCTCCATGTACAAGAATGGTCATAACCACATCCAAACCTCTTGCCTCACCCTTTCTTTAGCATCCTACTTCCTATATCAGGTACTAAAATTCCTAGTTACAAATTGAGTAAGAATAAAGATTGGAAGGTGGAGCTCTTGGAAGCAAGGAATAGGTTTTCTGGGTTTTAGTATCTTCAGTCTGAAAATGAAGGAGCTGGTTTCTAAGATCTGTTCCAATTCATGCATAAATGGAGAAATGAAGCATCTCCCTCCCCCCCTGCAATTTAAAAGGGAATTTTGGAGAAAACTGTGCTCAGTCCTCTGTGATTCACTTACCTCTTTTGCCTCATTCAATAGAAAGAACTGAGAAAAAGGTCACAGCAAAAACAGAATAAATATGGAAGCAAAATTATAAAAATAGGTTAAGCATGGGAAGAGTCTTTGGTGTTATTACCACCAAGGGGTCCCCAAGATGTGTGTTGTTGTGGAGCTCATTTGTCCCATCTTTTTTTTTTTTGTCTTCTACCATTCTCAAATCATTAAGCACATTTTTTAAAATAAATTTTTATCATTATAAATAGGCTGCTACAAATATTTTGGGGCATACAATAGATCCTAATAGATCCTTTTTTTCTGTCTTAGGCCTCAGTGGGACCCAAAATCCAAAATGGAATTACTGAATCAAGGCCATGAACAATTTAGTAGCTTTTCTTACTTAATGCCTAATTGTTTTCCAAAATGATTCACAGCTTTACCAGCAATGAATTAGCATGTCTTACAATCAATCAATAAACATTTATCTGTACACTTACAATGTGCCAGGTATTCTGCTAAGTTCTGGGGGTACAAAAGGAGGCCTCAAGGAGATTACAGTCCAATGGAGGAGATAATGACATTCTCATTTTTGGTTCTCCTATCTCTCTGCTTCTCTTCAGTATCATTTGTTAGATCGTTACCTGTTTCTCCTTCTTACAAGTTTCCCCTAAAGGCTCTGTCCTGAGACTTCTCTCTCTCTACTTTCTTTTGGTGACCTCATCTGCTTCCGGGGGTTCAGGTGTCATCTCCGTGCAAAGGCATCCAAATCTACATAATGATATTGGGTTCCAGTGCAGCATTTTGTTTATTCCCAGGCTTTGGATCCTGCTCTGCTGTCCTCAGGAAGGGACTTCCCTTCCTAGTTGCCTTAATCACTCCCACATTGTTCACAATGAGCTGTTTTGGAGACCAAAGGTGATCCTGATGACTTTTGGAAATAGCAACTAAAATGAAAGGGTGCATTATGCATTGTTGAAGAAAAAAAAGTGACAAAATATTCTCAGTGATATGAAGAATTGTCCAAAACGATAGAGTAGTTATTCTACATCCTATCTTTCTTTATATTATCCAATTTAAAGTTGAGATTGAGACTGTAATTTCACCGGCATAAGTATGCAGAAATTCCTTCTCCCAGTGCTGGTTGGCAATTTATGGTCTTAAATAGTCGGCTAGATCACTGAGAGAGTAAGTGACTTCCCCAAGGACACACAGCCAGTAAATGTCAGAAACAGAACTTGAACTCAGACCCTCTGTATTGGTAATAGGAATTTAAATTTGCCAAGAAAATCCCAAATGGGGTCACAGAGAGTCAGATATGACTGAAACAACTGAACAAAACCAACATCAATCTAGAGCTTAAAAACTTGATTATAGACTCGAAACTGAAAGGGACTTCAGTAGTCATCTTTAGTATATCCAATTCCTTCATTTTATGGATGAAGAAACTGAGACTCAGAGAAGTTGACTTGAAGAATCATAGATTTTGAGCTAGAAAGAATCACAGATGTCACCCTCACTTTATGAGTGAGAAATGACAGCTTAAGCAGGGTAAAAAAAAAATCTAGCACATTTAGCACATTAGAGGTGGACTTGAACCCAAGCCATCCCCTTTGGAGGCCAGTTCTTTATACCCAACACTATGCCAAGGGGCTGATAGTAAGGGACAGAGCCAGGATCTGAATTCTGTTTCTCTCTTCTTGCCACTGCTCTCACACACCTGCTTTTCCATTGAATAATGAAGTTACAAACATCAGCTGGGAAAATTTGAAAATATAAATGACTGGAATCATATTAAAATATATGGGTCCTCAATTCCAAATTCAATAGAACAAATATACTGATCTGAGTATGGTAGCAGGCAAGGAGAGCTAGGAGTCTTGCTGATTATAATCTACAGCCAGCACATCTCCTAAATGAATAGGAGACGAAACAATAAAGAGTGCTCAACTGAGATGAAGGCAGACATTTCAATTTTCCCTTTGCTACATTAAACAATAGAGTTGGCAATTTAGAATGACAAGATGAGAAAGCCAAGGAAGAAATAATGACTTGAAGTATGTGGCGTCAATAATTAAATCCTGGCCCTGTGTCAGGGTTCAATCCTCAAGCCTTTGGGCCCACGTAACTCTCACTGAATTTAATGGGAGATTTTTCTGTGAAAGTATTGTACAACTTGGTTTTCTATGTTCATTAAAAACATGCATACACACAAACACAATTGATTTAGATTTAGAAAGAAGTGGCACCATTCAAAGAGAAAGTATAAATGAATCATCAGATTTGCAAAAATGTATATGTTTTAAATATCTCTAAAAAAAAAATCTTGAAAGTGAAGTTGTTCCAGTATTTGCACATTAACGAAACATGAATCTAACTAGTGGAGACCAACTAATTAACAGACATTGCAGATAACTTCCAGATGTGCTTCATGTAACCTCATAATCCTTCTGTTCTTTGCCTTGGTCTCGACATCTGGAATATTATGCTCAATTCTAAGCACCTCACTTTTAAATTTTATTTAAAAAATAAATTTTATTGTTCTTCCACTTTCTTCTCTTTACTCCCTTTGTTATAGTTGTGAAAGGAACCTCCTTCCACTTGAAATTTAGTACAGTATGCAATATAAGATGCTGGTGCTACCCTCTTTTTCACCAACCTACTTTTTAGCTTTTTGAAAAGCTTTTGTCAAATTGAAGGTCTTTCCTCATGTAATTTATGTTCTTGAGTTTATCAAACACTGAGCTTCTGAATTAATTTGTTTCTGACTCTTACTTATCCATTCTATTCCTATTTTTTTTAAAACCAGGACCAAATAATTTTTATAGTTACTGCTCCTTGATATAATTTATTCTGGCTATTCTCCTTTCCTTCCTCTGCTCTCTCTTTCCCCCCCAACCCGCATTATTTCCTTTGAGATCCTAGACCATTTGTTCTTCCATATGAATTTTATTATTACTCTTTCTAGTCATACAATGCAGCCCCTTGAGAGTTTGATTTTTAGAGAAATTAATATTTAAATTTAGATATTTTCATTTTTAGTAAATCCTGAATATCTCTCTAATTATTTGTCTTTCTTAATATTTGTAAAGTGTGTTTTATAATTTATTTGTCTGTTTAATTGCTACAGTTAGCATTTTAGAACTGTATGAAATAACATTAGGGAAAAAAAGACATGCTTATTTTTCCCAAATTTATTGAGAAAGCTGATACTATTTCACCATTGCAAATAATATTAAGTTTTTGTTTTATAACTATAATTTTGTCATATTAAAATTATGTATCATTTAATTTTATTTCATGTATCTTAGTTGTATATGCTCTGCTAGATTATAGGTATATCATCATCATCAAAATTTGTAGTACTGGTAGTAGTAGTGGTGGGTAGGGAGATGGTGGTAGTAGTAGTAGTAATTGTAGTAGTGTAGCTTAGTGTGGTATAGTGGATAGAAAGCCAGCTTCAGAACCAGAGATACTGGGGTTCAAATCCTGATGAACACATATATGTTGTGTGGCCCTGTTCAAGTTACTTATATTCTCAGTGCTCTGGGTAACTCTCTTAAGACTACAAGTTGCAGAGAAGACACTGACCTGCATTGGTAGAATGAATTTCCTAATCCAGGGGCTTTGCTATACCAGTGAAACCACAGATCTAGTTCTATCCCATATTTTAAAAGGGCTACGTGATGACTAGGATTTTTAGCATAAAACAGTGTCATATTTTATTAGACATTTTTCTGCAAGTGTTGATATGATAACTTTAAAAATGTAATTGTAAGTGATAATTACCATCTTAAAATTGAACTATCCTTGCATCCTTGGTATACATATATATATATATGTATATATATATGTATATATATGTATATATATGTCATGTATGTATATATATATATCATATATGTATATATATACATACACACATATACATATACACACATATATATATTCATGATTCTTCCCAAGTCCAAGTTGATTGTGGCAAATAAATTTTCATATATAGCTGTAGTTATTTTGATAGGATTTTATTTTTAAAATTTGAATTAATATTCATTGGTGAAAAGAGAGTTTTGTACAGTACTTCCTTGATCAATTATTGAGATTAATATTCATAGCAGTTAATTGCTCTTTGAATATTTGGTAGAATTCTCTTGTAAATCATGGACCAGGATTTTCTTCCCTCTGCTAATTTCTTTTATGATTTGTTCAATTTCATTTTTCAATGCTGAGTTGTTTAAGATATCTGTTTCTTGTTTTGTTAATTTAGGTATTTTATATTTTTGTAGATAATCATCCATTTCCATCAAGTTCTTTGCTTTGGAAACATAACTTTTAAGTGTCTTTGGGGACACCTTATACAATTATTTTTGGCAAATTTTAATAATTTTTTTCTATTTCTTCTCTATTGAAATTTACTTTTTTCCTTTTTCCTTTTTGTAATTTGATTTTTATGCTCTTTTTATTGCTCAGGCTAGCTAAAGGTTTATCGATTTTTGTTGTTATTTTAATACCAAGCTCTTGGTTTTGTTTAGAATTTCTATAGTCTTTCATTTTAAATTTTATTTATTTCTTCACAATTTCTTCCTTGGTGCTTATTTTGGTTTATAAACTTGTGTATCCCTTGTTTTTACATTGCAGACACCTTAATAACTCTCATTTTTTATTTCATTAATGATTTCAGAGGTTCGAGTTTTCATTATCTGTAACCCATGATTTTATAATTCTGTTTCATTGTTGCTATTCTCTTTTATATCATTGCTGTTTCTATGATTTGTTCTTTGACCTACTCGTTTTGCAAATATAACTATGTGAAGGGAAGGTAAAGGGAAGGGAATAAGCATTTATATAGGGTCTACTGTGGGTCAGCAAACTGTATTAACTGCTTTTTACAAATATTATCTAATTTGAACCTTACAACAATGTACAAGGTAGGTACTATTATCTTCTTTTTACAGATGAGGGAACTGAGGCATAGAGAGGTTAAATGAATTGTCTATGGTTATACAACTAGTAAATGTCTGAGACTGGATTTGAATTTAGGTCTTCTTGATGCTAGGCCCAGTATTCTATCAGTTGGGCCACAAGTTGGCTATTCTGGGAAAATGTTTTCACTTAAAAGACATGATAAATCTCTCAAGCCTTACTTTTTCAACAGCTTTTTCAGTGCTATAACTTCCCTTTTGTTTCCGCTCTATTAGATTTATGCAGTTCTGAGAATGGGACATTAAAATCTCTTAAATTATTTTATCACTAATTATATTAATGAAATTATTTAAAAGTTTTTTTTTCAATTCTGGCTTTCCCCTTGTGAATTTGGATACTGTCATTTGTAACATGTAGTTTAGTAATGATATTGTTCCATTATCTATGGTACTTGCAAGCATAATGCAGTTTCTCTCTTCCTCTCTCTAAAATTGTAAATGATTATTTTTGTCTTATCTGATAGCATAGTTGTGACTCCTGCTTTTTTAAAATAATCTAATATGTAGTAAATTTTATTCCAGTTTCTTGTTTCCATTCTATCTTTATTTTTTATGTGTTGCTTATATATAGCAAGTTATTTAGTTTTATTTTCTTATCCATTCTGTCATTACCTTACAGTTTATCAATCTATTTAATCAATTCATATTTAAGATTGAAACTGTAGGTTTGTATTTTCTTCCATTTGCTTCTTTTGTACTTAATTTTAGCCTCTTCTTACCAGGCAATAAGGGAGCAATAGTAACAAGTTCCTATGTATACACATAACAGACTCTACTAGCAAATCTCTGTGGTGACTGCAAAGGGACAGCTCCATATGCCTCTAGCCCTTATGAGAAGGAGGGGGTACTATAGGACTATGGAAGGAAAGTTGTCTTCCAGAATGAATTTCTTCACTACACAGTCCAAACCATCAACTGTCTCCTATGGAGCGGTGATTTGGGAAAAGAAATAATTGAAAGATGTCTAAAAGACAAATTGATCAAACAATTAAAGATGGTAGTAGAAATTTTTGTAATCTTGCGTGAGGACTCAGAAGATGAAAAGGAGTCTTCTCTCTTGAATCCAAACTATTCTTCAGGAATTCCAACAAAGACATGAATCTTTTTGTAACAAGTTGTTTGGATGATATTTTCTGAATCTATTGTCCTGAATTGCTATATACTCATTAGAAACCCAAGGATATATTTTTGTTGATTACAACAGAGTTAAAAGTTTTAGAAGATACCAAGGGTCCACAATATAATAGATATATTTTACTTATTAGAGAATTTAGCTTGGATGAAATCCTATAACATCTGCTTTGAATTGGAAGACTGTAATGAAATCCTTATTCAACTTTTCATAACTGTCTTCTTGGTGATCAACAACAGCCACAATAGGAATGTCCAAATGCACGTGCGAGACTTGATGAATTCTAGCACTATGGAAGGTGGTGGAGTAACCCAAGAACTAGAGACATGTTGGATTGGATCCTATTCCTATGAACTGCCTTTTGTGCACATAAGGACTTAAATAAACAAACATTTGATTTTGCAAGAGTATTATTTTTAAAAAGAGTCCAGACTGTTAAGACACGTATTATTATTTTTTTAAACTAAGTTTTAGTATTTGAGAAGTCTTCAATAAGAGATTTATCAAACATACATTTAGTTTGATATGCAATTTTTGCCATAGATTCTCACTTATTGCTCTCTGTCACACTACAGCTTGAATTCAAACTAAGAACAATGGCATTTTGCCATGGTTCATTTGCTAGCTGAATTGGTTCTGAAGAGTCTGATTTGGCAACTCAGATTTGGCCTCTTTAGCAATGTTTTCTTGAAAGATGCAATGATATTCATGTTTCTTGTCAGGTTAGAAAGTGTGAGATTTGCCAATCACTATTTATTGAGTCACCAATACTTAACAAAGGACCTTTTGGAATACTTGAAGTATTTCATTATCCAAATGAAGATTTCATTATCCAAAAGAAGCTAATTGACATGATGTCATTGTTATAATAATAATAGCTGGCAAATGATACCATTCATTAGCCAATGAACTGTTACTTGGCTTTGTGAGGAAAAAAAAAAAGTTGGAAAAATAGTACAGAGTCCAAAAAAGAAGTTATGATGGGTCTTATCAGCTTTACAAGGAAAACTGTCTCCATGTAGAATAAAGGATAAACATTGCATCCATATGATCAAAATAGCATTGATGACCAATTTTTGGTAGAGAATATCTTCCGAGTTCCTTTGTCTATCATAATGTTGAAACAAAAGAATGAAATGTTTATGTAATTTCTAGCTTCGATCCAAATATTAAAAAGAAAATCAGTGGCTTGTGCAAATATAAGAAGACTTCTATGTTACATCTTTATTGTATATCCCTCAGAAAAGGCAGGGTTTCTGGAGTATAAATGTTGAAGCTACCTATCTATCCTTATTCCATTCCTATGTTAACATATTTCTAATCTTAAACAATCATCCACAGAAAATATTGAGTTACTTATATTGAGCATAGATTTTGAATCCCTAACTCTTGATTGCATTTTTCCTCCTTCCTTTTCCCTGACTCATTTTGTTCTTTTTAAACATCAAGCCCAAATCTCTTTTTTTCAGATAAGGAAATGAATATCATGGAAAGTTAAGTGACTTGTGCCAAATTACAGCCAGTTACTGAAAGAATTGGAAATAGAAACCAGGTATCTTGATTTCTGGGTCAGAATTCTTCCCACAAATCTATGCATTTCTGCTTGTCTCTAGTCTAATTCTATGCTTTCTAATTTGCAGTTTTTAATTGGCTGTGGACTGGGAAACCAAGTAGCCAAATTGTTTAATTTTGTATAAAGTGGGAATAAATAGGGCATGAATGTTTCTCCTTCTGGAATAAAATAAATGGATTTTTCAATAGTAATTTTTGTAATAGTTCAATGGCTTTTTGAACTTATATGTAGCAGAAGCCACTATATTCCTTAGGTTTGATATTGACAGAAAGCTAACTCTTAAATAAGAAGGACATTATTGAAATGGCCAGAAATGATAATCCCTATCAATCAATATAATGGCACAATATAATAGGACTTGAAATTGGAGGTGCTAGGTTTTGGCCTTAGCTGTGCTATTTACTACCTTTATATTTTTGGGCAAGTTGGTTCACTTTTTTTAGGTCTCAATTTTCTCCTTCATAAAATAAGAAGATTGAATGATCTCTAAGGTTCCTCCTTCTAGCTCTAGATTTTCTGAATGAATGAATACTTACTGAGTGACTACCATGTGGATTGAACCAGGTTACTTAAAGATGAAGTCTAATTCTTTTTCGATTCTCTCTCTATGTGTGTCTTTGTCTGTATTTGTCTCTCTTTTCCTGTGTCTCTGTCTCACTGGTGTGGCAGCTTTGATCTGCTCTTTTTTTAAGAGACCCTTCAGGCTCAGCCTCCCAGATAGCAAGGATTGCAGTTAGGTACTATCATCCCCTATTGAGATTTTCCTTTTAAGCTAAACTAAATGGTAACTCAAAGGGAAGAAAAGGTTATTAATTAGTTATCCATTCCTTTTCATCTTGTGCAACATTTGTCCATATCCTTCTCCAAATCTTCTGTAGAGGTTGCACTCAGTATGCTAGAGTTCTTCCTATAGTTCTTTTGACATCATGCAGATACCAATGGGTCAAGAACAGAGAATTAGGAACAATTTGTGGAATTGCAAATGATCAGATTTAAACTTATTGTAAAGAAAAAAAAACTTCCTAACAATTATGAACTTTGCAAAAATGTAAAGAGCTGCTTGGGGAGGTTGTGGATTTCCTCATTGGAGGTCTTCAAGCAAAAGCTGAATGACCACTTGTTAGGTAAGTTGCAGAAGGGATTTCTTTTTCAAGTCTACTGAGTTCTTTTATTACTCTGAAATTCCATTTGAGCAAATGAACTTTCCATCACTAATATCATGGGACCATTCCACTTCCTTTTCTGGTCATACAGTTCTCCAAAGAGATACTTTGCAATGTATCTCCTACACAGTTCTTCAATAGTAATATGTTTCAATCTACTAATGCACTCCTTGTTCCTCTCCAGTGACATCTAGGGAATGAAAAACTTTAATTCTTCAGGGGTCATGGAAGAAGGTTGATGTTAAAAACCAATCAGCAAGCATTGATTAAGTACCAAGACACCAGGGAAGTATACATATACATGCATGTGTAATATATAATATGTAAAACATACTTATACACATATTCATATACAGATACACAAAGAATGAAATAATCCCCACTCTTAAGGGGAGGCTTTTGTTTCTGGGAGAAGCTTGAAGTTATTATTAAAAGTATTACAATTTCTCAAAAGTCATGTGACTTGCTTTTCCCTTCCTGTTCATTTCTGGTTCCAGTTTACCTTTCATACAAGGTGTCTGTCCAAGATCTACATTCTGATGGGCCAGTTCCATTTGTCATCCATCCAGCACTGTTGAGGTAACAGTTTATTCAGGTATGGAAGTATGTGAGCTTCAAAACCCTCTCCCTGAACACATACTCTATTCTAGTGCTAGGCATCTCACTATCCCAAGAATTCATCATGCTTATTCTTGCCTCTGTATATTTATGATAGCCTTCTCACGTAGAATGTCCTTCCTTTTCTTTTCCATTCATCTTAATTCTATCTACCCTATACCATCCAGCTTAAGGTCATCTCTATTCATTTTCTTCCCATTACTGTGGTCCATATTTCTTTTCCTCTCTTCTGAATTGGTATAGTACCTATAGTCATAGAATCAAAGAATTGAAAAGGACTTCAGACTATTTAGCCTATACCTCAACAAGGACCCCTTATATGCACATCTAGCCTCTACCAAAAATCTCTAAAGAGGAGGAACCTAACATTTCCTAGGGCAGCCTATCCCACTTTTAAACAATGCTAATGCTTAGGGAATATTTCCCTATATCAGGTTGAAATCTGACTCTTTAATTTACCTTCTGGGACAAAATAGAACAATTATAAACCTTTTTCACACAATAACCCATCAACAACTTGAAGGTGTATTTCCTTTCCCCATTAAATCTTCTCTAGGATAAATATTAACCTTCTCCTTACTCCCCTCCCCCAATTCCTTCAAACAAACTTTGTATAGCATGGTCTCTAGTTTCCTTATAATCCCTGATTTCTTCCTATGGATAGTCTTCAGTTTGCCTGTGCTACTTAAAAACGAGCCATTCAGAACTGAAAACAATACTCCAATTGTTGTTTGACTAAGGTAAAGCATACACTATCAGCTCCCTCGTTTTGGATATTGTTCTTTGCAATGCAGTCTAGGATAAAATTAGCCCTTTCAGTTACTGTTTAGTCCCTTTACTCATTACAACTCCTAGGTCTTTTTCACAGGAATTGTTGTCCAGCCATGCCTCCCCCATCCATTGTCTAGGAAACTGAATATTTTAACACAGGTCCTGAATTATGCATTTAGTCTTATTAAATTTCATTTTATTAGATTTGGATTAGTGAATGAAAAACCATTTAAGTGCTTACGAGTTGTTGTTATTACCACAGGCAAAGCACTGTGGTAAATACAGGGGATATGGATAGAAAGGTAAGATAGTCCTTACCCTCAAGGAGTTCACATTCTAAAAGGGTGAGACAATACCTACTGGACGGATTGGACAAAGGCAGATGGAGAGGTCCTTAGTGAGCAGTGGCAAAGTAAATGGTAATAACATCTTATTTAGTGTCATCAACAAAATCATTTGACAATGCCAAGGATTTTGGTATTGAGAACTTCCTTTTCTGGATCTACAGTAGATGTGGTTGCTGAAATTACTGGGACTGAAGAACCTGCAAATACTAGGGAATGTTGTAGGGTACTGCTATTCCTAGAGCTGCTGAGAAGAGGTTCCTATGCTTCCTCTACTGGGATCAGAATGGAGGGAGTAACTGAGAGGAAGACAATGCTTTGGCCTGCCAGATACAAGCAGCCTCCTCAGGTTACCTTGCTACTTCAGCTTGGATGTCTCATGATATCCTTAGGTGCTGTTTTTAATATGGACAAAGATCAGTTGTTTCATTTAAAGGTGGTGTTATAAGGTTTGTAAGGCACTTTTCTGCACAAAGCACAAAGGCTGGTGTTAGTAGAAGGAGCAAATGCTAGATTTAGAATTAGGATAACTGGGCTTAAAACTTGTCTCTGTTACCAGTTGTGTGACCTTGAATAAATGAGTCCCCTTTTCAAAGTCTCAGTTTTGTTCATTCATTCAGTTCTATATTATAAGAATCAATTTAAGAAACACTAAATTGACCCATCAAACTCATCTGACATAAATTTAACATTAGCAAACTGAATCTTAAGAATCTCTTTAGTCTCTTACTCTATCATCTAATGTATTGTATTGTCCTTCCCATCTTAGAAAACAAAGTTGAAGAACTACCTAGCTGCCTCTTGAAATACATGTCATATGCCAACATCTTCATCTTGTTTAGTCCATCCCCATTCCTTAAAGCTCAGCAGTAATAAACATTATGTCTCCACTGTGTCCAAAGGTTTAAAAATGATACAGTTAAAGGCCATGCCATGAGTGTGCTGTAGCATGGGCTGTTTTGGAGACTTGATCATGATATAGATACCAGGCTTGCTGTTGAGTCAGTGAACTTAAGACAGTTTGGCCTGGGTGACAGGGGCACAATTCAACGTTTCCCATTGTCCAGGCTTCTTGAAGGCTATCACCAAGGCTTCTTCTACTCTCTGGGGTTTTAGGACTCCTGACTCTCTTTGCCTTTTCTCTTTTCTGCTTTATCTCCATTGAGTATGAATGACCTCATTATTGTGGGAAACCATCACCAATCTCCCAACCTGGTCCATAGGCTGGCTTTGAAAAAATATCACCTGGGAGGGGAGGAGCTAAGATGGTGGAGCAGAAGCAGGAAATTCCATGAGCTCCTGCCACAATCACCTCCAATACCTGTAAAATATGACTCTAAACAAATTTTAGAGTTATAGAACCCACAAAGAGACAGAGAGAAACAAATCTCTCAATGAAGCCAGCTTGGTAGGCTAACAGGAAGAGTCTATTACACCAGACTGGGAGCCAAGCAGTCCTGCATGAGCCATGCCCAGCCCAAGGTGGCCTGACCAGCATCACAGACCAGTCAGAGCAGACTTCAGGAAAGTGAATCACCAGAAGCTGTGGTAGGTTCCAGATTTCTCAATCCATAAATGCCAAAGAAAAAGTAAAAGGTCAGTGGAAACTTTGTTGGAATAGGGTGATGGAAGAGCATGGTCTAGCCCCTGTCACCTAGGCAAGAGGTGGCAGAGGTGTGGTGGCTGCAGCTGCTGCCACATGGCTGCCTCAGGAGCTCCTAGCCTGCAGATCATAGGGGGACCAAGCGACCATTCAGAGGGTAACAACTCTTGCTATGACCTCTTGAATCTGGATCACTGTCTTGGGTGGTGGTCCTGGGGTGAGAAACACCAGGGTGCCAGAGCTTGTGGTGGCTGTAGAGAGGGCAGCCTCCTCAGACTTCTGACATTTGTGAAAAGCCCAGTGATTTGGGACAAGACTCTTTACTCTGGAAGCAGAGTTCTACCATGGCAAAGAGCTCTAAAGTCAAGTAATTGGCTGGCAAGATAAGTAAGCAGAGGAAGCACAGTCAGACCATACAATCCTTTTTTGGGGACAAAAAAGATCAAAACATGGAACCAGAAGAAGTCAACAAAGGCAAAACTCCTGCATCAAAAGCTTCCAAGAAAAATATGAATTGGTTACAGGCCACGGAAGAGCTCAAGAAGGAGTTTGAAAATCAAGTAAGAGAAGTGGAGGAAGAGAAATTGGGAAGAGAAATGAGAACGATGCCAGAAAATCATGAAAAGCAAGTCAATAGCCTGCTAAAGGAGACACTGAAAAATACTGAAGAAAATAACACCTTAAAAAATAGACTAACTCAAATGGCAAAAGAAGACCAAAAAGCCAATGAGGAGAAGAATGCCTTAAAAAGTCAAACTGGCCAGATGGGAAAGGAATTTCAAAAACTCACTGAAGAGAATAATTCCTTCGAAATTAGATTGGAGCAAATGGAAGCTGATGACTTTACAAGAAATCAAGATACTATAAAACATGTCCAAACAAAAGAAAAATAGAAGGCACTCTGAAATATCTCATTGGAAAAACCACTGATCTGGAAAATAGATCCAGGAGAGATAATTTAAAAATTATTGTACTACCTGAAAGCCATGATCAAAAACAGAACCTAGAAATCATCCTTCAAGAAATTCTCAAGGAAAATTGCCCTGATATTCTAGAACCAGCGGGCAAAATAGAAATTGAAAGAATTCACCAATCACCTCTTGAAAACATCCCAAAAAGAAAACTCCTAGGAATATTGTACCCAAATTCCAGAGTTCCCAGGTCAAGGAGAAAATATTTTTGTAATGTTTGTAACAGCCAGGAAGAAACAATTTGAGTATTGTGGAAACACAATCAGGATAATACAAGATCTAGCAGCTTCTACATTAAGGGATCAAATGGCTTGGAATATGATATTCCAGAGGTCAAAGGAGCTAGGATTAAAAACAAGAATCATGTACCCAGCAAAACTGAGTATAATTCTTTAGCAGAAAATATGGTCATTCAGTGAAATAGAGAACTTTCAAGCATTCTTGATGAAAAAACCAGAGCTGAACAGAAAATTTGACTTTCAAATACAAGAAGCAAGAAAAGCATGAGAAGGTAAACAGGAAAAAGAAATCATAAGGAACTTATTAAAGTTGAACTATTTACATTCCTCCATGGAAAAACAATAATTATAACTCATAAGACTTTTTTCAGTTTGAGGATAGTTGAAGGGAACATATATTATATATACACATATATGTATATATACACATGTATGTATATATATACACATATATGTATATATATATATAAACTGTATATATGTTTACATGCATATATGTTTATATAGGAGGGTGTATGTGTGTATGTATGTGTATGTATGTGTACAGGTATACATTGACAGAGGGCACAGGATCAGTGGAATATGAAGGGATGATAACTAAAAAATAAAATTAAGAGGTGAGAGAGGAATATAATGAGAGGAGATAGGAAGAGATAGAATAGGGTAAATTATCTCATATAAAAGAGGTAAGAGAAAACTGTTACAATGGAGGGGAAGAACAGGATGGCAAAAGGTAATGGGTAAACTTTACCTTCATTGAATTTGGCTTAAAGAGGGAATAACACACACACACTCAATTGGGTATCTTACCCCACAGGAAAGTAGTGGGGGAAGTTGATGAGAGGGGGGAAATAGAAGGGAGGGCAGATTGGGAGAGGGGGTAGTTAGAAGCACACACTTTTGAAAAGGAACAGGGCCAAAGGAGAAAATAGAATAAGTGGAGGGTGGAATGGGATGGAGAGAAATATGGTTAATCTTTCACAATATATCTACTATGGAAATTTTTTTGTGTGACTACACATGTACAACCTATATTGAATTGCTTGTTTTCCCAGTGGGGTGTGGGTGAGGAAGGAAGAAGGGAAAGAATCTGGAAATCAAAGTTTTAAAAACAAATGTTAAATAAATTGTTTTTTACATGCAACTGGGAAATAAGATATACAGGCCCTGGGGTATAGAAATCCATCTTGCCCTACAAGAAAGTTAGGGAGCATGGGGGAAGATATAAGAGAGAGCAGATTAGGGAAAGGGGTATTCAGTAGTATTCACTATTTTGGGGTGGGGTAGGGGAAAGATGGGCAGAAAATTTGTAACTCAAAATCTTGTGGAAATGAATGTTGAAAACTAAAAATAAACAAGTATAAAAAAGAAAAAGTATCACCTGAACTGCCATCTACTCTGTACCATGATCTTTAATTCATCTTAAATCCATACCACGTGAAGATTAGTTGAAGGAACACCGAAGATGCTTAGCCTGGAGAAGACTCAATAATTTTCAAGTATCTGAAGGCTTGTCATGTAGAGGAGGGAACAGACTTTTCTATTTGACTGTCAAAGGGCAAAACTAGGGGTAATGACTGGAAGGTAGATAAAGGCAAATTTAGGCTTGGTCAGTCAACAAACATTTATTAAATTCTTATTCTGTATCAGACTTTGGGCTAAGCCCTGGGGACACAAAAAAGGGGTTCTTATTATGGTGGAGCTTCACAACAAGAATACTCCAAAAGAGGAATGGAATACCTCAGGGAAACATGGGATTGCCCTCCTTGAAAGTCTTCAAGCAGAGTTTGGAAGACCACCTCATAGGTATGCTGTAGTGGTGATTCTGCTCTGGTATGACTTCATTTAAATGGCTGCTGAGGTACCTTCTGACTTTCAAATTCTGTGAACTGTTGCTACCTCTTCCACGGAGCTTTCCAATTTCCCAATTCACATAAAAAAGTCCTTCTCCTACCCCAAATTCATAAACCACTATCTTTACATCCTTCTAATATAACATATTGTTTATTACTTTGTTTTAGTCTTATCGTTGAATGAATGTATTAAATCCTATTAGTAGATTGCAAAGTCCTTGAAGAGGACAAAGATTATCTTATACAAACATGGAATCTCCCTCAGTGTCTAGGTAGGGTGCCCTGTACAAAATAAAAAAATAAACACTGCATTAAAATGATATTAGATTTTGTATTGCATTTGAGTAGTATGAAAACACTACAGGCATGCAATGCAAACTTTGATCCTTTATTATCTCAAAAATAAGCAGCCCTCATTAACTATGTCCTAGATTGAAGTTTTAATATTCAAAATTCCCATTTTAAATGCTTAAAAAATATTAGTCTAATTTAGAATGAACATTTTGCTTGTGTTTATAACCCTCACTTAAAAATTCTCCTAATTTGTTTTTAGTTTCATGACTCCCCTCATACTGATACTTTATTTGCATTTTATTTATATAGCTATGAACATCATGTAAGACACAAATAGATCTGTTTTGGTAAAAGGCAGTTACACTATTCTCCAGAAGGATATTAAAGCTGCTTATTCTGGTTTAAGTATTCAAAACTATTCAAACTTGAAAACATACTTGGCTTCAAATTAGATACATAGAAATGTTTTGGAAATGACTTATATGCAAAAAGACTGGGCAATATAGTTTAACATAATTATCATACTGTCTTGGACTATTTGATATACATTAGTCTTGTTTCCATCTAACTTGAAAATTTCTATTGCCTAGCACAATGTATATTCTTCAATACATATTTCTAAATGGACTATCCTGTCAATTTTTAATTGATCTCAGCAGACAGCATAATCTAAAATGATATTTTAAAGTGGCACTTTAAAAATAAGACTATCCTTACTTACTAATGATATGATGGTTTACTTAGAAAACCTTAGAGAATCAGCAAAGAAACTTATTAAAATATTAAACTCACTTTAAGAATAGCTCACTACCACTGTCTACTCTAACAGGAGAGTAAACACTAGATTATATATTTTAAACTCAAAATATTGAGGAAATTATAGTTATGGTCTTCATTGTTTCTTTACATAAGCGTTAACTGGTCTATGTGAAATGCATAGAATGTTTTAGAAGTGGGGGGAAATAGTTCAAAGTTGGTGTTTTGAATGTCATTAGGTAGTTAAAACATTGAGCTTTGATGGAAAGTGTTGGTTCCATTATCAATAAAGCAATTAAATTCTTTAGGAAGTTTTAAATTAATCTCTCAACTTTATTATTTTATTACTAGGGAGTTCACATTGCTTAACAGATGTGTGAGATCCTATGAGACAGAGCTGAGTGTGATAATGGTAATGAAGAATTCATAGGATAAGACTGTTGAAAGTTCTAGAAGATAAATTAGGAACCCTCCCCACCAAAGAAAATTAAGTTCCTAAGGTTATACGGGTAGTAAATGGAAGAAATATCATCTAATCTAATCTCTGACTCTAAACCTCACTCTCTTTCTGCTATACTATTATCTCCAATGGAATAATACACTTTCAATGTGTAAATGGGTTCACTTTTGAAAATGGTTTCTTGCTTTTGACTCCATAGATTCATACTTTAGGTTTGCTTATCCAAGAAATTATATTATCCATATTTAGCCAAGGACTCTCAAAATTGAAGGGAGATATAAATGAAGCAAAGGCCCTAGTTGTCTTAGAATAACTTAGAATAACTTAAACAAAAGAAGATGAATGTTGTATAATCATAAAAAGTACTGAATTCATATATTCACAGTTTAACATAAAAGAGGGATAAATATAATTTCTTTTTTTTTTTTTTTTAATATGAGATTCTTTATTAAATTTTTTGAGTTACATCTTTTCTCCCCGTCTTTCCCCCGCCC
>CM053584.1:232973767-232998532 GCA_028627135.1 Pseudochirops cupreus
ATGTGAGGTTTTGGTTTGGGGCTCACTTTAAGAGTTGTGTGATTTGGCCAGATGAGACTCTGGGCAGCCGTTGAGCCCCCCGGCTGTGAAAAATCCAGATGTTGGTGCTTCCCTCTCTGGTAACTGACTAGGTAACTGATGTAATGGTCAGGTGCTGGAAGCCATCTGCTGATCTGTTTTTCTGTTTGTTTGTAACTTGTGTTTGCATTCTCTGAAGTTCAGGGTGCTGACTTTTCCCCCTGAACTAGGTAAATGATATGTTTGATTAAAGTAAGATTGTTAACCCATTTTGAGTTGCTTTCCTTTAGAAAAGCAGATCTAAGAACCTGTGCTAGTAGCCGCCCTAGGTATGCTAGGGTGCTTGCTGATACATTTGGTCAATGCAATGGTAATGAAATTTGAGATCTCTTTGTATTGGAAAGCTGACAAACACTTAGTACCTAGTTTCAAATTAAGCCTCTGTTAAAGAAACAGAAGGTATGAAGCCCCTGTTGCTGACATATTAGGAAGGGGCTGAACAGGGAGAAGCAATACTGTATATATGGAAAGACCCCAGCTGGGAAAGTTAGAACTTCTTGCAGAACTTCTTGAAGAACTTCTTGGGATGAGCACCTGAAGGCTGGGCTCCTGCTGCTGGACTGGAACTTCCATGGAGAAAGTGATTTTGATTTTCAGAATGGGAAAAGTGATTTTGATTTTGAGAATGAAGCTGCTGAAGACTTCTGAGGACCAGCCATAACTGAGGGCCAGCTGGAGCTACTGACGCTGCTGAGGATTTCTGAGGGCCAGCCAGAGCTGCAAAAGACTGAGGAAGCATGACTGTGATGCCAGTACTTTGCATGAACCTATTTGTGGCTTTGTTAAGCTTTGACTTCCTGGGAACAGAGAATGTGAAGGATTTAAGGTAGACTGGACACTGTGAGCTTCAGCGTGGAACAGGAACTGCATGGAGAGCTGGACAAGGAACTGGGAGCTGTCTGCCTTTGAACCCAGGTGACCATTTGGTGAATACAGGTAGGAGCTGGGGCCATAGAAGGGGAGCCAGGGAAGCTGAAAGCCTGCCCCAAATCAAGATGAAAACACTTCTACATGGGTACTGAGTAGTGATGAAATTGTGATTTACTTGTGACAGCAGGGTGGATGGCCTGTGTATTTCCCACTACCCCTTAAGAGAGTATTGAGTAGTGACTTAGGATTGAATAGTGACTGATTTGTAACTTAATTGCAACCCATGGGTGGAGGACTTTGACCTTTTGTACTTTATGATTGAATAATTGAGTTACTAAGTGATTGTTTGACTAAATGATTGTACTTTGTTCAAAACTATGTGACCACTTTGGTGAGAACTATGTGGACATTTTAGTGATAAGTTGATGAGTTGTGACATGGTGAATGCTGTATTTTGATTTTCTGTGGTAAGCTGTAACATTGTGAATGCTGTACCTTGATTTTTGTGAATGTTTTTGCTCTGATTTGTTATTGAATAGAGAGTTTGCTATACTATGTAATCAGAACCTTGAAAGCTATTCACAGCAGCATTCTTCTGGAAAGCTGCTTGTGTGTGGCTTTACAGTAAACTAAGTCTGGTGTCAGAAAGCATACATCCTTTTTAGACATTTAGATGAATAGAACTCTAGACCTGAAGTCAGGAAGACAGAGTTCAAATCCTGCTTCATATATTTACTTAGCTATGTGACCTTAAGCAAGTCCATTAACCTTTGTTTGCCTCAGTTTCCTCAACTCTAAAATGGAGAATCATAATGTCAGCTACTTAACATGGCTGTTGTGAGGATAAAGGGAGATAATATTTATAAAACTCTTAGCACAGTGCCTGAACCATAGTAGACACTACATAAATGCTTTTCCCCTTCTCTTCCCTGTGGGGAGAAAAAAAAGCAAATAAAATTAGTCTAACCTGACTTGTTCTTAGTGAACCCATTCTGGCCTCCAGGAATCAATGCTTCTATTTTCTAAATGCTAAATTAATCTTCCAAAGACCTGATTATTTCACTTCCCAGATTAAAAGCTTCAGGGACTCTGCATTGACTCTAAAATTGAATACAGACTCTTAAGCTTAACACTTAATGACATCTATAATCTCATCTCTAGCCAATTTGTCCAAGTCTAAGATAATCCCCCTTCAAACTTTCCACATTCCAACCAAACTGACCCACCAGACATTCCCTGAACTTGACATTCAATCTCTATACCTTTGAACTAACTGTTTTCCAGGCCTGGATTCTACTTTCATTCTTGTCACTGCCCCTTAGATTCCTTATATTCCTTGTATCATTAACCTAGGACACCCACCAAGGGGTGTGCTGAAGTCAGCTTATACTATCTGGTCAATCGTTACATTTTTGTTGTGAGCATTTATACCTTAGAAATTGGCAAGTGCGACAATCAGACTTGATTTATCGTTTTGTTGATTGTATAGAGCAGTGGTTCTCAACCTTCCTAATGCTGCGACCCTTTAATACAGTTCCTCATGTTGTGGTGACCCCCAACCACAAAATTATTTTCATTGTTACTTCATCACTGTAATTTTGCTGCTGTTATGAATCATAATGTAAATATCTGATATGTAGGATGTATTTTCATCATTACAAATTGAACATAACACACAGGTTGAGAACTGCTGGTCTAGAGACTTGAGAAGAGGGAGAACATGTTAAGAATGAAGATTAAATTTTAAAGTATGTCATGCCAACATTTCTTTTTAAAAGAGTCAGTTAAACATTTACCAGCATATCCTTGCACCCATGGCCAACCTTATAGAACAAAAGTCCCTTTTGTACAGGGGCTGTGTCTGTTTTTCTTCTTAATTATACAGTCAATTTGATCAATCAATCAAAAAACAGTTGACAAGTGCCTATGTGCCAGGCACTTGTGCAAAGTGCTAAGGATTCAAAAAGAGGCAAAAGATAGCCTCTGCCTTCAAGAAGCTTACAATCTAATGGGGGAGACAACACACAAATATATACAAACCAACTATATACAGGATAAAATATGGGATAATTAACAGAAGGAAGGCGCTAGACTTAAGAGCAGTTGGGGAAAGCTTCCTGTAGAAGATGGAATTTTAGTTGGGACTTAAAGAAAGCTAGGGAAGTCAGTAGGCAAGACAAGGAGGGAGAACATTCCAGGTATGAGGGACAGCCAGAGCAAATGCCCAGCGCTGAGAGATGGAACGTCATGCTTGTGGAAGAGCCAGGAGGCCAACGTCACTGGATCAAAGGGTACCTCTTGGAGAGTAAGGTGGAACATGATTGGAAAGGTTGAAGGGGGGTAAATTATGAAGGGATTAGAATGCCAAGCAGAGAACATTTTGTATTTAATCCTATAGGTGATGGGGAGCCACTGGAAGAGGCTAACATGATCAGCGCTGCATTTTGGGAGAATCACTTTAATGGCTGAATAGAGGATGGAATAGAGTGGAGAGAGACCTGAGGTAGGCAGACTCACCAGCAAACTCTTGCTATAATCCAGGCCTGAGGTGATGAGGGCTTGTACCAGAATGGTGGCAGTGTTTGAGGTCTGCTACAATGTGATATATGCATTCTAAAAAATCACCAAGCTATGCAAAGTCACATAAAAACCACAGGACATCTGGGAAAAATGGGATTAGGGACCCAACACTGAACATCTTCATCAGAGACACATTAAAAAATTTTGTTGTTGTTGTTATTCATTTTCTGTCACATCTGATTCTTTGTGACCCCATTTGGAGTTTTCTTGGCAGAGATACTGGAGGGGTTTGCCATTTCCTTCTCCAGCTCATTTTGTAGATGAGGAAACTGAGGCAAACAGGGTTAAGTGTCTTGCCAAGGTCACACAGCTAGTAAGTGTCAGAGGCCACATTTGAACTCAGTAAGATAAGTCTTCCTAACTCTTTCCACTGAACCACCTAACTGCTCCCCCCTCTAAAAGTCAGGAGCTTAATTTGAAAAGGGCAGCATAATTTTAAACGGATAAGAAACACATAAATATTGCCATAAACAATGGCAAGGTCAGCAGCCTTGAGCTGTTGCTCAGCCTACTATCTGGCAAAGCAGACCCTATAGGTAAGAAAGTGGCCTCCAGGGCACAGCAGAAGGTGGGGTGAGGGGAACTGTATGTGCCTAGGTGGCTGCTGACCAGCACTCTTCAGTTCACAAGTAGATAAACACTCGATACAGGGGCCCATCTCTAATAATCCTAATCTATGTCTTGCTACTGGACCCAGATGGCTTGAGAGGAGTAGGTGAGGCTGGTGACTTTGCACAACCCTCCCTCACTTAAATCCAATTCACCTGCAAGTCATGGCATCACCTTCCTGGTATCACGATCCCCTTGGGAAGGAAGGACAACCAACAGCAACAGCAACAACAACAACAACAATCAATCAATCAGTCAATCAATCAATATAGCACTTTGCCTTGAAGTACGTTTGTGGAAGTGGGTATCGGAAGATTGCTGATTGTGAGTCATTGTAAAGTAGACTGAAAACTGTAGCATCACATGTGGCTGGCTGTGATTCATCGTCCTCTTGTCTCTTCTGTATACCTGTATGCAGTTGTGTATTTCCATGCAGCTCCCTTCAACTGGGTGCAATTTTCCAAGTTCTTCTTGTTTCTCAGAGATGAAGTTTCACATTAGCAAACATAACATCTGCCTTATGCTCAAATTATTCCCTAATAAAATATATCAGTCAACTTGCAACAAATTTGTGTTTTCAAAACAAGTGTTACAAGTGTATCTCCAAGGTCTAGCATAGACCTTTGCTTTGCTCATAATAGATACTTAAATGTTTATTGACTTGAATTTGACTTTAGCTGGCATATCTAGACCTGCTAGCTGGTAATTATCAGGAGACAGATTTGGACTAAATACTAAGAACTTCTTAGCAATTAGGCTTGCCCAAAAATTGAATGGTAATTAAGTTTCTGTCACCGGAAGGCTCAAGACTACATGACCACTTGGTAGGCCTAATGTTTATGGAAATTCACATTTCAGGTAGGGATTAGATTAAACAGTTCCTAAGCAGTTTACTAACTCTGAGACTCTATGATTCTTCAGGGAAATCCAGGCCAGATTTTCTTCCTAGTTTTCTGGAGACAGACTATTAGACATGAGAAAAATGTATAAATCTTTATGAAATAAAACCTGACCAATGTTGGCAAGTAGAAAGAGAGTCATCTAAATTACAGCTAGTTTAAAAAGCAAGAACAAAGAATCGTGGAATTTTAAGTTGGATAAATTATTTCTTTTTAAAAGAAATACAGTTTTATTACTTTTAAGTTTATAACTCATATTAGTTCAGTAAAGTGTTGCTAAATAGTGCTACTGAAGAGACTAAAAATGACATAACTTGTACACTGTTTGTTTATATGAGAAGAGATGTTTTAGACTTGAGAACAGTTTGTTCTCTTAAGTAAAATATTACTTTCATTTTTCACTTTATAGAGTTTGTTTAGCAAAGTTTTTTTTTCTGTAAACATATAGTACCCGGAAAACAATGCAAACCTCTATACAAATAATTTTGAATAGCAAATTGATGGGTTCTAATGCATATTTCACTTATTATATACAGAGACACTGTGTTTAAACATAAACGGTTAAAGCATTACATTATATATACAAAATATAATAACAGATGTCATATGGACATTTAAAGCATCATCTTAGATCTGAGAATATATTCAAAAGCAGAAGTGTAATCTCAGTAAATATGCACAAGGGTCTCTTTAAAAGCCCTGTCAATAGGAAAACAACAGGCATAGAATTATTATTTGTTATAAAACAATTTAGTAAAAATTGTGAAACATCTGGAAGAATGCTGCTCTGTAAAAATATCTGGCAATATTTGGAAAACATTTAAATTTAATTCTGAACCTAATAAATGCCAAATAAAATGAGCATTTCCCTATACACAGTATTAAAAAAAAAGAATTGTACATGAGGGGCAGCTAGGTGGTGCAGTGAATAGAGCACGGGCCCTGGAGTCAGGAGGATGGAAGACCTGAGTTTAAATCCAGCCTCAGACACTTGACACTCACTAGCCATGTGACCTTGGGCAAGTCACTTAACCCCAATTGCCCTGCCTTCCCCTGCCTCCAAAAAGCAAAAACAAAAACAAAAACATATATGTATATATATATATATATATATATATGTATATATATATATATATATACACACATATATATGTATATATATACATATATATTGTACATGAATTACTATTAAGAACCACTTACTTTCCTTTTAAAAAACAATAAATTCAGCATGTAACTTTCAAAGCTATCCTGCTTATCTGTGATTCTTTCTGGACTCCCTTCTGTTAGCCTCTGTGCATTTTTTTTTTAAAGTGCTTCAATAATCCTTATTTCCTTCCTTCTTTGCTACCTTTTCTCTACCCCATATATCTATACTCTTTATCATTTTGGGGAAAAAAAACTCTGTAAAAATAGCTTAGAAATATTTTTAAAGCCTCCATTTAAAGGCCATGCATAAACAAGGAGACAGATGTACTCGAACATTTATTTTAGTGCACATGGAGTATTAAAATTTTGCCCTTCTATAGCTCCAATTTTATCTAAATTTCAGGGTAGTAATATCCTGGAAAATCACTTTCAAGTGTATCCAAAAAGACTGGGATTTTTCCTTTTCCATGAAGACAGGCCTTCTAAAATGTTAAACAAAAGCAGAACCATTCCATTTCCCTTTTTTCCACCCTTTGCTGCCTCCCCCCCATTATCCATATAAAATCCCTTTGAACACCCTCCTATGCTTTCAGCTCCTGGCAGAAGGCAAATTTAATGCTACAATAGCTACTTCTTTGAGACACAGCAGAGCATTGTCTCAGGGATCTAAAGAGGTTCATGACATTGCAAAGTTGCAGTTGCTAAGCAGGCCCATGAAGAGTTACTCCCAACCCCGGTAACTCAGGCCTTGTTCAAACACTTCCTCAAAATCACCTGCTACTGGCACCACAATGCACAATTTTTAAACACAGAAAAGCTATGGTGGAGGAAAAAGTAAAGATCTTTACCTGATTCTAGTAGGTATTTTTTTCAAAGGGGAAAGTGTATAATGTCATTCTAATTGTTGAGAAAGCAGTAGGAAGCCCTACATGCTAATAATATCCCAGAACAATACAGGCAAGGTAGGATGGCAGATTATTTTGTTTATCAAAAGAGGCATTAAGTTAATGATTTAACTTTTTCTTTAAAAGCATTAATGCTTTATTATATATTTGTTTATATTTTATATTATTAATTAATATAATATATGATATAAACAAATATGTAAAATAATAATTATTATATTATTAATTAATATATTTTATATATATGTACATACACACACACACAGCCCAGTTGATTGCTCTTAATCCTCTTTTATAGAGTGTGGTTTGGAGTCAAGAAGACCTGAATTCAAGTCCAGCCTCAGACATTTACTAGCTGTGTGACCCTGGATAAATGACTTTATCTCTGTTTGCCTCAGTTTCCTCAACTACACAATAGGGATTATAATAGCACCTACCTCTCAGAGCTGTTTTGAGTATAAAATGATGAAATAATTTTTATAAAGTTCTTAGGACAGTGCCTAGAACATAATGGGTTCTTAATAAATGCTTATTTCCTTCCTTTAGGTACTCAGTCTAATCCTATGTTTCTGGCACCTGAAGGCTTGCTTTATAAAACATCCTTTATGCTTATATCTATTGTACATAGGGCCATATAACAAGACCACAGGAGGCAATCAACTCCAACACTTTCATTCCAGATAAGGAAACTGAGGCCCAAGGATATTAAGTGATTTGCCCAAGGCTATACAGATTTTAAACATTAGAGGTGAAACTATTGTCATTTTAAAAGCATGGGCTCTCTCAAAATTAATTGGAGTACTTCGTATTTACTTAAGCTGTATATGTGTTGTATTCACCCAGTAAGATGGAAACTCAGAGAAGACTTCTTTTTTTTTTTTTTTGCATCCTCTGAGCCTTCCATAGCTTGGTGATTCATAAATTTTGGTAAATCCTAGACTTGTAATTCTGTTTTAGAAATGCTAAACTCTGAGAAATATGCTACTCAGGCTGCATACAGAATACTTTGTTTAGCACACATACCTTTCTCTTCTATTATTAATGTAAGGCTTATGCAATAGAAGAATATTCACTATGCTTTCTCAGGTGATTGTGAATCTTTTCCCCCCCTAAACAACGTTAGAATGTGTGGAGATAATTGATTCTGTCACATTTCTTTTGTGACCCAGACAACCTACTTTCTTCCTGACTTTTTTTACAAATCTGACCTCTGGTACAAATAGCAGCAATAATTGCAGCAAGAGATGCATATACATAATAATGCCCTTGATTCTCTTCTTTTCAGCTGATTTCCAAGGCAGACAGAGTAAACAGCCTTCTCCCAGCTTTCTGACTTTCCACAGCTGAGAGTGTAGGATGTTTACAATATCTGTCACTCAGTATTCTCCAAAATGGGCTTGAGGTCACTGGCGTAAATTTCAGGCAGAACAGCATCCGTGGAGGACACATCCGTGAGGTTACAACTGAATTGCAGAAATATCACTTGAGATTTCTGATTTTTGGTTGAGTAATGTGTGAATTTAAGATTCTTTGGGATTGTAGTATAAGATTGAGGTTTAAACATACCTGATTTCCACGTGGGGCCATGCTGTGTGCTTTCCTTTGTTCAGTTAATTTCTTAGATTCTGGATGTTTTCATCATTCCCTAAAAATTGATCTCAAGACATTCCACCCTTGCCTTTAGAAAGCAAGCACTTCTGTCCAGAATCTCCCCAAACTATCTAGTATCTGGCTTTACCTCTCATGCTGATGTGTGAAACTTTATTCAGGCTCACTCCTCCATGTAACAGAGCAACATGGGCCTATAAGACAAGACAATCGGTCACTTTAATTATAGGTTATATGGTCATAAATTCAATCAAGGGGGAAAAATAAATATGCTAGGGCGAAAGGTATATCTATAAAAAAGGTATAATATAAACTGGTAACATCAGGCAGAAATTTCTATTTAATGTGTGAAAGGGGAAAAAACCCAGCATTTGGAGACATAAGCACAAATGGGGGTTAATCAATTCCTCCAGGGTCTTTCTAATATTGTTTGCTCCAGTGTAACCTTGACCTTCACATAATAAATTAGTCCATGATACAAAGGAAGTCAAAGAAGAGTTAAAAAATCTTAAATATTGTTATATCCCAGAGTAGCTAGCTGTACAGAACAAAGGAGATACAAGGCAGGGAAAAGCGAAATGGCTTTAGATCTCTAGAAGACCAAGGGTCACCTCCATGAGTCTTTGATTTCTTTCTTTCTTTTTATAAAGAGCATTTTGTAGGAAATAGAAAACTTTTCGTGGCTAAAAAAACAATAGCTGTAAAGGAACTGTGCATTCATAAGCTTTTTGTCACATTGAAGATGTTATGATAGATATTAATCTATCCCACAAGATATGGATGTGGATATTTTATTGTCAGCAGCAATAACTGATGCCATTTCTCAGAATGAAGCAAAATGTACATTGACTATTAGTGGAAAGACATCAGTCTGTCAAGCCTATGGAATTCTCCTTGCATTGGACAACTGCTCATACGTGATGGAAACATACGTTTGACCTTTTTGTTGTTCTTGTAACTGAGTCGTTTCAGTCATGTCCAACTGTACCTGACCCCGATTTGAGTTTTTTTTGTTTTTTGCCTTTTTTTTTTTAAGGGTAAGGGAGTGGTTGGTCATTTCCTTTTCCAGCCCATTTTACAGATGAGGAAATGATACAAACAGGGTTAAGTGACTTGTACACAGCTAGTAAGTGTCTAAGGCCAGATTTGAACTCATGAAGATGAATGTTCTGGTTTCAAAGCCCTATTCAAGTGCTCTAACCACTAGGCCACCTAGCTACCCCAACTTAGTTATTATTGCTGTCGAGTCATTTCGGTTGTGTCCAACTCTTCGTAATCCCATTTAGGGTTTTCTTGGCAATGACACCGGGGCAGTCTGCTATTTGCTTTTCCAGTCCATTTTACAGATGGGGAACTGAGACAAATTGGGTTAAGTGACTTGCCCAGGATCTACCTACACTGAAATCCCTGGTAAGCACTAATTAATAATAGTCATCATACTCCAGGTCAGCATGGGAAACCTATAGCCTCAAGGCTACCTGTGGTCTTCTAGGTCCTCAGGTGTGGTCATCTGACTGAGTCCAAATTATACAGAACAATTCCTTTTATTAAGGGGATTTGTTCTATGATGTTTGGATTAAAAGGACTATACTTGATGACCTAGAGGGCCACATGTGATCTTGAGGCAACGGTTGCAGATTCTCTACCCCTGCTCTAGGTCAAAGCCTATCTTACTTCTACAGCAGGGACTTAAACCTTTTGGGTGTCCTGGACCCCAATGGAAATCTGATGAAGTCTATTGGTGCCCTCTCAAAAAAACCTTTTTAGATGCATTAAACAAACAGAATTATTTAAAAGAAAATAACCCAAAAGTTAGTGAAGATAAAGATGCAATTTTCCCCCATCCAAGTTTGTAGACCCCTTGAAATTGACTCATGAATCCCTTGGGAGTTCATGGATCCCAGGCAAAGAACCTTTCCCTGTTCTAGCATTTCTTTGACTCCCAAAGTCTACAAAGTGCTTACTATGAACAGTCAGGTGTTGCAATGAAAAGGGCAATGGGACTGTAGTCAGGAAGACGTGAGTTCAAATCCAGTCTCCAACACTTAGTAGCCATGTGACCCTCTGGGCAAGTCACCTAACCTCAGTTTGCCTCAGTTTCTCCAACTGTAAAATGAGGATATTAATAGTACCAACCTTCATAGGATTGTTGTGAGGATCAAATGAGAGAAGCACTTACCAAAGCGCCTGGCATGTGGTAGGAATTATATAAAATATCCCCCTACTATGTAGCAGGACTCTGCTAATTGCTGGGAATACAAACTCAAGCAGAAAGACAGTCCATGCACTCAAGGAGTTTACATTTTAATGGATGAAGATAAAACATAAAAGGACGCTGAAGAGAATGGTGACCAAAGATCAAGGTAGCCAGTTGGGGGCATTATAAAGAAAGTTTAGAGCAAGGAGAAGAATGAAGATAAGGCAAGTCATCTCAAAGTTGTCAGTAAAACTTTAAAGTTAACATAACCATGGCATTTCAAAATTATCAGCACCATTTGGTGTTCTGCTGGTTTTACTGAGGATATCTGGAACTTGTCTGAGATTTATCTATCACAGAACCAGAAGGCCTTGACAGCAGCACCCAGTAGCTTCCCCTGATTAAGCACATATTCTCAGAACGTGAATTTTGATTAACATATGATACAATTTGGACCTTATGTCCCTTTGATCTTGGGATAGTTTGCTCATAACTTTCCTTCCTGCTACTGCTACTTTATATTGGCTACCCATAACTTACTTACTATCTTGATTAGCAGGGAGGGGTAGTGGGGTGGTAGGGGTGGACCTAACAAGATACAATTGTAACACAAAGGCCCTGGAGCAGGGCAGTATGTCCAATGCGTGAAACTCAAGGGTAAAGTGAGTTTTCAAAGGATGAAAAAAGTTTCTGAGTCATTATTGAGAAAGGCCACCAGAGTCAGCCTGGATAGGAAGTCTTTCCAACATACCAAGCTTCTTCCCTGGAGATATTATTTAACATCTCTAACCCACTTGTCATCTTAAAAAAGGTTATACATTTCGGTTGATTCTTCCAATTTTGTAATTCTAAAGGACTTTAGGACAGTGACAATCTAACCAAAATAATCACTATAGCAACTATAGTGGTATGATGCCATACATGTGGCCTCTATTTCCAAGCTAACATGACCATGGAATACTTTGGGGCTTAAAATAGATGAATGGAACCTATGTGTGCTGGGACCAGAAAAAGGGGTGTGTGTGTGTGTGTGTGTGTGTGTGTGTGTGTGTGTGTGTGTGTGTGTGTATGTGTATGTGTGTTTGTGTGTGTATGTGTGTGTGTGTGTGTGTGTGTGTGTGTGTGTGTGTGCATATATATCACACTATGTGTAACCTGTGGTCTAGCACTCCAAGTTCTAGATTTACATGACCTGGATTCAGTCTTTCAGAACTTCCCACATGGTATGATGGTAAATGTTAAACAACTAGCTCTCCTCCCCCAAAAATACACATTGAAATTTCAAGTTCAATATGCATTATTACCATTTCCCCCATCAGTTTTTTATAAAGACTAGACAATAAACAAAACAATAAATTATCCCTGTTTTATGTATTTCTGAGTTTAAATACTCATATGAAAATTAAATTAAATAGTTGGTGGCTAGAGCTGGTTCCAGCACACCCTTGGCAGCTTCTCAACAATTATGCTTTTTTTTTTTTGCCTCCATTTGCTGCCCTCCCAGCATGTCCTCTGGGAACCTCAAAGAGATTGCTCCTGTCTAGTTTCTAGAGATGTGGAAGTATGGCTCCTGTGAACATATTCAAGAAATTAAGGCATCATTGGTAGAGGACAGCCTTTATTTCCCAGAAAGAATGACTATGCAGAAAACACAAAGATTATAAAATATCCCATAAACAACTAATAGAATATTCTTCCTTCTTTAATGATTCCCACCTTCTCCTCACCCAGGGGAGAATTCTCCAACAATAGCACCCTACTATGATTTGGCTTCCTCTTAGAGAAAAAAAAAATTACTTTGGGGCTGCTAGAAAAAACAACCCCTAAACATTCCACTGAGTCCAAAAACAGATCTGTCTTCCAGCTTTATGCTATACCTCAAGGGCCTATACTCTCTCCAGAAGGAAAACAAGCTTTAGGTTGCTACAGATCAAAATAGCCCGACATTCCAATGAGTCCATTCACCCCAGGGACCTATATAGGCCTGGAGCCTTATGATTTTAAGGGCTTGAAACCCCACCTCCACCCCTTCCATGAAGGCAGATTAAATTGGTATTGTTAGTCAGACAACTCCTTTCCCTACCAGACTTGCAGTCACTGAATGATGAATGGTCATATCAAAGGGCAAAGTTCAGGCGTTTTGTCATTCCTCCATTTCTCAGATTATGATCTGAGATCTCAAAGAGACCTTAGGGGTCACCTAGTCAAATATCCCCTCATTCCAGAGATGAGAACTGAAGCCCATAGGGGTGAAGTGCCATGCCCAGGACACAGGTAAAAAGGGGCTGAGTTAGGACCAAAGCCAACATACTCTGAACTTCAAATCCATCACTCTTTCCCCTGAACTATAATACTTTTGTTGATCAATCCCATTGCTGAATCATTCCCCAATTGGTAAACGGTCAAAAGATATGAACAGGCAGTTTTCAGAGGAAGAAATTAAAGCTAAATATAGTCATGTGAAAAAAATGCTCTAAATCACCATTGATTAGAGAGAAGCAAATTAAAACAACTCTGAGGTACCACATCACACCTATCAGACTGGCTAACATGACAAAACAAGGAAAATGATAAATGTTGGAGAAGATGTGGGAAAGGTGGAACACTAATTCATTGTTGGCGGATCTGTGAGCTGATCCAACCATTCTGGAGATCAATTTGGAACTATGCCCAAAAGGCTATAAAAATGTGCATAGTCTTTGACCTAGAAAAACCCATAAAGATTTATATGAACTGATGCTGAGTAAAGTGAGCAGAACTAGGAGAACATTGTCCATAGTAATAGCCACAGTGTATGATGACTGACTTTGATAGACTTAGCTCTTCTCAGCAATGCAAGGATCTAAAACAATTCCAAAAGACTCATCATGGAAAATACCATCCACATCCAGAAAAATTAACTATGGAGTCTGAATGCAGATGGAAGCAGACTATTTTCTTTTTTGTTTTGTTTTGTTTTTCTTTTTTCCCATTCTTCTAATTTTTCTATACAACGTGACTAATGTGAAAATATGTTTAATAGGAATGTACATGTAGAACCTATATTGGATTGCATGCCATCTTGGGGAGAGAAGGAAAATGTGAAACTTATAGAAGTGAATGTAGAAAAGTAAAAATAAATAAACTAAAAAAAATATGGTACTGATCTCAGAGAGAAAAAAAAATCCTCTTGCCCCTCTTCCAGATCCAGGACTAGATGCTCAAACTGGTAACTTTTGGTGCTCTTCCATAAATCTATCAAGGCAAGGGGAGGAGAAAGCGGAGGCAATCTGAACACTTGACCACAGGCCAGATAGTTACCTTCTCCAAAGTCCAATTTCTTGGGCTTACGGGTTATGTCACTGCCTCTCTAAAAATGAACAGAGCCAAAAACTTAGGTTCAATCAGCTGATCAACATTTATTAAGTACCTAGTATGTTTTGGCACTGTGCTAAGCACAGGTTACACAAACAGGCAAAAGACAGCTCCTGCCCTCTAGAAGTTTATAATCCAGTAGGAGCTATACATAAGGTAAATAGGAAATAATTAACAGAGGGAAGGTGGTAGAATTAAAAGGGGTTGGGAAAGGCTTCCTGTGGAAGACAGGATTTTAGTTGGAATTTAAAGGAAGCCAAAGAAATGAGGAGTTGAAGAGGGAGAGCATTCCAGGCATAGAAGAAAATCAAAGAAAATGCTTGGAGTTGGAAGATGGAGAGCCTTGTTTTTGTCAAACAGCCAGGAGGCCAGTGTCACTGGATTAAAGAATATATGATTTAAAGAACTCTCCCTTCTTCCACTAAAGAAGTTATAACATATGGTTCCTTGGGTCATGTTGCTGAGGCCACTTCTACCTCTTGGACCACATGGGCCACATAACTCATGTAACTGCTTTGCGCTTTTTCCCGAAAGCTACCATTCATGGTTCCCAGTGGGAAGGCTATATAAATGCACAGGCACCTGTTCCTCCAGAACCCAAATCTATTCAAGTCACTGGTTCTTTTAGCTCTCTCTGGATCTTTCTGAAAAAAAAAATGCCAGCTACAGGTTTGTTAGCATCTCTTTGTTTCATTTTAAGAACAATGTTATTACTACCTTTTGCTTTTACATCGACTGTTTCCCCTTTTGTCCCCCTCTCTTTCAGAGGTCCATACCTTAGAACAAAGATTTCTTTTTAATGGAAGAAAAAAAGGAAAAGAGAAAATAATTCAGCAAAATTGATCAATACATTAAAAAAAAATCAGGCATTATATATGGTGCTCTGCCTCTATGGATTATATAGACTATATATAACCAGCTCTATTGGTTATAAAAACAGTTTAGGCTTATCTATGGAGCAATTAGGTGGTACAGAGGTTGAATGCCAGGCTTGAAGTCAGGAAAATTCATCTTCATGAGTTCAAATCCAGTCTGACACTTACTAGGTGTGTGACCTGGGTAAGTTGCTTAATCTTGTTTGCCTCCGTAGCTCCTCTGTAAAATGAGCTGGAGAAGGAAATGGTGAACTACTCCAAGTGTCTTTGCTAAGAAAATCCCAAATGGGGTTACAAAAAGTCAGCTACAACTGAAAAATAACAGACATAACTATTTGGCATAATGATTTTTGGTTTTGGCTGCTTTTAATAAGGCTAATGCTAAGAAGTTGATACATTCATAACAGCCAGAACCCATCCATTCATCCCAGATTATTTTCAATCAATCACTTATCTAGTATGAGGTGTGAATATGTTCACAAATCATGCAAATTCAGGAAAAATCCTTGATGCTCTTGGTGAGGTTCATTAGCCCACAAATGGAGCTGCAGAAACTTCTAACCTCATCAAATTCATGATCAAATCATAGTTTTAGATCTGGAAAAGATCTTAGAAGTAACTTAATCCAATCTCATTTTTGTTCCTGTTCAATCATTTTCAGTCATGTCTGACTCTTCCTGATCCTATTTGGGATTTTCTTGGCAAAGATACTGGCATGGTTTGTCATTTCCTTCTCTAGCTCATTTTATAGATGAGAAAACTGAGATAAACAGAGTTAAATGACTTGCCCAAGGTCACATAGCTAGTAAAGTGTCTGAGGTTAGATTTGAACTCACTAAGAGAAGTCTTCCTGATTTCTGGCCCAGCACTCCATCTATTTTATTTTACAGATGAGGAAAGTGAGGTTCACAGAAAATGAAAGATTTTCTGAAGTTCACAAAGGTGTCATAACAGGGAGGGGCAAGATTCAAATAGAAGTCTAAGTCTGAGTCTAAATCTAGTGCTATTTCCTTTGCACCAGGCTAACTCCTGATAAAGGTACAGTGTGGGAAATTCTGGAGCTAAATGGAGAATGACTATTTTCATACTGAAAAACTACTACCCATAATAAGCATTCCCGATTCATTAATAATTTCTTATTTAATATTTTGGATTAAAAAAAATAACACTAAAATTGACATTTTTATGGAGCCTTCACACATTTTAGGCCCCTTTATACATGGTGAAGACCCTGTTTCTACTATTTATTACATGTGCAATAATAATAATAATAATAATAATAATGACACCCAACTTGGTTTCCAAACTAACAGAGATTTTCTAGTTGCTAGAAATTTATTTATTTTTAAACATCTATGCAGGGTTATAACACTTTTTTTTTCTATAGAATTCATAAGGAGAAGGCAGATGAGAATGAATGTATCACAGGCAATATTTTCTCCAATAAGAAACATGGCTTTTGGGAGTGCTAAATAAACTTCAGTGAGGCAGCCCTAGTGTGTGGATGAATTCCAAATGAGGAAAAGGCAGTCAGGGTGCATATTAAGTTCAGAGGAGAAGTCTTTGTAAACAATGTAAAAATGGACAAGAAAGAAAGGAAATGAGACTAATAGTTGGGTCTGGCTAGAGAATAATTACTTTCAGAGACTTAAAACATATTTTAACTGGAAGGGCCCACACCCTTACTAAATTCAGTCATCAAAGAAATTTTAGTTACATAAAAAAGCTGTGATTTTAACCACCCAAACATAAGTCTAAAATGTTATTATTTTATCATGAAACTCTATTTTTTCCCCTTGACTAGGGTCTCTTCCTAGAAATTTGATATTATCCAAGTCTCCAATAAACTAACACTCAATCACCATAAGTTTCTTATATGGCAGACTTTATATGTCAAGTACATATAAAAATCAGATCCTCTGAGCTTTTTTTTTTTAAACACACAACTCCCTTCCCCTTATAAGCCCTAATTTCCTTCAGGTTCCCCCAAATGCCACTTCCTATTTGAGGTATTTCTTGATTCTCCCAGTATTCCCTCCTTCGATGTTGCTTTGTACTTACCTTGTATAAATTTTGTATTTATTTATATGGGGGTTTTGTTGTTTCTTTAATCAAGACCAACTCTTTGTGACCCCATTTGAGGTTTTGTTTTTTTGTTCTTGGCAAAAATACAGGAGTGGTTTGCCATTTCCTTCTCCAGCTAATTTTATATATGAAGAACTAAAGCAAAAAATGCTCAGGGTTACACAAGTAGCAAGTGTTTGGGGTCAGATTTGAACTCATGAAGATAAGTCTTCCTGATTCCATGGGTATGTGTAGTTCTCCCCAAAAGGAAGTCAACTCCTGGAGGTCAGTGACTCTTTCTTTCTCTATTTAGAACAGTACCTACATACATTAAGTTCTTAATGAATATATGTTGAATGAATAAATATTCTATGTTAAAAAAAATAAAGTGTAGCCTTATCCATTCGTCTTCTTTTTAAAGTTATTTTTAAAATTGGTCAACCAACTTTCAGTGGATACCAAATCCTAATTTATTTACATTGTGTCCATTTCCTTTATTTCTAAGGTGTTTTCTTTTCCTCTCACTTTTTTTGTGTGGCTAAAAGTTACTAGTTTTATGCCAGAAGTGATAGAACAAATTATATAATCCCCAAAGTTGCCCTAAATTATGTTGTATGGAGAATGTACTAGTCTCTTCAGTGCCATTGTTGCAAATTCTAGAAAGCGAGGCTTCCAAATCTAAATCTGTTTCCTGTTGGGGAATGGAAGCCACTATTGGTTAAATATTCCTAAAGTGGCCACTCCCTTCTCCTTTATTCCTCCAGTTCACAAGAGTGGGTAGGTGTGGGGGGTGAGAAATGTATTCATTTTCCCTTTAGTACAGTAGCTGCATCGGCGATTGATATTTAGTTGGGTTGAAAACCCCTTTTTGTTGTTATTGTTCAGGTCATTTCAGTCATGTCCAACCCTATTTGAGATAAAGGAAGTGGCAAATCGTTCCAGTATCTTTGCCAAGAAAATCCTCTATCAAATTCTTTAGTCAACAAATAGGATCCTAATTCCAAAACTATAAAGTGAAGAATAAATGACATTAATGAATATCAAAGCAAAAACTTTAAATAAAATACTAGCAAAAAGATTATAAGAACATATCCAAAACACTATTCATGGTCACTAAGTTGGATTTTTAAGGACAGCTAAGTGGTGCAGTGGATAGAACACCAGCCCTTCAGGGGAGATGAGGACCTGAGTTCAAATTTGGCCTCAGACACTTCCTAGCTGTGTGACCTTGGGCAAGCCATTTAACCCTGTTGCCTCAGTTCCTCATCAGTAAAATGATCTGGATAAGGAAATGGCAAGCCACTCCAGTATCTTCACCAAGAAAACCCCAAATGGAGCCACAAAGTTGGACATGCCTAAAGTTACTCAACAACAACAAAGTTGGATTTATATTATGGATGCAAAGATGACTCAACAGAAGGAAAAAAAATAACAAAATGAATCATATTTAAAAGAAGAATACTATCAAACTACAGATATGCACAAAAAGATTCTGAAAAAAGGATAACATTCATTTATGCTCAAAAACCCTAAACAAAGGCACAGAAGGACCAAATTTGTTAATATGATTAAATGTATATATCTAAAACCAAAAGCTACCATGATGTGCAACATGGAAACAATAGAGGCTTTCTCAGAAGAGAAGTAAAACAGTAACACACCCTCAGTTATTTGACATAGTTCTAGAAATGCTGATGAAAGCAGGAACAAAAAAAGAAAGAAAGAATAGACATACTGGCAACCTGGGAAAAGAGGAGACAAAATTAGTGCTATCAGCAGATAAGATTACTGACTTAGAAAACCTCAGAGAATCAGCAAACTAACTAAACTGATATACTTAATAGTTACAATAAAATAGCAAGATATAAAATAAATATGGCCACCCCCCCACAAGCAAAATTCAATGAGGGTGTTAAGATATTCCAATATCAAACTAAACTGAAACATACTTTGAGTGAATGGTTGGATATAAGAAAATCCCAATGAAAAATGCAACAATTTGTCTATCTATTTGAAATCTTTCATTATGATTAAAAAGAAAGGAATGGATGAGGAGAATTTTCCTATAAAGGCTCTCACAATTTTGTTTTTGTTTAATTTTATTTTTTGATATTTATTTCTCAACTTTAAAAACTTAAGATGAAACGAAAGAGACAGGAAACAAGAAACTGAGTATTACATCTAGCACTGTCACTAAATGAACTGTATAACCTCAGGAACATTACCTAACTTTTGTGGGCCTCACTGTCTTCATCAAAAGGTGATACTGTTAAACTTGATTTCTAAGAAGCCATCCAGTGCTAAAATGCTAATTTTCTCAAGTTCAGGCCTGTCATTATAAAAATTCAATTTATGATAAAAATCACCCTAATGTTTTATAAAGCAGGGAACGAATTCTGACTACATCTGTCAAAGACTCTGGGAGAAGTTTCACAATGCAATCTTTGTGGAACCTTCCAATTTTAAAATCTAGTGATTTTTTTAAAGCTTCTCAGTGTGGAGGAAGTATGCTCAATCATTAATTCATTTTAGATATGCATCAGAGAACAGACTCTTCTCTGCCTACTCTAAGAACAGTTAGCAAGGTAGAAAGGAGAGACCAGAAGTGCCTCAGGGCTCAGGTAAACTCAGAAGCAATTGCACTGCCATTCTGGCATGGAAAGATAGAATTTAGCTGGGTTATTTAAGGAAAAGGAAGAATAGTGTGATTACAGTCTGCTGGATATAATAACACTGGCTGCAATCCTATTGCCTTTGGGCAGAATTGAAGTGAGAACTGATCCCAGGAGAGGCTTTCCCACACAGGGAAGTACATAACTGTAGTTGTGTGGGCATCCTAGGCAGACTTCCTTTATATAGGCTTTTTCTATGTGTTCCATCGGTGCATTAAACCAATAGGAAGACAGCCAAATATGGGTGCAACAACATCTCCTGAACTTCCTCATCCCCATGGACAAAGTCTTTTGTTCATTGTTTTTCCCCCAGCAGCATTTTTTGAGTCCCAGAATTGCACAGTTTATTTGCTACTACATTCTGAAATGAAGATAATACTCTACGTTCCTTTCTGTCTTTGACCCATATCAGTTTGTTAGTTTTGAAAGATGAAAAACTTCTGCAAATTTTGAGGAAACGGTATGAATTACCAAATAGAGGTACATTTCATCTTTGTTTGTGGAAAACCCAGATAGGAACTGAGGTACTTTTCAGTGTCATACATTCTATTGGGCCCATGACAAAATAGTCATATTCACTTTGTGACTGTATTTTAAATTATTATTATTAATGTTTTACCACAAAAATTATTGATTTTATTTTTGAATAGACAATTTAATAAATGTTCTATATTCTTGGGCCCAGAAGTTTGTCATAAGAATACATAACTGGTTTTTCAATGAAAGTCAATGGGAAAACTATCTTCACTAGAAACCTTTTGACAATTCCTTTACTCTTCAACCCTGATATCTTGTAAATAAGGCTACATGTTATAGATTGACACAGTTTAGGCTAAATTATAAATGTGAGTCTTTCTTGCACTAAATGGTAAATTGGTTAGAGTATGAAATAAATGAATGTCCTGCTGGCATAGTAGCCACAAATGAAAATTCATCAGAAAACTCAAAGGCATCAGCTAGCATTGGAGACTGTTTCTCATCATTGAAAGGCTCAAGAAATGAGTTTTTTCAAGTTTGACAAATTTTTATCATAAATATGAAGATGTTTTTTGAAATACCTGTCACTTGTGTGTTATCACCAGCTGGTGTTGCGTTATATGTGAAAGGTAAACCAAAGGAATCAAATCAGTTTATGATAAACTAGAACCAATTCACCTCAACCCCCAAAGCCTTATTAATTTAATATTTGAAAGTTCTATAACGCAGGAAGTTTCAAGTCCCTATGAACTCAAAAGTGTCAACAATAACATTTAAGTTTTAAATACGCAAATTTTTTAGGATCAGTTTTAACAACTTTGCTTTCTATTTCCTAAATCTAAACCAGACCTGTAAGAATGCTTTGGCAGTACTTTAATCATTAGAATACAAACCTCTAAGCTAACTTTAGAATTATTCCATAATTAACACTTAAAATTTGGTATAGTGGAAAAAAATTGGTGGATTTAGAGACAGAGGACCTGAGCTCCCCTCTCCCTCCCACCTATATCTTAATACCTGTGTGATGTTGGGCAAGTTACACTCTGGGCATCAGTTTCCCTGCCTGTAAAATGAAGGAGTTGGACTCAATATGGCCTCTGAAGTGCTTTCCAGCACTAAATGTAGGCTGCAGATGAGCTATTCTTTTTGTACACTAGATCCTCAGTTAAGAAAAGGATTTGGTTGCGATATAAGAACCTTGAACCACTGTGTTGGGGCTTGCTTTCCTTTTCTTTCCCTACATACAATAGGTAGTTAAGAAAGAGGTTGTTAGGGCTGAGGGTGAGGGAGCCCAGCAGAAAGCAAGAGGAGAAGAGGGAAGATGAGAAGGAGGAGGAGGAAGAGGATACTTTTATTGTAGCCTTTGCATTCTCAAGGTTACTGTTGTAAGAAAGGAGGAAACATGCTAACTGGGAAGATAATTCCTTACAAAAAGGAGACACAAAGACAAATACTAAACAGTCTCACAATGTCAAGACTACCACCAGGTGTCAGTATAACCTAAAGCATGGCTACAACAATTTTGTGTTTAATTATAAATTGTAGCTATTTCATATCAGAACAATATGAGTATTAGTCTAACAAGTCCTTTCATATCAGAACTTAGTACATCAATAATCTCTGAGAATCCTGTTGTGTATAGAAAACTGCTGAATCTGAACCACTGAATCATTTGGTTACTTCTTCTATGCTACGGTAAAAATAGAGCCAATTAAAATGAAAATATCTGAAGGAAACACAAGTAGTCACAAGGAGTTAAAGTTTTGCTTCTCTGCTAAAAGAGTCACTTCCTTCTGTCCCTTTGATAATATCTCGAGGCACTAAGGTCCTCCCTGGACTTAATGAGACAAACATACAAGAATCCAGTCTATTTTGTTTACTTAAAAAAAAAAAACCAAAAACCCAAATCAAACAAACCCTTCACTGATTACTTCACTGGGGATGGAGGGGTGGGGTGGGAGGAAGGGCACTCATCTGTGTCTTAACTACAGCTAGGTGGCACAGTGAATAGAGCGTCAGACCTGGAGACAGGAGGACTTCTCTTTGTGAATTCAAATATGGCCTCAGACACTAGCTGTGTGACCCTGGGCAAGTCACCTAACCCTGTTTGCCTCAGTTTCCTCATCTGTAAAATAAGCTGGAGAAGGAAATGGCAAACCACTCCAGGATCTCTGCCAAGAAAACCCCAAATGGGGTCACAAAGAGTCAAACACAACTGAAAAATGACAGAACAACAAATCCTTGCAGGAAAGCTTTTGAGATGTGTGTGTGTGTGTGTGTGTGCATGTGTGTGTGTGTGTGTGTGTGTGTGTGTGTGTGTGTGTATCCTTTATGTAAAGAAAAATTGTGACATTTCAACATATGTAGAAATTACCAGTAGAATTGGCACCAATCCCTTTAGCTACAAGAAAGTCAGCTTCTAAATCATGAGAGACATATGGCTGTCCATCCATTTTTTAAAATATATTTTTATTTCATGTGTCTGAAGGCAATTTAGTCATCACCAAGGTTCCTCTTTCCATACTAAAAAGTTATATGAATTTTACCTCTGAGGACTTACGACAAGCACTGCAGTGAATTTCACCTGGAGTCAAGAAGACTCAAATTCAAATCCTTCCTCAGACACCATCTCCGAGGCCCTTGGAAAGTCACTTTTCTACTCCTCCAATTTGTCCTCTGTAAAATGAAAGCAACTGCTTCAAAGGGTTGTTGTGAGTATGAAATGAAGTAAAATATTTATCACCAGTAAACACTTAATAAGTACCTACTATGTATCAGGCCCTGTACTAAATGCTCAGGATGCAAAGAAAGGTAAAGACAGTCCCTGCCCTCAAGGAACTCACAGTCTAATGGGAAGGATTACATGCAAACAACTAATACAAACAAGTAAGAGATAAAATACATTGGAAATAATCATTAGAGAGAGGTCACTAAAATTTAAAGGGACTCTGGTAGTAGGTGAGATTTTAGCTGGGACTTAAAAGAAACCAGAAGGCAGAGATGAGGATGGAGAAGAATGGGGAAAAACCAGTGAAAAGGCCCAGAGTCTAGTGACGGACGGTTTTGTGTGAAGAACAGCAGAGGCCAGTTTCATCAAACTGAAGAATGGTGATGAATGTGTTGTCTTTTGTCCTTTGTTTTTGGAGACGACCATGTCATTGGGAGGGTGATGCTACAATGGCAAGTGAATTGGATTTAAGTGAGGGAGGGCTGTGCAAAGTCACTAGCCTCATTTTGTCTTCTGGAGCCATCTGGGTCCAGTGGCAAGATACAGATCAGGATTACTAGAGATTAAGAATGTGTAAGCAGAGTGGGAAAGTGTATACGTTGGAGAGGCAGTTTATAAAGGGCTTGGAATGCCAAACTAACGATTTTGTATTTTATTCTGGAGGTAAAGTACTGCATAAATGTTAGCTATAATTATGGTAGCTATTCTCCTTGTAATTCTTTTTACATGTTTATTTAAATAGAAAGCAATTTCTTTCTTCCTTTTTCCTTTTCTTTTCCAATGTGGAGCCTTAAGGATAATTTGCTGCATCTCTACGAGCACCTTTCCATTAAGATCCAGATGCATTTCAATAGGTATTTGAAGGTGGAATCTCACAGGATTCATTTGGGGTTTATATTAAGTTGTATTTAATATATTTCCTAGAAGGTGGGTTTTTTTTTTTTTAATATTATCACTCTTATGGTGGACATCTGTTTAACTTGTGGTTGACTTCAGCAACCAGGTTTTTACCTCATTAGGTTTTCTCCATGTAACAGGACCGTGGAGATGAATGCCTGTTGGCAGGTATTTCATCATTCCCTTCCTTGACTTCAAGGGGGCTTCCTCTGACTCTGTGGCTGGCCAGATTTGAGTGACTGGGTGAGCCCCTCCCAAGTTACAGCAAGGGCTACTGGGAGTGCATCAAGGACTATGAATTTGGGGAAGAAGTAGGGAGATGAATAGAGAAGGCGCAACAGCATAGAGCTGGGAAACAGGAACCATGTGTGACTGGCTGCTAGAGGGTGAGAAGCCCCCATGGGGGGAGAGGCTGCTGGAATGAGGTCACAAGGGCTGTATTTCCCCACCAGTACCAGCCTTTGTTGCCATGAGGCTACGGAGGGTGGATATGTGCTTTCTCAAGATTCATTTAGATTTAGAGGAAAGACTTAAAGCTTTGAATTTGCTCATTTCCCTCCATTTTCAGTTTTTTTCCCCAAGGGTGTGTGCCTTTTCCCAAAATTTATCTGATTCTTTAACGTGTATTTACTTTGCCTTTGAAGCCACTTTAAAAGTACACTTTGGGGGGCGGAGCCAAGATGGCGGCATAGAAGCAGCAACACATCGCAGCTCTCACATAGCCACCCCAAAATACCCATAAAATAGGACTCTAAACCAATCCTGGAACTCCAAAACGCACACAAAGATACTTCCCACTAAAG
>CM053584.1:232999032-233037674 GCA_028627135.1 Pseudochirops cupreus
AAAGTGACATAGGAGAGAATAGACTGGGGGAGGGGGGAAATACTGGGATGGCTGTTTTGGGGTGGTGGGCGGGGGAAAGACGGGGAGAAAAGATGTAACTCAAAAAAATTTAATAAAATTTGCTGCTGAAAAAAAAAAAGTACACTTTGTTAACCATTACATTGCTGATCCAGGTGTTGTTACTCAAATGTAGCACAGTCATGCCTGTAAGGAAATAAGGAGGCGAGAAAAGAGAGAGAGACTGAAAACAGTCAGATTTTGCTGGAGTGCTGCTTTTCTCTTGTTCAGTCATTTTAATCCTGTCTGACTCTTTGTGACCCCATCTGGAGTTTTCTTGGCAGAGATACTGGATTGTTTTTTCATTTCCTTCTCCAGCTCATTATACAGATGAGGAAACTGAAGCAAACAGTTAAGTGACTTGCCCAGGGTCACACAATTTGTAAGTGTCTGAAGTCACATTTGAACTTAAGAAGATGAGTCTTCCTGACTTCCACTCCAGGGCTGCTTCACTTCTCAGAGTTCCCATGGCATAGTTTGAAGGGGAAAACTCCTGAGGGAAGGAGCTATGACGGTGGTCAAAGTGAACATCAATCCAATGAGGAGAGAACCAACCTAACCTATGAAGCAGGTGGAAGTGAAGGTATGCTTGGATCACCCACACAGGCCAATGGCATACTTCCACTGCTATATCTCTCTGTATACAGGTGCCCTAGGTGAGAGAGGGTATTAATAAACTAGATAACAAACAGAGGAAAGTGATGAAGGGGATGGTGAAGGGCATTGAGACATTCACCAAGAGGAACTAATAATGTTTAGCCTGAAGAAAAAAAAAAGCCTTGAGGATACATGATAATTACTTTCAAACACTTGAAAGTCTGTCACAGTGGAGGCAGTATCAGATTTGCTCTCCTTAGCCCCAGAAGTAAAATGAAGGCAGCCCCATTTATTATACATCTATAATGATGTGCCCAGCATTGTCTTATGTGCTAGGGATACACAGAAAGGCAAAAACAATACCTATCCTAAAAGAGCTTACAATTTAACAACTGAGACAACACACAAACAACTATGAACAAACAAGACATGTACAGATTAGCTGGAGGAAACCTCAGGGGCAAGTTATTATAGAACTGGTAAGGTAGGAGAGGGCCAGGTGAAGAAACGTTTTATATTTGATCCTGGAGGTAATAGGAAGTCACTGGGGTTTCTTGAATGGGGAAAGAGGTGTGGAAGAACTAAGGAGCTGTAGAAGTTGCAGATTCATATTTCGGGCCAAGATAAAAAAAATTCCTAACATTTAGAGCTTCCCTAAAGGGGAATCAATGTGGAGATCAAGCTACCAAAGTAGACAAAATACTTGAAGAGATTCAATTACAAAGTTCTCCTTAGAGAAATAAAGACCAACTGAAGACATATTCAGTGCTCATGTTTGGGCCACACCAACAGAATAAAAATGAAAATATTTCAAAGTTAATTTGCACTTTTAAATCAGAATGAAGTTGTTGTTGTTCATTAGTTTCAGTCATGTCCAACTCTTCATGACTCCATCTGGGGTTTTCTTGGCAAAGATACTGAAGTGATTTGCCATTTCCTTCCTTTGCCATGTTACAGATGAGAAAACTGAAGGATATAGAGTGATGTGACTTGCCACAGGTCCCACAGTATGTCTCTGAGGTCAGATATGAACTTAGGAAGATGAATCTTCCTGACTCCAGGGCCAGCACTCCATACACTGCACCAAGTAATTGCCCTAATAAAATAATAGCACAATTCATTTGGAAAATTAAAAGATCTAGAATTTCAAAAGAAATGATGAAAAGAGTTCAGTGTGGAAGACCCTGAATGATATTACAAAACTGAAGTCATCAAAATCATCTGATATTGATTAAAGTATAGACAGGTAGATCAATGGAAGGAAGAACTAGAAACAATGAAATTTAATTACCCAGTATTTGATAAAAGCAAAAAACATAAATTACTTAGGAAAGGACTCCCTATTTGATAAAACTGACTGGGAAAATGGGAAAACTGTAGCAGAAATAAGATTTAGACTAACATTGTCCATCATATCATTCTAAATAGATATGTGACTTTGATATCATAGAAAATGCTATGAAAAATTAGAAAAGAAGCAGATCCTATACCTCTAACAGCCAAGGGTAGGAAATGTATTCTTAACTTTGATTACATGAAACTAAAAAGCTTCTGCACAAACAAAAGTAATACATTTAGGATAGGGAGGAGGCAGTTAAATGGTAAAATTCTTTGTTTCAAACTTCTCTGACAAGGATTTGCTATGGATTTGCTATTCAAGATATGATGTGTGTGTGTGTGTGTGTACACACATGTATATATCTTTCTATATACATACATTCATATCTATATATGCATATACACACATATAGTTATATTTGATATGTGTGTTTACATATGTGCTATGTAAACAATTAACAAAGATATATGTATACACACAAAAACCATTTCCCAATAAATGATCAAGGATATGAATAGTTCTCAAACACAGAATTGCAAACTATGAACAACCATATGAAGAATGCTCCAAATCATTAATAAGAGAAATACAAAACAAATCTTGAGATTTCACCTCATAGTCTGCAAACTGGCAAAGATGACAAAAGTTAGGAATAGTTAATGTTGGAAGAGTTGTGGGAAAATAGGCATATTAGTGTGTTAGTAGAGTCATCAATCAGTAAAATCATTTTGGAAAACAATGTGGAATTATGAAAATAAAGATTCAAAAATCTCTATGCCCTTTGACCCAGAGGTTCCATTATATCCCAAGACTTATATCCCAAGGAAGCTACTGATAAGAAGAAAGTTCCCATATGCACCAAAATATTTATAGCAGCATTTTTTTTTTTGTGATAGCAAAGAACTGGAAATAAGGTAGATGCCCATCATGTGAGAAAGGCTAAAGAAGTCATGGGTCATAATTGTAATGGAATATTTGTCCCCATATTGAATATGATGAATTCAGAGAAGTATGGAAAGATCTATTTGAACTGACGCAGAGTGAAGTAAGCAGATCCAAGAAGACAATATTCACAAAGATTACAATAATGTAAATAGGAAGAACTACTGAATGCTGCCAAATTATAAAGAACAAATGTGGCTTGAAAGAACTGATATGAGAAGATACTTTCAATCTACCATAACCCTTTGTAGGTGTGAGAGGTCCACAAATGTACACTACATATATTTTTGGACTTTTTTGATATAGTGATAAGTGTTATTTTTCCTCTTTTCCTTTTTTTGGCTTTAAAAATACACTTTAAAATATAGGATGGCTCTCTGGAAGGGGAAGGGATACTGGGGAAAAATTATGATGTAAAAAACAAATGACATCCATAAAAACTCTTTTTTTAAGGTGGACTAGGTTACTATGGGAAGTGGTTAATTCCTTCTCACTAGAGCTCTTCAAGTGAAGACATATGATCATTTGTGGTGGGGATGTTGTAGAAAGGACAATTGGTTGGTTAAAAGTTGGTTTAATCGGCCTCAGGGGTCCTTAATTCTGAGATTCCATGATTTCCTCCCACCCTCACTTCCCACTCCTGGATACTGACTTCTGTAAAGGTACAACATTCTCTGCCTCTGTATGTTTTTATTAATATTCCTTCTTAAGCTATAAACTCCCAGAGGGCAGATTCTGTTATCTATGTACTTTTGTACACCATTCAGTACAGCTCTACATGCAAGTAGTCACTTAACTGGTTTTTAAGATAATAATGACTTACTTTAATCAATGAGACTTGCTTTAGGAAACACATCTGGCACAGCATATTCACAGTTGGAATATCATCCATTATTGTTAACAATGAATCTGATAAGTTCCTAAAATAATTGGAAAGAAAAAAAAATATAGTGTGTATATATGTGGAGGGTGGGGTGGGGGAAGATTCCTGAAATCCAAATACACTCCTCCCATTAAATAATTTGAATTGGCCCCATGTTAAAAAAGTATGTTACATAGTATTTAACAGCATGATTAACGTGATCATCCTTTAAATCAATATACAGTAGGTCGCTAAGCAGAGAGAAGTATAAATGAATGAGGGATAAGAAGGAAAAGATTAAGGCAGTATATAGCTTAGAGAGACATCTAACCTCATTTACTAGCTGTGTAACCCTAGGCAAATCACTTAACCCTGTTTGCCTTGGTTTCCTCATTTGTAAAGTGATCTGGAGAAGGAAATGGAAAACCACAACAGCATCTTTGCCAAGAAAACCCCAAATGGAGTGACAAAGAGTCAGACAGATTGAAATTATTGAACAACAACAAGGGAACTAGACTTATGACTTCATTAGGATAGGGAATTTTCATGTGAGGAAATTCTCTCTATTAATGCAGGTTGGACCCTTGTCTGCAACTTATAGTCTTAAAGAGTTGCCTAGGACACTGAGAGATAAGCCCAGGGTCACAAAAACCAATCTGGGTCAGTGGTAGGACTTGAATCCAGGTCTTACTTAAGTCAAGGACATTTCTATATCTACTATTTGATAATATATTTTCATTTGTCCCCTGGGTTTTATGTCTGAAATGAAGTAAAAAAATATACCTGCCACCAAGTTCACCATGACAGATAATGGCTTAGCCCTTCTTTGAGAAACTCCAGAAAAAGGTACCACTTGAGAATATGTATTTGAAGGACTTACACTCATAGGATTTACAGCTGGATTGGGCTCTTGCTGGTCACTAGTCTCATTTCCTCAATTTACAAATGAGGAAAGTGAAGCTAACAAGGGGGAAGTGAATTTCCCAGCAATAGCAGTAATTTACAGACTTCACATGTGCAGAGCTGGAAGGTATGTCAGTGATAGCATCACATATTTAGATCAAGAAAGAACCATAGGACCACAAAGGCAATCTAGTCTAACCCTCTCATTTTATTTATTTTCCTGACATTTTAATATTATTTTAAAAATTTTATCATTCCAACCTTAACAAACCCCATTTAAAATGCATATTTCCATATACATGCCAGAAGAAAGCAAGGAAACTGTACACGAAATAGCAGATTTCTATTACATATAACTTGTTTTTTTTGCTTTTCAAGAATCTCAAGTGTTATAATGAAAAAAAGCAGAACTCAAACTGTACTAGAAATCATTATAAGAATATGGTATTGGTTTTATAAAACAGGGAGAAGTTGATCAGTGGAACAGATTATGTATACAATATATTAAAGCAAATCAACACAGTGGTATAGTTTTTGGTAAATCCAAATTACTCAGGGGAAGAAATGTCTATTTGACAAAAACTGCTGGGAAAGCTGAACAGAAGTCTGGAAGGTATTAAGTTTGTACAAATACCTTTTTTGTTGTTGTTGTTCAGCCATTTTGTCTGACTCTTCATAACCCCATTTGGGGTTTTCTTGGCAAAGATACTGTAATGATTTACCATTTCCTTCTACAGCTCATTTTATAGATGAGGAACTGAGGCAACCAGGGTTAAGTGACTTGCCTAGGGTCACACAGCTAGTGTCTGAGGCAGCATTTGAACTCAGAAGAAGTCTTCCTGACTCCAGGCCTGGCACTCTATCTACTCTACCTAGCTGCCGAAACCAATACCTTAGATCATACAAGATAAGCTACACGTGGATACATTACCTAGATATAAAAGGTCAAATCATAAACAAATGAAAGGAGTAAGGAAATTACCTTTTAGATCTATGGCTAGGGGAAGGGTTCATAATTAAATAAGTGATAGAAAAGATTACACAAGATTAAAATCAGCAATTTTGATTATATAGAATTTAAAAGCTTTTGGATAAACACACAATATGGTAAAAATTAGAAGACAAAACAGGTAACTAGGAAAAAAATCTTTGCAAGAAATTTCTCTTACAAAGGTCTAATTTGTGAGATAAGGTATTGATTCAAATTTAAAAGATTAAGAGCCATTTTCCAATATGATCAGGCAGTTTTCAAAGGAAGAAATCCAAACTATCAAAAATCATATAAAAATGCCTTAAGTCATTAAAAATTAAAGAAATGAAAATTAAAGCAACTTTATGATTCTGCCTCACACCTATCAAAATGGAAAAGATGACAAAAAAAGGAAACTGACAAAAGATAGAGGGACTGGGAGAAAAAAGATTGGTGGAGCTGTGAATTGGTCCAGACATTCTGGAAATCAATTTAGAACTATGCTTAGAAAGCTACCAAACTTTGAGTATTTTTTGAACTACTAGACCCCATTTAAATCCAAGAAAGAAGAAAAGGATCTATATAGCAGTATTAGGCTGACCAAGTCACTTAAACTCTGTCTCAGTTTCCTCAGCTGTAAAATGATGACAATAATGGCACCTACCTCCCAGAGTCAATGTGAAGATAAAATGAGGTAAAATGAATGAACATTTTGTAAACCTTAAAGAGCTATATTCATGTGAGCTTTGGGTGATACAAAGGGCTCCCCTTCACTCAAGGTCTTAAAAGAGAGGGTGGATTTCCATTTCTTGGTTATGTTGTAGAAGAGGGTCTTTTTCTGTCATAGGGTGGAAACACATGACCACTTAAGTCCCTTCTGGCTCTAAAATTTTATGATTCTCTGATAGGTTTCCTCCTTCGTTCGAAATGAGTAGAAGGAGAAAAGGCAGTAGGACTCCTAAAGACAACAAGCAGCTGTTATTTGTCAATTCAGTGCAATGTGGCACTTTGCCTTCATTTTCTTCTTAATCCTAAATCTTCCTATTTGTGGAAGTTTTACGTAGGTTGAACAAGTAGATCTAAAAACCACACAAATAAGTCTTCCCTCTTACCCTTTTTATTGATGCTCAAAATAGTTTCCAGGCCAAAATGCATAATTTATAGAGTCCTAATAAAAAGCCAAGGAAAAGCTTAGAATTTCAGGGTGGAAAGGGAGCTTTCAGATTTTTTTAGCCTAACTCCCTTACATGTTATCTCTTGAAAATCAAATTATCTAGCCAAGGCTAAAATCTGTTGAAAAGCCTTAAATAAATCAAATATTAGGAGATTGACTGAAGCCTGGGACTTCTTCCAGAAGCTCATGGTGACCCTAGATATCACTGAGGATTTGTATGAAGAATACTAGAGGTTAGGCTTTCCTGAGAAGAAAGGGCAGAGGGATCTATTACCCCACAGACCACTCTACTTAGCACAACATGAGGCCATACTTTCCGATATACTTCTAAGCTACCCACAGAAGAAAGGTCTTGGAATGATGATAGGGGAGATTAAAAATAAACAAGAAAGAGCAAACCTCAAACATCCCTGGTTCTTTATTAGGATAGTACATAATTCGCACACACAAAATGCACAAAATAGTATTCTGTAGGCATAGTGAACTATTTGGAAAAAAAATTTTTTTTCTTCTCCACCTAGAAAAATCCAAAGGACAAGAAAGGTTAAATATTCTTCAAGGAAGACCCACTAGGATGTGAAAAATGTAATAATCAAGTGTTAAATACATGGTCTTAAAGTTTTTTTTTTGTTTTTGTTTTTGTTTTTTGAAGACTGAAAATGAATGAAGTCTAAGTACATTCTATAACAAATGCAAATCTACAAAAAGGAAGGTAAGTATGGTACAGTGGAAAACATTCCTAACTTGTTTTGGGAAGAGATTTCTAAAGTCAGTTTTGCTGCTTTACTACCTGTGTGACCTTGAGAAAGTCAATTAGCCTCTCTGGGCCTCAATTTCTATATCTGTAAAATGAAAGAATTGAACTAGACTGTTAGCTTTAAATCTATGACCCTATATGAAGGTCTTATTTTTCTTCTAAGACCTAGAAAAAATATTCTGGACATCAGTATTGTGGCTACTGCAGATACTATCACCAGCTTAGAAACAAAACTTTTTTTTTCTCTTTCTTTCTTTCTTCTTCTTCCTCCTCCTTCTTCTTCTTTTTTCTTCTTCTTCTTCTTTGTGTTATGGTGAGATAGGTCATTGGTTAACCCTGGATCATTAAGCCCTTAGTTAATCATGTTGCCTAGAGACAAACTTATAACTGGTGGATATTTTAATCATTGTTTCTTTTTTTAAGTTTAGTTTGCTGTCACCAACATGCCTCAACTGTTACTTTGGTTTAAAACAGCAGCTGACTTGTAATTAGAAGCTCTTAGCAGAAGAGGCCCTTCCTCACTACCCCCTGACTTCCTTCAACCTGGGCTCCTCAGCAGAGGGCTTCTCATATTCTGTCCTGGCAAGAACCAATCTGCTGAGCAGATGTCATGTGACACTGACTGCTGGCACCTACCACGGCTTTGATGTGTGCTGGCATCCAGCAGTCACTACTCACATGGCTAAAAGCAAAGAGGGAATAATGACAGACACATCTTTTCTTCTACCATGAACAAGGTCTACTAGGATAAAGTGGTCTGTGTTTCTGATTTTTCTTAAAGACTAGATCTGCGGGTGCTGAAGGAAGAGTATTTAACTTCATGGCGCTGAGCCCTCCTGGGCAGTATCTTTCAGCTTGATTTGGTTAAACAAAACAGCCCTCACATCTTGATTTCTGCACTAGGTCTCCTTGAGCAAAACAGATCAGGGAGATGTTCAACCCTTGGGTGTTTTTTTTAATGATTATCTAACATGGAGATGAATAGAAAAACAAAAAAACAAAAACTGGAGACATATTTGCCCTTTAAAGTACAACAAAGTAGGCAGACTCTTTAGAAGACCCAACTACTACTCATGACCTCGTCCACTAAAAAATTATTCCTATGCAGAGAAAGAACTGATAAATATAAGTATGTACAGAATCATTTTACATATATATACACACACACACACATATAGACACATCTATACACACACACACACACATATATCTACATATTTATGTCTAATTAATAGCCATCTCTGGCAGAGGTGCATCTGTAAGGTGTGTGAGATAGAGAATGTTTGGGTTTTGTCTCTATGTCCCCAACACCTAGTGTAGTGTCTGGGGGAGAAAAAAAAGGAAAAAAAAGAAATTCATACAATAACTTTATTATATATTCAAGTATTCAAGTGGACTAGCAACTTGTACATAATAGATTTGTAGGCTCATGTGCAAATTTTTAATACTATATTATGGAAATGCTTGTTACATCCCATAAATTAAAAATTAAATAAATACAATTAAAAATACTCCTATGAATACATTTTTATTCCTTCAGTAGAATGTAAACTCCTTGAGAGCAGGGCCTGTTTTCATCCTTGTTTCTCCAATTCCATGTCTAGTGCTTGGCATGGATCGGGTGTTTAATTGATGCTTGTTTAATTGAATGTCTATTTTGCAGATGAGGAAACTGAGACCCAGAGTTCAACGATAGCAAACCTGCACAAAGACACTCCCTTCTGAACAAACAGTTTCAATAAAAATCTACCAAATTCTGTAGCTATGCACTCTAATGGAGTGCATTAAGTAATGCAACTAAGTAAAGATTAGAGGTCTTCATAGTCGTAATGAAAGAACTTGTGATTGGGATGTATTCCCTTTTCACTTCCCCTCCTCCCCATCTCACAGAACCCTAGTTTTCTTCCAAGCACAGTGCAGGTAACACCTTCCACAGAAGACCTTTCTTGACTCCCCCATTAATGCTCTCTCCCCCATCTCTGAAATAACACTGTATTTATTCTGCATATATTTTGTATTTCTTTCTCTACATATCTCTTGTGTCTCCTTGGTCAAATGTAAGGTGCACACAACAAGAGAATGTTTGGGTTTTGTCTCTGTATCCCTAACACCTAGTGTAGTGGCTGGCACATAGTAGGCTGTTAGTGAATTGAGCTGAACTTGAAAAAAAAAAGTTTCCCCTTCCTTGTTCAGCGTTAATAGCATCCTCTTCTGTATTAAACTTAACGAAATTACATTGTTCATTTTTTTCTCTGCATGCTCCTGACAGACTGGAGAATTCCTGCTGGGCAGACAAGAAACTCCTGGCTTCCTCCTCCTACTCTGATAAGTGTCTTAGTTACATTCTGGCAAGAATACAGATCTGTACTCTGCAAAGGATTCCTTTCCAAAGATGTTAAAGATCTTGAACGAGAACTTCTGGACTCATCAATCCTTTTCCTGTATTGGAAGGGAGTCTCCCAAATAATTCTCTAAAGGAAGCACTGATATGGAGTCAACCCAGATGATCTATTCAGTAAAGTAGCAATTAATTACCTATGCAATTGTCCTAGATATGACACACAAAAAAATTAGGAATATATTATGACTGAAGATAAAAGTGTGTACAAGTATGCACACCTATTTGCTATGTACAAACCCTATTTAATCAGTAAGAGGGAATAAACATTTATAAGGCACTTACTATGTACCAAGGCACAGTGCTAGACACTTTAAAAAACAAAAACAAATATTAGCTCATTTCATCCTCGCAACCCTGAAAGGCATGTGGTATTATTATCTGCATTATACAGTTGATATAGAGTGCCAGGCCTGGAGTCATGAAGACCTGAGTTCAAATCTGGCCTCAGACACAAGATGTGTGACCCTGGGTAATCCACTCCATCCTATATGCCTCAGTTTCCTCATTTGTAAAATGAGCTAGAGAAGGAAATGGCAAACACTCCAGTATCTTTGCCAAGAAAACCCCAAATAGGGACACGGAGAGTCAGAAATGACTAAAATGACTGAACAACAACAAACATAAAAGTTTAATGTATGTTCTTTTTCTTTGACTTCATGTCATATCTGCCCTACTAGATTTTAAGTTTCTTGATGGCAGGGACCACATCTTATTTACTTTTTCATCTTTGCCAAAATAGCACATTATACATTCTAGTCATTAATAAATGTTTGTTGAATGAATGGATATTTTTTTCTTTATTCAGAGATTTATTTGGCTATGGGAACAGAATATTATTAGAAAACATATTAATAAGCAGTATTTCAAGAGTAGCCTCTATGAAATGTAAGGATGTTTATTCTTTAGTTCCTTCTCTAAAGAAAAAAATGGTCGTCAGCAGGAGCAGAAGTTAAGAATATAAACTGTACTCTTTTTTCCTCACAACAAAGGAAAAATCATTTTTCAAGGATGCTATTCTAAGTGCCTTTCATGGTACTGAAATTAACTCTACCTTCAAATGTGAAATTCTGTCTAGGAATGTGTATGTACTGCTCTGGGTGCAGAAGCAGGCAGATGTGATCTGACAATGATCAGTAAAAACAGATTTAAGTTGTATGTAGCACCTGCCGTACCAACAGCTCAATTTTATAAATATACTAGCAGTCACCTAGTGACAATCAACAGATGTGAATCAGAAAGGCACAGAGAAGAAAGCGTAGGTGTATTGATATGTCTGTACATATCTACATCTGGGTTCTCGTGTTTATGATTCCCTGTTTATATAGAATGTTTAGTCTCTGTATTTGTCTCTGACTTGCCTTCTTTCTTTCTCTCCTTCCTTTTATGTATGGGTGTATACATACATATATATGTATATCTATATCTAGATAATATATGTGTATATTTATAAAAATGTGTATACATATATGCATGTATGTATGCATAATTAAAGGATAATTTTTGCTTTGTGTTACTGTGACAAAGATTATTGGGCAACACTGAATCAAACCTATTACTTATTTCACCCCTCAAAGTGTTTATAGCAACTGGAATATATGTATACATGATATAATATATACACGCACATATCTTTAAGTATTCTATGTGTTGCTAATATCTGGTTTTGAGCTTTGAGTAATGACTTTTGAGGGACAGAAATGAGGCCAGATTTAAAATTACATGTACATTATATATGTGTACCTATAAATGCATATGCAAGCACACATATGTATATATACTTATACATGTATATATACACATATGTATCCATGTCACCCAGGCTTAGATCTCAGTAGTTACTCAACAATTCAAAATTTTTAACACTTGTTGTACATATGGTTAAGTAAGTATGGATCTTACAACTAACTATATACTTGCTGTAGCAGGGTTAGTCCAGCTTAGTTCAGAAAGGTTTCTTACAAAGTTGGCTACAGTGAAGAAATTCAGCACAACAGTTTTGAAACAATCTACCTGAATCAAAGTGGGGTTGAAATCTATTCTGGGAGGGCTTCTGGGTGGCACAATGGAGAGAGCAACAACCCTGGAGTTCAAATCCGGCCTCAGACACTAGTTGTGTGACCCTGGGAAAATCACTTAATCCCAACTGAAGGAAGGAAGGAAGGAAGGAAGAAAAGAAAGAAAGAGAGAGAGAGAGACATAGAAAGAGAGAGAGTGAGAAAGAGAGAGAAAGAAAAAAGGAGAAAAAGGAAAGAGGAAATCTCTACTGGTAGAGGAAGGGGCTATACTAATTGAAATCACACATCCTAGAAGTAATAAGTTCTGAAATAAGTATAAAGGATCAAATAATATATGACAAAGGTGAATATCTATTTGAGGGAGGGGAAGGCAATCAACACATTAATTTAATATTAGCTGAAAAAAAATCAAATCTGTTGCTTAAGGGAAATATAGGATACATATCCTGAAAACAAGTTACCTACTACTAGTTTGTAATATTCCAGGGCACAGTCTGCATTTTCTACTTCCTTTACAACTCTCCACAATGCCTGGCACAATACTCTGCACACAGTATGGTGTAAAGCATATGGGACTGATTAAATGTACTTCCCACAGTAGTCTCAGAGTTAGATGGAATTTTGATGCTACCCCTGACATTTCTTCCCCATTAAAGTACCACAAAGAACTCAAAACCAAAAACACTAATACAGCAACAAGTAATTACATTTAGAATAGCTACTAGATGGCAAAATATAAACAAATACAGCTACAGTTAAAGACACAAAAAGAGCTTTCTTTGAATAATGTTTTTTTCCTCATTAAATGGTGAAAATGATCAAGAAGAGTCACATGAGCAACAGAATATAGGTGTCTCTACTGAACTGGACTCATCAATGGACTCATCATTGCTTAAAAACCCACTTATTCCTTACTGTCTTTTGCCATAGATATTTAACACTATATGGAACTTCAGAGGTTTCATACCCTCCTCATTTCATGAAGGGAAGGGAGAAGAGAAAGGAATAGACATTTATATAGAGAGCCTACCCTGTATGTATCCACCTCCCCTTTTTTTTTAACCTATATCATCTCATTTGGTCCTAATAACAACCTTGGGAAGGAGATGCTATTATTATTCTCATTTTACAGTTGGGGAAACTAAGGCAGAGAGAGGTTAAGTGACTTACTCAGCATCATGAAGTTAGTAAATGTTTGAGATGGTATTTGAACTCAGGTCTTTCTGACTCCAGATTTTCTGATGCTCTAACCACTGTTCTACCAGCTCAGGAAAGTGAAAGCCAACATATTAGAGTGACTTTGGTTCAGGTCATACAGTAGTTATTGTAAGCATTAGGCCACCGGACTCTTTGTTATGTGCTTTTTCTCTGGTCCCACACTTCCTGGATATTGTCTATGCTGGGGTGGGGGATGGGAACGTTCCCTCTTCTGAACTCTGACACATGGAATAAGTTCTTACCTCTCAAATGCATTTCTAACACCCCACTTTTTTCATAGTTAATGGCAGACATCTTATCTCCCCTCCTGGATTTTGTAAGCCCCTTGGAGGGCAGGGATCTTATGTCCCTTAATGATCTCACATAAATAGATTAGTTTTCAATCAATATTTTTTAAAAAACAAATGAAAGGGGTAGACAGCAGCCACTTACCCTTCTATCCCAAACCACCTAAGCTACAGCTCCTAGGGAAAGATAGCTGTGCAGGAAGTATTCCACCCATTACCACACTGGAGCATCCTGCCTCTGCCCAGCATGCTTCAGCCTCACCCTTCATGAGTTTTGTCCTGCTTTGCTGAAGATATGAAATTAGTTGTGGCACATTTAGTTGACTCCCATTGTCTATGTTTTCAAAACAAACTTCTCATTCCAAATACTGTCTAAAGGTTAATCTATTTTCCTTCCACAGTGTTTGAAGTTAATACTTAGGAAAGGGACACAGACTTAAAATAAAGGAGATATTGGAGGTCATTTGTTTCACTTCTTTATTGTATTGAAGAGGAAACTGAGGCCAGCTTAAGAGACTTGCCCAAAGTCACACAGGTGGCCTTGACAGAGGCAGAATTTGAACCCAGGTTTTTGACTTCAAAACCAGTGCTTTCTGACTTTCTTCCCCCTTTTAACGTTATCGCAAACAGCCCAACTTAGCATTGATAGGCCTATGTCCAGGGTAGGCCAGGTATCCCTAGGCAAATGTCAATGTCTCCAAAAAATTGGCATTCTGGTTCTCATTTTTAAAGTTTACGTTTTCAAGGAAAGTTTTAGTTGGTTTTTTTTCTTAAGTTTTGTTTTTCTAGTCTGACAGTGTGTTTTAAATGCTTAATTATTATGTGCCAAGTATAAAAACACTCATTTATGATTGTGTATTCAGCAAATAATCACCTAAGAAAATTTTAAAAAGCAAAACTCCCTGAATATATGTCAGTAAAGAAGTGTGCTGTACGTACATGGTGGTGTTTAGTTAGCAAAGCTTAGCAAAGTCATTTTAATCTTTGAAGCAGGCCTGAGAGATCATTTAATCCATTTCACAGATGGTTAAACTGAGCTCCAGAAAGTTTAGCTGAATAGCACAATAGGGGTTAGAATCTCCAACTACTACATCACCTAGCTGCCCGTTGCCCAAGCTAAGACTTAAAATCTTAGAAGATGATGGCAGCAGACCATCTCTTCACAGAAGCAGAGATGGTGTCATCCAGACCAATGATGCTACTGTGTCTTAGACACAGGAGCCTTATAGTTCTTGGCTAGGACTAGGCCTTTCTAGGTAAACAACTTTCTGCTCTCATCCATGCCCTCTTATTTCTCTTCTAGGATAGACTCTATATCTTTCATGCTCATAAAGGTGTTTGGCTTCAGGGTCCAAGTAGGGGCAAGGATAGGCAATAAATGAGGGGTGAGCTCTGTAGTACTTCCCTGTGAGTCTGAGGGCTGGAATGTAAAATGGCTTCCTGAAACTCTCATCCCCACTTTTCCTTTCTCTGGGACATAAACTAACTGCCCTAGCAGCTGTCATGCAGGCAGGTGTCCCTGGGCCAGCTGGGAGCAGTATACTCACTGTTACTTGCTGACCCAACCATTCTCAGAAGCATGTTACCAAAATCTAAGTAAGCAGATTTATTCACTAAAAGCCAAGAGACTTAACTCTGGATGGTACTTCAAGGCATAAAATGTATAATTTGATTCATGATAGAAAACCACATAGACTTAAGAATTCTTAGTGTAATCCCCTAATGTTTGCACCAAAGCTTGGGAGATGCTTAGTAGAGCTTAACATAAGTATTACAAGTTGTGTGTGTGTGTGTCTTAATTTTTAGACACAACAACAAAAAGGAGATCACTATACTTTTTTTTTAACCCCACAAAATCAAAAGAAAAGGAGCGAGTGGGGGTAGGGTGAATCTTCATGCAGAAACCCAGAGTATTTACAATCTACATGTGGTGTGGAAAAGGCCTGCTGGTCACACATCTGTCTCTCTGACCATATTTAGAGTAACTTCCTTTAATATCATTGGCAAATGTGAAATACAGAAGGCAATATATTTACCTGTGTTCTCCTTATAATGCTCTGTTCTAAAATCATAGAATCAAAGATTTATCTTAAAAGTGAAGAGAAATCAGCCACTATTCTAGGCTTGATCCTCATTAACCAATTGGACAGGCTATATAAGTGATTAGGCTGTGACGTTGGGAAATTTCAACTATAATTTCATGCTTGATCTTTGACATGCACAAAGAGAGTTGAACTCTTTGAATATGGCCAGGATGCTGCCCCTCTGGGCATGGCCAAACCCACACCGCATAACTTAGGAGTAAGACAAAGGTTTAGTCTGAAGCAGCTGACCAGGTCTGGTATGTGGGCTTCCTTCCGGCTCTTCTCCAAAGCTCACAGAGCCACAGAGCCATCTCCTAGCTTGGTTCGTGTGTGTGTGTGTGTGTGTGTGTGTGTGTGTGTGTTGGGGGAAGGCGGGACTTTGGAGCCCCCAAATTGCCTTGTGTGGCAGTAAGAAATGACTAGAAGGGGATGCCAGAATATCCTCTTCCTCTGCTGGACAAATCTGACCTGGGCTTCAGAATCTCCTACACTAAAAATAACTTGGAGAACTGCTACTCAAGCAAACCAGCCTGGCCGGAAGGCACGGGAGCAGCCTGGAGGCAGTGGCAGTTAGAGGCCCCTCGTTGAATGGAATATATAATCCATTTAACAGCTGCTGCATCTCATTAAGAACACTGGCATGAAAGATACTTGACAAGTACAAAAAAGAAAAAAAAAATACAGCAGTCTATTTACAGATGCAGCCGAAGTCCTCTCTTGTTTTATAGCTTTCAAGGAAAAGAAAGCATGTCTGCATGATAACTTTATCCTATAATTCTACACATTTAAAAAAAAGTGTAGTTCGCCATATGCTTAAGCAAATCTTTTCACACAGAATTTTTCAAAACAACCATGAAAACCCTGCACAGTTTTGCCAGAGTCATTCAGGTTTGACGTCTGAAATAGAATGTCTAGTTGAGAGACTGGATCAAAGTCTTCCCAAAGTTACTGGAATCAAGTACAGTCTCAGTCATTCTGTGGCTCTCAATGTGCTAACTAAACTGAATTACTGGATCACAGGACTTTGAGGAAAACAGCAGAAAGTTAAGCCTACTCATGTTAAATGTTTAGTGTAATTTCCATGAAAATAATAAACAGGAAAGTTGGAGGAAACTGTGTCTGTAAGGAAACGGCATATTATACTTGAGATCCATAATTTCGCAAAATGATAATAATAATATCTGACTCAAATATCTGGAGAGCTTTCCTGCTCACCTTGCTCAGTTCTTCTCCTTTACAAAATTATCTTTTTAATGCAGAAGTCAGACCACGTCACTCCTACGTTCAAGAATCTTTGATGGCTCCCTACTGCCTACAAGATAAAATGCCAATTTCTTTGCTTGGCATTTTAAGGTCTTATGCAACCTCAGTGCAATTTACCTTTCTGTTCCTATTTGACATGACTTCCCTTCATATATTCTTCATTCTCACCAAATTGGACAGTTAAAGAGTTTCCCATAGGAAAAGATAGGCTATCTCTAACCTTCATCTATTCACCCAGCCTGTGTGCCATGCATTCCTTTCTCTTCTTTCTCTGTTAAAAGCCTCTACTGTGTTTTAGATAGATCTTCTGTGCTGGACTTATGGAAAGACATAGACAAGAATCACATTGAACAAGAGGGCTCATGCCATGAATCTGGATCAGATCACAGTATCAAAGAATATACAAACAAGATTCAGCCTGTATCCAACTTGTAAATGGGTTGTACTAAATATCTGTTTGTGACTAAATAAATTTGGAACTTGGAATTCATTTTTCCATAGAAGTTTTCTTCTTTTATTCCACTTTTAAATTCTTAAGAAAAAACAACAGCAACAAACAACCCACCAAACTCGTGTGTCTGCCCCCACCCCTTCCACAAAGGGTCTATAGCGGTAGCATGAGCTCCAGTGGTGTAAGACCTGCCATTTGGATGTCTTTAAATTGAATGACTGCACCAACCAGCTGTGTAATTATGGGCAAATCTTCTAACTTCTCTGGCTCTCCATTTCATCATCTGTAAGATAAAGTAGCTAGACCTCTAAAGCCACTTCTAGCTCTGAAATTCTCATCTGGTTTGGGAAGATTTTTTTTTTCTCTCCAAACAGAGACTATTAGAAATGCAATCTTTTTGGGGGGTTTGGGATGGGGGAAACTCAAATTTTGGAACTAGATGGCTAGGGAAAGTTCAAAATTTATGCTTGGCAGGGGTATGTTTATAACTAAAGTTCTTCAACACTAGGATAACCAAACACTTTTTATGTTAAAATAGTTATTGTGTATATATGTTTGTATAGTTAAAACTCATTGACATATATTTGAGGAAAATAAAATTGTAGCCACTGGGAGAAAAGAAGGAAATCTACAAAGCAAAATTTTAGCCATCACAAAACTGTTCTCATAAATAATTTAAACATTCCTCCAGTAAACTTTAAGCACTCTAGGAGCAACCATTTAGATACACAATTGACGTGCTAAAGATTTATAACCTTTTAAAATTACTTTTAGTAAAATAATTCCCAAAGATTCAGGTAAAACTTTGTTAACTTAGTTCAAGTTATAACATGCATTCATTCATTTAACGGACATTTTAAAAGCAACTCTATTTGCATAAAACTGTGTTAAAGCACCAGACAGCGCTAAAAAAAAAAACAAAACCAAAAAAAACCCCAACCAACCAACCAACAAAAAACAAATGAGGTAGTCTCTGCCTTCAAGGAGTGTCTGATTTCGTCAGTGTTGGGCTAGGATGATGACATACAGGGGGCACAAATAAGAATCATGTAAATTAGAATTTTCTAGGGCACAGAATAAGTGAATAAGATCACATTTCTTTTGTTATGCTGAAATTCATACCATTAAAAGCATACTGGTCTCCCCCTCCAGTCAGTCTGAAGGAGGTTTTTACTCATTGTCCCCACGTTCTTTCCAAAGTAGCCATATACAGGCCCTTCCAAACGCCTTTCTGTCAGTGGCCCCTGCATCCATTCTATTTATGGGACGCATCATGACTTCGGGCCAAGCTTTTCAAAATGGAATTCTCTGCTTCTTATATGGGGGCCCTCTGGGTTTTCAGAGGCTCATCAATGCCTTTACCTTATGTTAGAAGCCTGACACCAGTTACAGAGCATGGAGAGAGAGGAAATACTTTAAAACAGGAAAGTTAGTTTTCGAAATTGACTAGGTTCCAAAAGCCTCTTTGGTTGGAGGGGCAGGGGAAGAGACCATTGATCTATTACACAAAGCCCTCTGCACATGGACAGCTGAGTTGTCTCTGCTGCTGACTTGGTGTGTGGCTTTAATTAATTCCTTCAGCATCCGAGACATGGGAGGCTCTCTCTCCCCTCCTTCACGGGGATATTGTGGAGATAAATTCCATGGCACACCGTGGCCTCTTAGGGCAGGATACAAATTGTAAACACAAGGAAGCTTTATTAACTATAAAATGATGACAGGATCTGACAACCACAGAGAGGGTGTGGCAAAGCAGATTATTTTCTGAGTGAATAAATTCATTCCTGGGAAAAGAGGGATTTATCCCTATAGGTTAAAGAAAAATCATATGGATAGGAGATGGTCAAGGATGAATGCTGAGACTAAAAGATATATTCAGGGTATATGAACTTTGATTAAGATGGTATGTGTTCTCCATTTGAATCCAAAACTGTAACAGGGGGAAGGGGGAAATGAACAGGGAAGGAAGAAAAAAAAATCAAGAAAAAGTGACTCGTAATTCTGTCCCTCTTCTATTTTACTGTTAACATAAAAAGTGATAAATTTAACATACATATTTCATACACAAGATTCCACAGAAGCTTGAGAGGCAGCACAATAACATTGGAAACATCCCTTATTGGTTTTGGACTCTGAAGACCTGGGTTCAGACCCTGTTTCTGTCATTTACTAAATGTATGACATTGGCTGGGGAGGGGGGAAAGGGAAAGGGGGAATATCTTTCTGGAAACCTCAGTTTGCTCATCTGTAAAATGAAGAAGTTGGGGTAGGGGGATTAAGTTGACTAACTGGCTTCTATGTTCTTTATCAACCCTCAAAGAGTGGTACTATCTGTATTTTTGAAAATCTATAATAATTGTCTTCTTAAAAATCAATCAGCAGACACTTAAGTGCTGAGTGGTAGAGATAAAGATACAAAATTGAGATTGTCCCTGCCCTCAAGGAACTTTGTGTTTTGTTTTGTTTTGTTTTTCTGGAGGTTTCTTGGAGTTGCCTCCAAGGCAACTCTCCAAGAATATAAATTGCATAAATAATTGTAGATATGTTTTGGGGGAAGGTGTTTCCTCACTAGAAATTTCATCTATACTGATGAAATCCCAGGTCCAGTCCAAAAAAGGAGTCCACAAGAACAGCTTTTTGAACAGCTATTTATTTATTTTGACAAGTCTTTATTAAGCACCAGGAACTTAGAAATATTACCTCATTTTATTCTGATAACAACCCCGGGCAGTAGATAGTATAATTATTTCCATTTCACTGTTGAGAAAACTTAGGTAGACAAGGGGTTAAGTGGCTTGCCCAGGGTTATACAGCTTGGAAGTGTCTGATGCAGGATCTGAACACAGGTCTTTCTGCCCCCAGGACCATGGCTCTCTCCACTGGGTCATCCAGCTGCCTTCATTTATTTACCTTAATAACTTACATGTCCATGGTATTTCCCTTTCATATTGCTTTTATATCCATGATCTCATTTAATTCTCATCACAACCCTACCTCTAGGCAGAGCAGGCATCATCAGCTCCATTTTACAGAAAACTGCATCAGAGAAGCAAAAAGAATTAAATATTTGTTTGCACATTATCTGCCCATTAGGTTATAAGCTGAAGGCAGAGACCACCTTTTGTCTCTTTTTGTATTCCTAGCACTTAGCACAGTGCCTAGCACATAGTAGGTGCTTAATATTTATTGAATTGAATTGAAAGACTTCTTGAGGTTACTCAGCAAACTAATGATAAAGAAAATGAGGAGGATAAGTTACTACACAATGTATCTCTAAGGTTCCTCATGGATCTAAAGTTTTAGGCCTCTCAGCTGGGGCTTGGTTTCCTGACTCCTAGTCCCAAGCCCTTTCCACTAGATTATGCTGCCAACAACTCTTGTATGGTGGAACCCCAGGGGCCCCAGTGGATTTAATGAACTGCTCAGGATAGAGGAAACTGCCTCTTTTCCTATGCTATCCTCCAAGTTAAAACTTACAAATTTCCATTTTTTGCAACACTAATCTTCCCTGAAAATCAAATTTCTAAGTGAGTAGGTTCCAAATTTACTATTTCATAAAAGCCCCATTGGTTTTCTTTTCTTTTCCTATCACTGGATAATTTTTACAATATCCCAAGTTACCAGAGCACATTCTCTTCTCTGGACCTCACTTTCCTCATGCATAAAATGAAGGGGTTTAGTATCATACATTGTAAGTCAAAGGAATTGAATAGTCCTGAAACCACTAGGAGAAAAGGGACTTCCTCAGGTTCAGACAATTGCTAAGTCAAGGAGTCAAGATTCAGACCTAATCCCTCTGGCACCAAACCCAGAAATCCTACTACTGGTACCATATGATTTCTAGGCCCCTTCTAGTTTGAATACTTCTTGATGCTATGTTAGCTAAAAGCCATGTATGATGATCATGGTACTCATTTCAAGTATCTACCGAGTGTGTCCTATATGTAAGACTTCAGGCAAGATACAGTACAAAGAAGCACTCAACATTATCCCTGCCTTCCAGGAATTTATAATTTAGCTAAGGAGAAAAAGCATATGCACTGATATAAAAGATAGCTAATAATATATGGCAATATATATGTATCAAGTACCAAATGAATATTAAAAACAGTGACCAAAACAGATTTGAGGGCAGAACACCTAGGTTCAAATACTGACTTTACCACTTAGCAGCTATATAGCTTTGGAAAAGTCATTTGACACCTCTGGGTATCCTCATCTAAGTATGAGGGGGCTGGATTAGATGACCACTCAGTCACTTCCAGTTCCAAATATATATGTCCTTATGATATATGTGGCCAGGAAGCTAGGTGGCACAGTGGATAAAGTGGTGGACCTGGAGTCAGGAAGATCTGAGTTCAAATTCAGCCTCAAACATCTACTAGTTGTGTGGCTCTGGGCAAGTCACTTACCCTTGTCTACCTCAGTTTCCTCATCTATAAAAATGAGCTGGAGAAGGAAATGGCAAACTTCTCCAATATATTTGCCAAGAAAACCCCAAAAGGGGCCATGAAGAGTCAGAAACAACTGAAATCAACTAAACAACAATGATCTATATTACTTTATGACCTAAAGTCAAGAGCACCTATTGCCAATAGGAAGATAGTGGGAAGGGAGTTTATCCTTCAGGATGGGCAGTATTCAAGTCAATGGAAAGGGGATAAGGATGGTTTAGAATGATAGAATGGCTTGTATGAGGGCCTTAACAAGAGTAGACAAAATGTGTCCTGAGAAGAAAGAATTCTTCAACTATTCCATATATGTGAGTAATTAAAGATCTCAGAATTTTCTGCTTATAACTACTAAGATTTCTTATTTCCTATATTAGGATGCTTCCTCACTATTTTCTCAAGACTCATATAATAAACATAATTATCTGCTTGGGGCATCTCTTTTCCTAGAATATTTATTAAAAATACCCCTTTATGGCCTGTTATTTCAGCTAATATTTTTTACCTCACTAAATTGGCTGGAAATTTGGCCCAGTGCTTAACTGAAAATACCTCATCTATAAAATATGAAAATTGGATTAGTTGAAGTCTAAGTCTAAGTCTAAAATCCTATGTAACTCAGCTTCTACTCAAACCTGTGTTGTTTTACATTCTGCTATTTGGCTCAGTGGATAGTGCGACAGGTCTGAAGTTAGGAAGACTAATCTTCCTGAGTTTAAATCCAGCCTCAGATACTTATGAGCTGTGTGACCCTGGGCAAGTCACTTAACCCTGTTTGCCTCAGTTTCCTCCTCTGTAAAATGAGCTGAAGAAGGACATGGCAAACCACTCCAGTGTCTTTTCTAAGAAAATCCTAAATGAGGTCACAAAGAGTCAGACATGACTGAAATGCCTGAACAACAAGTACTCCTGAATTTCATGAAGACACCTTATATCTGCATAAGTGATTTACTAAGTTTAGAGAAACTCGTTAGGAGAGGCACACACAGAAAGTGAAGTCAGTTCCTCAACTTGTCCCTTATTTCCAGTTGGCCTCTTCTAAAGACTGTGGAGAGAGGACTACCCTGGGGGTGAGATCAGGCCCTTCCTCTGTTTGAGCTGAGATTTTATCTTTCTCCCAGCTAAAAAGCTAATTCACTCATGTATTCTCTGGTATATTCTAATCTGTATAACTCCTCCAATTTCTGTCTTCTGTTTTGCCTGAATAAATGGGTTTAATCTCAATTTGCTTTCTTTGAAATAGTCTTTTGTATAAGTGGTCTTTGGTAGAAAGGAACTAAGCTTGTCACTATAAACTAAGGGCAACCTTAGGTGCTCAGGAAAACAGCCATAGACATGAATTCATCATCTTTTAGATTCCCAATATTTGACAGGGTCAGAGAGATATAATTCTAGCTTGATAGCCCCTCTCCAAGTCTAAAGAAAAGAGAGCTCCATTCTTGGGAGCCCTCATAAGTCCTGTCAGTTAAGGATTGTAGATGTAGTCCTTAACTTTCTTCCCCTCCACAGGGGCAGGCACAGTCCTCAGACCATATCTATTTATGCCACTTGAAAGCCAAGTTTATATTCAAAATAACCATGTCGGCACTTATGTCACACCTCAATAGAACTCCCGGGCTATACTATATTTGTTGAATAGTATAAGCTATGCTAATAAACATGACTAGGGTGATAGACAGAGATGATATGGCCGACCTCCCTCATCTTACGGAGGAAATTGAAGCCCAAAGAAGAAGTGAAGAGATTTTCCCATGGCCTCCCTCCGTCAGTCTAGGGTTCTTTCCATAGCAAACTGATAAACTTATTTTGTGGAAAAACTAATGTTAAGTGATTCTCTTCTTTATTCATGCAAATCTTAGTCACATTAGCCATGTGGTCATGCCTTTACAAATTATCCACCTCTTAATAATATTCAAACACCATATCCATGCCCTGACATCTCTGTAATTCTGGCATTACAGTACCAGCTGTTAATTCTCCCATTCTTAAAGCACAGAAGACAATCACTAGAATAAAGAAGAACCCATTTTTCGTAGAAGATTAGCGTTAATTACACTTGCCAAGAAAATTACAACCAATCCATATGGTAAGCAAAATAAGATGGTACAAGTATTTAAGTTTCTTGCTAACACTTTTGAATTCTGAGATCACAAGTTTGGATCATGGAAACCGCTGCTATTGTGATCTGGCAGTACAGAAAAGCCATGATGATAGAACAAAGATAATGTATTCCTTTTAAACAGTGCATTTTTATTTGTGAGCATTTTTCCCTTGCTATATATATTTCCTTTTATAATCAGTTTTACTTGTCCAAAGATCTGGCAATCCTCTAGAAATGACAAAATTCTCATTTAAAAGAATTGCCAAGATTACCTAAGCCTGACTTTCTAGGCCCAATTAAATGGGGGTACTTAGAGGGGACACAGTTATTTATTTCTCTTAGCCTTTAACTCCAGTTGCATTAAACCAGGTACTGAAATAGATCTATTTTTAAAGAAATATTTCTACCTTGATTGAAAAAAAAAATCTCCTCCCCTTCCCACCACCCCAATATGGAAATACACATTCAGGCTGGAGGTCAGCCTCACCTGCTGTACTTCTCACAAAGGAAGGGGGGTAATTAGTGTTGCTTTGATGAACTCTGGGACCAAGACTATTTGCCCTAACCTTTAAATGTTTCAGCTCATCCCTCCTAATAATGTTCACCACTCCCTCAACTATTTATAGCCCCTTCCCATGGCCTTTCTATCCCACCTCTACTCCCCACCCCTCACCCCTGCCCATCTACTATGGTTTTACATTTAGTTATCTCAGTTTAGGAGGCAAGGTGTTCATTCTTTCTAAGTTTGTATTAACAGTAACTAGGCAAAAATTCAGAGAATGAGAATTATCTATATATGCATTTAATTGGAATCAATGACCTAATCAGACACTTTTGTGCAAATTACCTTACAGATTGAGAAATACTGCAAGCCCAGAAATAGAATTTAGCTTTTGTACAATAAAGCACACAAAGGTTAACTAATTTATACAGGGTCACAGTGAAAGCTCAATGGCAGAACAGGGAACAGAGTGTGGATTTCCTGTCTAGTGTTTGATCAGCAGAATATAGATATTAAAACAACAAAAACAAAAAACCCATAAATACTGGTTTAACCTGATTTACTGGCATAAGGGAGAAGATAAAATGAGGAAGAAACATGTGGGAGACAAAAAAAAACATATATGGTACTGAAATTATTTTTAAAAGAGCAAATGTGTCAAAACCATATATTCATATGTAGTACAAAAGAGGATTTGTAGAACTTGTGTTCAGATCCCAGGTCAACTTATTAACTTGATTTTACCCCATTGGGCCTCTATCTCAATCTGTAAAACGGGGATTTTGAATTAGGTGACCTCAGAGCTCCCTTTCATGTCTAAATCTCCAAAATGGGTAATCCACAATTTGGTGATAATTAACCGCAAGCTAGTTTCTAACACCAAAATACAACTAAGCATGAAAGAGCTAAGGACAGCATCCAGCCTCTTTCTAACACAAGTTTTAGAAGTTTTCCCACTTAAACACAGAACATTAACTCAAATTTAACCAATATTTTGAATTTGAGGATTTAAAAAATTTAATATTTAATTTTTCCCAATTATATGTAAAAAATGATTTTAACATCATTTTTGAGAATTTTTTAGTTCTAGACCAAGTTCAGCCCCAGTACAAAAGCAGAATATTCTGAATCAGTGCAATGGTATTATTTGTGTTAGTGTCTTTTACCTTCCAAACACTTTTTTTTTTAACTAGATGAATTTAGCTGGTGGGACTTTTCCTCTACTGTAGTATAGAAGTATTAATTTAAGTATCAATGACGTACATAGTCCTAGCTTTTACTATCATATTCCCTCATTTAAAAAGGCTATGTAAGTTCTGGGGCTGAGATTTAGTCACATGCCTATTTTTAAGCAAATATATACAAAACAAACATTCTGAGTGATAGATCTGGTGATGGCTATGAATACAAAAAGAAAACATGATAATACCTCATTTTTTACACCTTTCAGAGTGTTTTTACACAGTTTATTTCATATCCTAAAACAGGATAACATCTTAATCAATCAACAAGCATTTATAAATGCTACCTGCTACATGCCAGGCACTGTGTTAGGTATTAAGAACACAAAGGAAAAAAAAATGAAGCTGTCTTACCCTCAAGGAGTTTACATTCTAATGGAGGAAATATCCATGTGCATATATAGGTGTATATATAATAAACATAAACACAAAGTTGTTTGGGGAGGGTAGGATGAAGAAGATAAAAAATTTAAAATTAAAAAGATAAAAAAGCCTAAGAGAAATGGGTAATAAACTGAGATCTGGGGTATATTACAAGTAGCTGACAAACAAGAGAGCATTTACATCTATTTCTCCAATCAGACAGTGCACTGAAGTTGATAGGGATGATAATTTTCCATTTAGGGTCCAACCTAAATGGATCTCCAATCTACTTTATTTTAATTTTCATTAAAATATTGTCCTCTCTCACAATGTAGTGCACCATTAAGCTTACAGTAATTAGATATACAAATTAGTAAAGGCAGATTTAAGTATCTTGTGGTAATCTTAATTTGCCCGCATCACTCACACCAAATAAATAAAATCCATACGTTAGAGAGAAATGCTTGTCCATGCACAACAATTGAAAGAGAAATCCCATTAAGGGCAAGCATGTAATTTAACATATTTAATTTCCATAGTATTCATTCAAATAATAAGTGCATTTGGAGAATTAGCATTCCTACGTTCTGTATACTTTATTTTCTGAGTTTCTGTTGCTAGAAACTACAAAAAAATGAAAGAAAAGATTAATGTGAACCCAACATCTTCAATATCTGAAATGGATAATTCCATATCTGCATAATTTCAAGCACAGATAACTACACCTAATATAGTCACTTTGCATAGGACAATCTATTATTTTAAAATAGTATTTCAAGTAAAAACTCAGCATGTTCAAGAAAATCAACTTCATTATTTAAGGATTACTCTTCACTAAGAACCAAGAACCAGCCTTAAAGTTTCTTCAAATTGCATGCAAAGCAGTAGAAATTAAGTATTAACTGGGGAACTTGTGCCTTGGAAAGTTGAAATGGGCAGTTACCTTTCAGCCAAGATACAGAATGGAAAGTTTTAGCTAAGAACGGGGAATTCTGATAGAAATCAGCATGTCCGCTTGGCAGCCTTCACAACTGCAAACATCCTTCTCTCTACTGTATTACTTTTGCTGAACTTCAAGCAGCAGAGGGAGATATGGCAGATGTGCAACAGTTGTACAGTATCATTCCAAAATGGAGCCTTGTTTCAAAACATTTTTAAAGACAGGAAAGAAATGTCAATGAAATGAATCACCATCACCATGTTTAGAGCCAGTTACGTCATCCCTTCCCACTCAGAAACCTTCCTTTCAGGGGCAAACATACCGACACTTTGAAAAAGCCAATGAATAGAAATCTAAATGTGTCATCATTATTTTAATCACTCAGTTTCTGCTATTGTGTTTTAAAACATTACAAATTTCATGGGGAGAGCTGTATGTATTTAGCTTCACAAGCAAATTTTGACACTGCTTTGTAGTCAGCCTCTTGATAAAGGAGAGTTTTCTCCCTTAACAGAAATAAGTCATATTTATGAGCACTATATGCAATATTTTGCTAGACCTAAATTATCATGATATTAAAGACATACTATCAAGGAGCAGAACCCTAGGGAAGCAATTAGCAATTCAGCATTTTAGTTTATGTGGGAGTTAATCCCCCTTACTGAAGTTGATGTTAATTTTGACTGTGTAGCTCTATGAATGCTTAAGTGTGAAACTTTTAATGTTGTGAAACTGAATATCAAATGCCACAGTAACAGAGCAAGTTTGCCTTCCAGAGTTGAACACAAGTGGAAACATGGCAACATATTGGTCTAAAGAAGCATCTCACATTATTTTCTAAGGTAGTGAACCAGCAATGGCCATGACAAAGAACGGTCATCATTCTTGAATTTTAAGAACATTTATCTTAACCATGGATGAGGGAAGTGTACATGTTTGATTTAAGTGAAATAGTTTAAAACTTTCAAAACTACTGGTCAAATAGCAATTACAAACATGATAGCAAATTAGAATAAGAATAGGAAAAATGAAGTAGACAGGAGAGAAGCAACGAAATGAGGGAGTGTAAGGAAAATAATTGGGAGTGTATGAAGGGAGTGGGAAAGCTGGGGAAAGGAAAAACATTTCTCTGAAATTACAGCTGTTCACTCGGAAAATCTCATCTGGAGTCCTGGGATACAGATGAATTATTCTTCTCTATAGAATGGCTTTAATTTCACAAGTTGAAAGAAGTACCAACCTTTCTTAATACCCTATGAAGACTGACAAGGGGAAAATTACCTAACATGCCTTAGAAGCAGTATGGCTTTACCTGCTGCACCCTTTTCTGTGTGTATAACTATAAGAACGCATAACTGAATTTTTTAATTGGCCACTCTACATACGAGGGGAAATTTAAATGTTTTTTTTTTAACCTATTTCTGTCCCTCAAAGCTGTTAGAAATTCTAATGGTAAATTAGTCAACATATAAAAAAAAATCTATTCAATATTAATTTTCTGTCACAGCTTATCAATGAGATAAATGAGTTAGGGAGGTCAAAATAATTGTATTGCAAAATTTTATCAATAAAGAACAGGTTTAAAAAGCTAAGAAACTTAAATAACATGACATGCCCTAACTTCTAACTTGCTCTTACCTGACTTATTCCTATACTCCCCTATGAGCCAAGCCATTTATGTTTTATATTATTTAGAATTCTGTCCCTCATCTATCTGTAACATTTACTATTTATTCTGGGCAACTAGGTGGCACAGTGGATAGAGTGCCGGGCCTGGAGTCAGGAAGATTGATTTTCTTGGGTTCATATCTGGCCTCAGACACTTACTGGCTGTGTTACCCTGGATAAGTCATCTAACCCTGTTTGCCTCAGTTTCCTCAATTATAGAATGAGCTGAAGAAGGAAATGGCAAACCAGTCCAGTATCTTTGTCAAGAAAATCCCAAATGAGGTTGCCAATAGTTGGACATGACTGAAAAGACTAAATGACAAAAAACAAAACAAAACAAAACAACCCTACTATTCTAAAGTGCAGGTTAATTTTATCACAGGATCATAGCATCACAAATTTAAAGCTAAAAAAGATGTTAGATATAATCTAATCCACTGAAGAGAAAAGCCATTTTAGATAAAAAGCCCTACAAATGGTAATGCCTGTGGAAAGTAATGCTTCTCTCCAGTGCCATCTTGTAAGGAATGTGAACACAATCAGTCAATCTATTCATCTTCCTTGTTTTGTGGTGCTGTTAAATATGAATCAGTACCCCTGGTATAATCTCCATGAGTGGAACAAACTGAGTGCTTGGTAAATTCCTGTAGTACAGAGTTTGATTTTGATCAGCTAAAGCCACTCCTTTTATAGATTGGCAAACAGACCCAGAGAGGTTAAGTTAAATATTTTGCTGAAAGTCACATAGGAAGTAAAGGACAGAGATGGCATTTGAACTCAGATCCTCAGACTCTAAATCCAGTGTAGAATAGCTGTTTTCTCCAATCAATCAACCAATAAGCATCCATTAAAGCATCAGACAGTGTGCTTAGTGCTGGGGATATAAAGACGAAAATGAAATGCCCTCATGATGTTTACATTCTATCAGAGGCAATTATATTTCTATTTTATTCCTACAGTCTATATTTTATGCAAATATATTATATAAAAATTTAGAATCATACTAATGACAAATTATGGGGATGAGTACTTTTCAAAGATTCAAATTGGTATTCATTTAAATTGCAAGTAATCCTTAATTTAGAATAGCAACTCATCTTTTGGGTAAACCACAGGACACCTGCAGAGTAGAGTGGGTGTAATTCCACTGTCAATATATCAAGGATCCTTCTAACATCACAGATCACAGCTCAGCTATGACTTAATAAGTTAAGCTGTGGAGAGTTACTTCTTGAGTTCAGTGTTACGTAGAGATTTAAACTCTGAGGACTTCCTTTCTTAAATTCAAACACCCTGTGGAGTATCCTATATGACTCTGCAGTACTACTGAATCCAGTAAAAATGTTCTGAGCACTTTTACAAAGCCCTAAACCAAATCTCGAGCAGATTCAAATAAGAAGAAATGAAAACAAAAATAACCAGAATCAAATTGGATCAGTAACATGTAGGGGAAAGAAGCACTGGGCTAGGATTCAGAAGGAATCCCAGCTCACAGCCTTGGGCAAGAAACTAAGACACCCTGAGCCTCATTTTCCTCCTCTGTAAAGTGAAAATAAATGATGGACTAGATGATCCAGTCTAAGGTTTTACATTCTGTGCAATTCTATGAATCTAAAACATCAGCCTGAAAACTAATGGATTAACATCAGCCTTCCTTTTCCCAGTCTTTTAAATATTAACCCAAGAACCTACAAAGTCATTTTATTCCTGCAGTCCTTTCCTCCTCTCCCTCACCTCCTCTTTCCAAACAATACTGATTCTAGATACAGATCTTTGGTGATCCTGTTATTTCCAAATAGCAGTACAAGTTCACTTTGCCATTATCACAGATCTACTGCTAGAAAGAATCTCAGAACGCTTTCATCTGATCCTCTCACTTTATAGATAAGGGAATTGGGAAGTCCAAATAAAGTTAAGTGACTTGTCCAAGGTCACACAGGCAATAAGTAGCAGAGTTGGGATTTTAACCTATTTCCTCTAATTCCAAATCTAGCACTTCCTTTCCCTATTGCGCCATACACAATCTTTTCTCACATTCGGATTCTGAGTCTTGGATTTAGCAGAACAAAACAAGTGACTGCAGGTGTCTAGAAGTGGGCAAATACACATCTTTCTCTCTAGCACAAGAATATGGTACATTTTCTCAATTGTCTTATAAATACCCATCAAAAGTACTACAGTGTCTATAAACATGGAGCTTCACTGGGGAGGGGGGCAGGGTCAATGGGCGAGTAAAGTCCTCTAAAAGATATGTAGAAATATTTTTTTAAAATTCCACATTTTGTCCCTACTTTGTTGAATATGCAGCAAACAGAAACCGACAAGCTAATTGTCCTTAAAGTGGCAACACTCCTTGAAGTCTGAGGCAGTAGGCAGCTGCAAACATCCGACTGAAAGCCCCATCTGCTGCTTCACAGCTTCCAGTCGAGGATGTTTACAGCCGCTCACTGTCAACAGCAATATGCATTCTTTGGCTGTTTATTTGGTTAACCTGAAGCAGGGTCCCAAGCAGGTGTTTTGAAGATTTACACACATCAGTGTCCTGGCTGATGGAAAAAGGCTCATTCAGATGGTAAGAACTAGGTCTGTCTTGTAGAAACACTTAGGAAAATAAGACCCCCTTGGAAGTTCAGTTAATCAATTATAGTATTTATCACGGAATTCAATGTGTTTTATCCATAGGGCAAGCGGAAAACAAACATTTCTTTCTCCTGATTTACTTGTAGCAAAAAGAAACCAAGGTGGCAAAAGCAGTAAGCTATAACATCATGAACATTAATCAGATAACGTCTTTAAGCAAGAAATTAACTACATTTCATTTTAATACTTAAGGCCCAAGTTTAACATTTACTATATGGAAGAAGTATATATATACATATATATATATACATATATATATATATATACACATATATATATATATATACATAGCAAGAGTACTTAAAACCTGAAAGACCTACTTTACAAATCACAGAGGAGGGGGGAGACTTACATGTGCTCCTTGTTCATTTCCCTTTTGCTCTAATACACACACACACACACACACACACACACACACACACACACACACACACACACACACACCCTTCCCAATGCCCCTGTGAAAAGAACTACATAGTTGTCCAGCTTTTAAAACTGCAAAAATCAGGGTTAAGAGGAGATGATGGAGGTAGGTATAATCAAGGAACCATTAGATCCTACTCCAGTTTTTCCTATCACTTTATAGATCAACATTTCCCACTGGAAAAACACAGAACCCAGTGCTGCCACACCACTACGCACATTAAATCTAACCAGGGTGCCTTAGATTGCACTCCCAATCTCTTACAAAAATAAATGAGGAAAACCAAAGGTTAAGCAGTAGCAACAACCATTTTCCTGAAGTAATTCAAAACCAGTCCAAGTCCAGTAACAGATGAAGTTGATACTGAAAAGAGGGTGGGTCTTTCCTTGGGATTTGTTTTTAGATGAAATGGTCATGAGGCCCTTGCCACTTGCTGAAGAGGTTACTTAGCAGTCTGGGAAGGGAGGGAGAAAAAGCCACACTCAAACAGTGTTTACTAAGACTGATAGCTATGAAGAGCACCACAAATCACTCCTTAAAAAACGCTGGGTTATTTTACCTTCCTAAGGAAGGTTAAGAAAGTTAATCTTTCAGGCAGCAGGTGAAAACAAGCTCAATTATGCTGTGGCCTTTCCTTTTATTAACCATGGACTTTGAGCGATTAAAACCTCCTAGGGAACCACATTTTCTCAATGGGTCAAGTCACATAAGGGAACAAAGCAAACTTTATCAGTGCTGTGCAATTCTACATTCCAGAAATTCTTAGCACTTGGCATCCATCTACCACTTCAGCCTGGAGAGGAGTGAGTGCATCTCTGAGGCTGAACTACCCCTACAAACTTTATGAGGTTCTCACCGAGGTGCCCACTTCACTGAAGTGAGCCACAAACAAAGTAGGTACTTTTTAATTAAAAGAGATAAATAACACCTCCTCCCCAAGCTGTCCAGCCTGGACAGAGGATAGCTTGGAGAAAAAAATAAAACAACAGCAAAACAAAACTCAGTGGTGGCTATTTTTGTAAAGAAAATGTTTTTATTCCCTCAAAGTGGAAGGCCTCCTACTTGCCTTGGAATCTTATCACTTTTAAATTAAAAAAACAAAAACAGGGAAAAAAAACCCCTAAAACAGAAAAAGAGACCAACTTGAGGAGAGGATGCAAGCCACTTTATGTTGCCTTTCACTAACAATTTGGTGATAAGAGAGAAGAAGGATTTCAGTGTCATTATACCTTGGCCCAATTTGGAACAGATTAGCCTTTCATCTGTAACTTTATTAATATAGCATCGAAGATTCTCTAAAAGGAAAATGAAAGACCACAAGATCTTAGTTGTCTGAATTCATTAGCTGAAGGACATTGTAATCCACAACAATACAGTATTTCACTGTCTTTATATACAGCTCTCTTTCAGCTTTTGTGAGATACAAGAGAGATCAGATCTGGGCGAAAGTCAAAGCAAGGTCATTCCAATAAGTTGCTGCATAATTTTGCTCACTCAATAAAAGCCTGTTTACTTAAAAAAAATTCTTACTATTAACTGTTTCAACTATTTGCTTCTTTTTCTAGTTACTTGGTTTGTTTATATAACATTTGGAAGAGCTAGCCCTTTAAAACTAATCCAGTTAAGAACGAAATAAAATGTGTTAAGAATCAAAAAATTATGTAACCAATTGAGAAATGTGATTGGCAAATTTACCTAGGTGCCAGGGGTCAAACCTGAATAAAATCCAATTGTGTCCTGTAAATAAAACCCAGATTTTTCTTAAACACTCTGACAAATACTCATGAGATGAAACAAGATACTCCTAGAAAACTGTATATAAAACTACACATACTTTTCCAGTGTCTTGTATGTTCGTGAAATATTAGATGTAGTCTCCTTAAAATTTTCCAGTGTCATAATTTCTTGCACCATGGGCAAGTCTTAAAGATATTCTCTTGCTTTGTTACAAATTGGTTATTTTAACACCACGTCTTTTTCTCTTTCACCCCAAAATGATGGTGGCAAACACAGGAGTGATTCTAGGTAAAGTACTGATGTTTGTCATTTGTCTGTCTTTTCTCCTTTTTGGGAGGGTCTTTTATTCCTACTATGCTACACCTAGTAGAGAACCAGAATCACAAGTCTTGCTTTTGACACTTATTGGCTGTGTGATCCTGGGCAAATAACTCGGCCTCTACATGCTATAGGCAACCATCTAAGACTCCAAGTTTACAAGAAGGAGCTTACTTGCATTAGTAAAGGGATTTCCCTCACTTGAGAATTCTTTCTACTAATGAAATCACAGGACCGGTCCATATCCCTACAAGAACAAGATTAATAACAATTTAAAATGTTTTCTTTCTGGAGGTATTTGCAGTGTAATATAGGTTAAAATGTCCAGCTATTTGAATGGGACTTTACTGGTGATATTTCTGGTGTTAGTAAACAAATGGAAGAGAAAGAAGGAATGAAAGTTTACTCTGCCTATGGATAATGCTAGGTCTGAGAGGGAAATCAATACCCTATCTCCTACTTTCAGCTTCCCTAGTATCTGACCTTTCCCCCAGTCTCTAGAAATCTAAAAGTCCAGGGTAATGGGGTTATCATGAGTCCTGTGGTTTCAGAAGTCAAGATGGGGGTGTTTCAAGATTGTGTAAAGATGTCGCCATTAGAGCCCCATTCCTATAGCTGTCCAAACTCAGTCTCTCTCAACCTTCTGAAAATAGAATACGTCTGGTGCAGCTGCATTGGTGTAGTCAGGCCACTGTTTCCATACTCTAGGAGCCATATAATCCTTCAGAGACCAAGGCCAGATGGTTTTTCCTTCACTCTTCTAAAGACACAAAATGAGTGTAAGTAGACAAGGACCCTGCCTGGATTCCAGGAAGTCCGTCCTGGGATCATCATCACCATCAGACTATATTGGGTAAGTCAATTCCCCAAACATTTATTGAGCAAGCACCTAGAAGCAGAGAACTAGGCTAAAAGCTGTCAGGGCCTCTATGCTAAAAACAAAAAGCATTTAGTGCAAAAGAAAGCTTAGCCTTAATCCTTCCCTGCTTGGTTTCTGTAATTAACAGAAATATAGGGGCCAACATTTCTCCCTGCCCCACCCCCAAAAAAGGGAAGTTAGACTTGATGATGGAAATAGCAAGAAAGCAGCAAAGGTTTATTGAGATTGATTTCCAACAGACTGCACACCGAAACTACAGGAGGTAGAGACCATCTTTATGACTGACCATGAGATTTCTTTTAAAGAAAAAGCCCTTCCACTATAGAGAAATTGATACTTTGTACAGCTAGCCCACAGGAAAGCATTCCAGGTCAAACAGGCATTATTATGAAAAGTTGGGAGTTTAAAAAAAGAATTAGGTGTGGAGTTAAGCTACTTTTTCTGGAAATGAAGTTTACACCCTTGTGCTGATATCCTTAGCTGCAGTATGACTTCAGTGAAAGAAATAAAGTTTCAAGAATTTTTTACATGAAAATGCCAGACATCTTCTACCTTTGTAATACTCTGGAATATAAACACATTGTCACCTTGCTAAAATGAAGGCATTAAGGTCTTGGTCAACAGGTAATAGGATAGCTAAAATAATTCTAAAATGAGGCTTATTAAGAGGTTCTGGACAAGACTGACAAACCCAATCTTAAACTGGAACATGACAGACCTGTACTATAGAAAGACCCACACATCATGTTTTAAAGACTGGGCCCATTTTTCATAACTGAACTTTGCTGTTTTGTTTTTGTGGTTCTGGACTAATAAGGGCCAAGACTTCTGTTCTTAACCTCTTCAATTACTCATCTAATTGGTTCCTCCAATGTCTAAACAGCAAGCACGAAGAGTGAGGATGTAGCACATGGGTAGTCAGAGTTTTGCTGCATGGTCTACTCTTCTTTAATGTCTTACACAGGAACCAGAAGTGTCTACATGGAAGGGTCACTTATGTGGAGATTCCACTGTAGTCCAAATGACATTATAATGTAAATTAAGAAAACATCACAAACTGAGTAAGAATATTACAAACAAGAGTTTTACATAATGCAAACAACAAAGAGGACAGATGAGAGATATGCTTCATTTTAGGTACCAAATATTTTCCATGTGACCTCATATCTACCAGAGAGATCAAATATACAAAACTTCTCCCAAGTCCAACTCCTAGTTATTAATTTAGCCTTCTCATTTATAAATCATTACATTATGTGATATTTTTCCTACATTCAAACAGAGTAGAGTTCAAAGAAAAAAATAGCTTTTCCAGTATAGATGAAGGGATGACTTAAACACAGAATCAGAACTACAAAGGACCACAGAAGCCATTTAATCCAATCACCCATTTGGAGACCCTGAATGGTTAAGTGATTTGTTCAAAATCACACAGATAACAAGTGTCTGAGGCAAGATTCAAAACCAAGTTCTTTGATTCCAAGTTCAGCAAACTTTCCTCCAAACCAGAGGAAAGCTGTCCTGAACAGTCCTTCCTTTTTTAAGAAATGGAAGAAACAAAAACAAAAAAAAAATTGGGAAGTATAGTGGGCCAAAGCAAGGAAAAGGAAGTGATTGCAAGTCTTTTTCCATCCCCACAATATTTGTGAAGAAAAGTATGACTACACCATGAATTTCTGAACAAGTAACTTCTCTTGAGAAGTAAAAAGGAAAATATTTTTTCTCAGTACCAACAATTCTTTTCCAAATGCAAGGTGAACAAAAGTTCCTTTTTAAAAAAAATTGCAACGTACAAAATGATTTTTATTAGAAATAGTGTACTGTGAGACTGATCTAATTGGTATCATGTCCATACTTGGAGAATAACAGAATAAGGCAGCACAGAATGGGAGGGATGCGTTTCCTAGACAGAAGGGAACTGATGGGGCAAAGTCTAGGAAACTCAGACTAGGATTAGTTTAGGAGCTTGAGTGATAACTGTTGATCAAGAAACCAGGCAGAGGATCTGTTCACTGAGTGGCAAGGAGCCCAGGCAAAGAAACCAACAGTGAGAGGTCTGAGTAGAAGGCATGTGATACTAGCAGTAACAAAGATGGAGCTTGATAGTGAGGGCCAAATGTCTCTTGAGGCAGCATCTACTTTCTAAGCCAGGATTTACTCAGGGCTCAAACTGGTCCCTGAGTACAGGTGATCCTGAGTCAACTGGTAGAGGCAAATAGGTACATTTGACTGGAGTAGGGACATGAGGAGGCACAAAGCCAGGTAGTTCCCAGAAATAACAAGCACTTAAATATAAACCTTTTTCTCCAGATACTTGATCACTCTGGGTAATTTGAGGGCATCTACTAGCTCAAAAAGAATGGCTCTTCCATCGGTACAAACAATTTTACATCTGGCTCTGTCCTTGTTGCCATAAGATCAGACAGAATGTTACTTTCAAAAGAGAATTAAGAAATAAATTAATACAACTTCATCATTATTCACATGAAGAAACTGGGGTATAGAGGTATTAAGTGAATTTCCCAAAGTCTCTGAGGTATAGGCAAAATTCGTTGTTAGTTGCTAATGAAAAAAAAAGTCTCTAAGTTCAAGTGTAACCTCAAACCTGAAAAGATGCAACTATGTTTTTCTCTCTGGAGTTCCAAACTATTTACAAGAATCTCAACCTCGTACAACTATGATTATAAATATGTTCTTGAATCTTTCCAAAGTCATATGACTTTATCAGTGTATTCCCTCCACCAATGCAGACTCAAACTCTGCATTCCTTAGTTTTTTTTTTTTAATGAATTTTTGTAGCTTAAAAAAAATCAAGATAGGAAACCTGCTGCTGCTGAGTCTCACTAAACATATTTAGACTGGCCCTTAGAAGACAAATACAAATTCTGCCACTGGGCCTGTACTTACAGTCCCACTAGATTGGTGGAAATGACTAGAGCTTGCTTCCCCCAGCAGAGCTCTCAATGAGAAGTAGCAAGGCAGGGACATGATGGGCATTGCTGTAGGGCTTTAATGGGAGTTCATGATAAATTTTTATTTTACACTATTTTAGAAGTCACCTGTTTCAGATTCCTTAAAATTCTTTATTCCTTAAATTCTTTATTTAAATTCTCTTAATTCCTTAAAATACATTTGGGTATATTCAGCAACTTTCCTGTAAGTATTTAAGTCAATTCTGAAATTGTTCATCTAGGACTGGAAAGATTGACAAGCATTTAGCAAATGCTTACTAAATGCCAAACATTTTGATGGTGCTAGAGAGAAAAAAGGAAAAAAGCAAAACAGTTTCTTGCCCTCAAGGAGCTTCATTTTAATGAATTTAATGAATAATGAAAATAAATTAATATTTAATATAGACATACATAGGTATAGACAATATATATACAGAAGAGATATAAGGTAGCTTTATAAAGGAAGGCATTAATAGCTAGAAGGGCCAAGAAAGGCCTCTGGTTGAAGGTGGGATTTGATATGAGTTTTAAAAAAAATCCTTTTGACAAGTACTTTCTGTACTACTTTACAGTCAGATAAAAATTAATTGGTAAATCCAAAGTCATGGCCAGTTCCAACATTTACAAGGTGCCTTCCTGTCCTTTCATTGATGAAGATGTAAAAGACTCTTATAGTCAGTTTCAGTTGCAGTAACATCTGGAGGGGTGTGGGTGTGTGTGTGTGTGTGTGTGTGTGTGTGTGTGTGTGTGTGTGTGTGTGTGTGTGTGTGTATGATGTGAGAAGTGGCCATGATTTCCTGACATCCATTCCAGTCCGCTCCTGTCCACGTTGGACGGACTGACTCAAGTAACAAGAATACATCTAGAGATCCAATATGACCTTATGATTTATATTTCTTCTCTCTACACTAGATGAGAATGCTAATAATAAGAGACTTTATCAGGCTGATACTGTAAATAATCTGGGGAAGCAAGGAATAGTTTACTTGTCAGATCTATGGAATAGGAAGGACTTTATGACCAAAGAAGAACTGGAGAGCATTATAAAATGCAAAATGGATAACCTTGAGTACATTAAATTGAAAAGTTTCTGTACAAACAAAGCC
>CM053584.1:233038174-233090780 GCA_028627135.1 Pseudochirops cupreus
GCTAAAGACAACTCTACAAGCCTCAGGATGGAAGGAGATACCTAAACTCAGAGAAAGATATAGAAAGACTATAGTTTAAATGGAGACTGAAGCAAAACTCGTTATCGTTTTCTTTCATGTCTGGTTTTGCTTTTTTTTTTTTCTTTTCCCAGTGATCACTCATTGGTTACAACCCTTCTATATGACCAAACTATTGTACAATGTGAAAGTATTTGCAGATCCTATACATGATTGCACGCCACCATGGGGGGGGGGAAGGGAGGGGAGAAAATCTGAAACTTAAGTGATTGTGGAACAGAATCTTGTAAATTAAAAGTAAATGAGTAAATAAAAAAAAATTAAAAAAAAAAAAGAGACTTTATCCTCAAAAGAAAATCCTAGATATCTTTCCCCATTAAGATACTAGATAGGCCAACTTGATTTGGTCTACAAGTAAACCAATAAAAATCAACAGCTATGTACTTGGGAAGTAGAAATCTTCCTTCTAGGTTGAAAACATTTGGAAAAAACTAACATTAGCTGTGACCCCCTAAAGGAGTAATGATCTGTGATACTCCATTAGACTGTGAGCTCCTAGAGGGCAGGAATTATTTTTGTCTTCTTTGTATCCTCATCATACAAAACTGTGCCTGGCACATAGTGCTTTAATAAATACTTGCCTTACTGTGGTAGGGAGATCCATCCTGCCCCACTGGAAAGTCAGAGGGGTGAGGGGGAGGACATAGGAGAGAGCAGATTGGGAGAGGGGTTATACAGTGGGATCGTTGTTTTGAGGTGTTGGGTAGGGGAAAGATGGGGAGAAAATTTGTAACTCAAAATCTCATGGAAATGAATGATGTAAACAAGAAAATAAATAAATTAATTAAAATAAAAAAATAAATAAATGCTTGCCTTGATTTGACTTGGCCCTAAACCAAATATCAAGGGCACCTACGTGGTACAGGGGATAGAGCACTGGGCTTGGAATAAGGAGGACTCATCTTCATGAGTCTTAATCTGGCCTCAGATATTTATTAGCTGTGTGATCCTGGGCAAGTCACGTAACCCTATTTGCTTTAGTTTCCTTATCAGTAAAATAATCTAGAAAAGGAAATGACAAACCATTCCAGTATCCCTGCCACAAAAATCCCAAATGGGATCACTTAGAGTCAGACACAGCTGAAACAAATGAATAAATAGTAGCCAAAAGCAACTATCAAATAGCATGAGGTACCATACTCAACAAATAAAGACATAAAAGTCATGGAATCATGGGGTCACAGATCTAGACTTGGAAGGAATTTCAGAGGATATCTAGTTCAGCCTCCCTATTTTGTGAAAAGGAAGAATCCCAAACTCAGGGGAATTAAGTGGTTTACCCAAAGTCATGTGGGTAATAAGCATGTGAAGTAGGATCTGAACCCAGATCATCTGACTCTAAAGTCAGTGTGCTTTCAACTATAATCTATGGCTTTCCTTTCACCCCTGATTAATCCCCACCCTTCATTTCCTTTATTTCTATCACCAGGACTTGTAAGACTCACTGAAGAAAGTAAACAAAGAGAAAATCAATTGATTTTACCCGCTACGCATTTATAGCACCCATGTACTCAAGCATATGTTTGTTGAAATGTTACTGAGGTGTATAAGACTAGTCTGGGTGGAAATCATGTTTCAAGTTAGGGAATACTGGGAAATAAGGCTGGATAGGAGGGGTGATCTCAACTAAATAGAACACTGTTACAGATCAAGGCAAACTCCATTTAAAAAATCTGATCCTACTAACTAGCCATTTGCTTTTGCAAAAGGCCTTTATCTTCTCTAGGACTCAGACTTTTTAATCTGTAAAATGAGAAAGGATTTCAAAGGCTGCTTTACACTCTGAAATTCTGTGATTTTTATGATTCTTCTGCTTAAATCTAGGACAGGAGGAATTAAAAAAGAAGAAACAAAAACCAAATCAGAGCCAAATCACGGGCAAGTAGATGGTGGCCTACCTTCTTGCTAACTTGCTTAATTTTTACCTATGTGGATATATACACATATACATTTACATGTATATGTGTGTATACACACAGACACACACACAGACACAAACACACACACACACACACACACACACACACACACACACACACACACATATATAGAACCATGAATTACCCTGACTTCACTCACCATCATTTCCCACACCCACACGCTTTTAAAAATAGCAAGACTACAAAATAGTTTCAGTGTGTATTTACAGACATGGTAGTTAGTAACCAACTCATGAAGCATTCTGGATAAAGGACTTAATGCTTTCCAAAATGTCTGGACTGAAAGAAGGAAAGGAAATGAAATACCTTATATCTTTGATATGTTAAGGCTAGCTAAGAAACAAAAAAAAAATAGATCAAAGATACAGTCATTTTTTAGGATCAGAAACAAGACTCCTATGTTTCCTGAGATCTTATATGAAACGTCTTGTATACAAGTCATCATTGAATGTAGCCTATACCTGTCATGGGTCTTGGATCATCCAAAATTTCAGTTCACTACAGTGTGACATTCCATCTCACATGGCCATATGGCACCACTGGCAGAGTAATGACATTAAATTGTATCAGATGGTATCTCAGGAAGTTCTGTACAGTTTCCATTCACAAAACAAATCATTATGCTCCATTAATTAATTTTACCTATTCCCTTCTTTCTATGTAAAGCTGTTATTATTTTTGTTAAACTATCAGAATGGGAAAGTTAATGAATCCCTGCTTCAATAGCTCCAATAAGTGATCAATCCTGTCTCTTTGCCTGAAGACTTCCAATGAAGGGGAGTTCCCTACTTCCTAAACAGTCCATTTTACTTATAGAAAACTTTCTTTTTTTTGGTTTTTGGAGGGGGGAAAGCAGGGCAATTGGGGTTAAGTGACTTGCCCAAGGTCACATGGCTATTAAGTGTTAAGTGTCTGAGGCTGGATTTGAACTCAGGTCCTCCTGACCTGAACAGGCTCTCTTTAATAATAGTGCTCTATTCAGTGCGCCACCTAGCCACCCCTTAGAAAACTTAGTAGACAGAAAGTTTCATCACCCCGCCCCCACATATCAAAGTATAATCTTTTGCTCTACTTCTGTGGTGGCAAAAGAATCTATGGCCTCTTCCATAATACAGCCCTTGTAAGTATTTGATGACAGTGAAACCTATGCCCTCATTCTTTTTCTTTTCAAGGCTGAATCCCCAGTTCCTACAATCAATTTTCCTATGTTATGGTGCTATTCCACTCACTGGGTACTGTCTTGGGAATATGCTTCAGCTAATCACTGTGCCTTCTAAAATGTGGCACCCAGGACTGGACAGAATGTTCTAGATGTGATCTGTGGTCTTGTGAAAGAAGAGGATACAATTTAAAATAGAGGGAACAGAAAGAGGATTATAAGGAAGGATAAAGAAGAACAGCTGTTTATAATTGATTTCTACAGCTTCTGAGTGGACATTTGCATACTCTAAGAAAGAGTGGCTTTCTTCTGTTTGTTACTATCAGTTACTTGGAAACTAACTAAACACACCAAACTTAACCCTCTTCACAATCCATAGACTGACTTACCTACCACACCTGGGTATTCAGGTAGAGAGCTTTTCTCATAAGCTGTTGAATAGCCTGATTTTGCTATAGAGACAGTTCACCAAACAAATGGTTTTAGGGTACCAGAAATGAATTAAAGTATACTATTAAGTATTACATTAACTATAATGTCATAAAGAATCTAGTAAATAGTAGGCATTTAATAAACGTTTGTTAAATGCATGACAAAGAAAAAAACTCAGGCATTTGATATAGACAACTAATCTCCCTCTCCCATCATTCATGATAAGTTTCTTACTGGTACTGAAATTAAATTCTTAATATTAATAGAAGGATTGCATATAATAAGAATGATGTATTCCTATTGGAAAAGTTCCTAGTTTGACAGTGAGGGAAAGAAAAGGGGGTAAAAAGGGAGCCAAGATTTTCCAAGGAGTCTACTTTTGAATTCAGTTCTCATCTAACTAGATATTACTTTGTTCATTAAAAATATACGTGTATATATAGAAATATATACACATATATGCATAGTGTGTGTCTATATATGCATATCGATACATAGACATGTATCTATTTATCTATGCATATGTGTATATGCATATGCATGCACACATACATCTTTGACTGGCATACCCAGATCAGAGGTGGGCTGTTCTTAATGTTTTTTTTTTTAATCTGGCTTCAAAAATTGACTTGTTTTTTTCTGCACATGTTCAGAAGTAAGTGCTGAGGTTCTGGCAGTTTTTTAAAGAAAGAAAATAAACATACCAATATAATACCTGCAGTTCTGCTAACAATATTGTTTGTATTATAAAACCCATCAAGGATGGCTACAGAGTGAAACTGCCAGCAAAAACAAACATTACTTAGTTACTAGTGGCATCTCAAATCAGTACACATAAGTCTCAGAAGGCAAAAAAGAATGAAATTTTCCACTCCTACAAGATGCCTCTTTTAAGAGATTAGAAAAGATGGGGGAGGGGTCATGGGGAAGGGAGAGAGACTCATGAATCCTATGACTTTAGCCAGCACAATACAAGAGAATGAGTGAATGGAGTGTAAAGCTGTTATGGAAGATTTCAGTGATCAGGGCTAGTGAACACTTTTCCATGCAAAGCATCTCAGTTGAGAAGAACATTCCCTGTGCTTTTACTCTTTTAAAGATTCTAGTTATGGGACAACTAATTCTGGCCCTTCCCCTCCACCACCCCCCCCCCCCCCAAGGGCAAAGGAGGCCACAATCACAGCCCAGGAAAAGAAGGAGCAGGAAGAGGGAAGGCAATGCAATGGTCTCTGTCAAGACCAAAATAGGTCCATGCAGGTCATATCAGAGGGCTGCATTGGAAATCCTGGCTATCCCTTCTAATGTTCAGTGACTGGCTGCCTTGGGTTTTTCAAACTTTTTTGATAAGCTATTGATGCTTAGGATACTTCCTGAATATCCTTAGATAAGTTTTATAGTTGGTTTCCAGGAAGGGACTTAGGATAAAAATCAGCCTTGAGGTTAAAGGAAGAACAACTCAGAGATGTTAGAACTTAGTTTAACAATCATTGTTGGCCATTAAGACTACATCATTCTGAGGGGACTCCTCTGCTATCAGATACCACTAGTACTCTTATCCCTGATTTTTGGTTCTGCTTTCAAGTATTCTACTATACTTATCACTCTAATCATATCATTCTCTTTCAAGGACTTAGTCACAGAGGTGAGGAACTGCAGCCTCAAGGCCACATGTGGGCCTCTAGGTCCTCAAGTGCAGCCCTTTGGCTGAATCCAAATTCACAGAATCCTTAATAAAAGAATTTGTTTCAATTTGGAATTATGCCCAAAGGGCTTATAAAACTGTGCATACCCTTTGATCCAGTAATACCATTACTAGGCCTATATCCCAAAGAGACCATAAAAAAGGGGAAAAGACCCACATTTACAAAAATATTTATAAAAGCTTTTTGTGGTGGCAAAGAATCAGAAATTGAGAGGATGCCCATCAATTAGGAAATGATTGAACAAATTGCGGTATATGAATGTAATGGAATACTATTGTTCCATAAGAAATGATGAGCAGGTGGACTTCAGGAAAGATTTAAACTGATGCTTCATGAACAGGAGAACAATACACAGTAACAGTAACATTGTGAGATGATTCTAACTTCATTAGATTTAGCTCTTCTGAGCAATGCAATGCTCTAAGACAATTCCAAAGGAGTCATAATGAAAAATGCTGTCCACATCCAGAGAAAGAACTATAAAGTCTGAATGCAGATCAAAGCAGACCATTTTCTCTTTTGTTGTTGTTGTTTTGTGTTTTCTTTCTTATGGTTTTTCTGTTTTGTTCTGATTCTTCTTCTACAACATGACTAATGTGGAACTATATTTAATATGATAACACATATATAGCTAGTATCAGATTGCATGCCATCTTGGGGAGGAGAGAGTAGAGGGAGAGGGGACATTCAGAACTCAAAATCTTATAACTGTGAACGTTAAAAACTAAAAATTAATTAATTAGTTTTTTAAAAGAGGATTTGTTCCGTGAAACTTGGACGGAGTCAAAAGGCCACACCCAAGGACCTAGAATGCCACATGTAGCCTTGAGGCCAAAGGTTCCTTACCCCCATGGGAAGGATTTAAAATAAAAGGTGTTATAATTTGTGTTTGCCTGCTATGGAATTCAAATCAAAGCAACATGACATAAGCCTCTTTACGAAAAGCAAAACCTGTAGCAGACAGACAGGTTGGATGGCTCTATTGATTTTGGCAACATATGTATGTCTCACCATGCCAATAAAGTTACTGAAAATCAAGACTGATGACTGAAGAAACTCGGATTATGAATTTCCTCCCTTGATATTTATCTAGCAAAGGCCTATTCATAAAGAGAATTTAAGGATGTCTGTAAAGAGACATTGTTGACAGAAATCAAGTCTATTTACCTGCCAAGAACATGGTGAAAACTACCCAGGTTGCTTCTCCTTTTCTCTACAATCCTTTCTACATATTTACTGGTCATTATCCTAATTTAATTTGTTTTTCATTCAAAGTATAATTTGTCTTTCAAAGTATTGTTAAATCCACCAATCAATCAACAATTATTTATTAGACACTTACTACGTGGTAAGCACTGCTTAAAACTAGAGATTTAAAGAAAAAAGTAAAACCAGACCTTGCTCTCAAGAAACTTCCTCTCTCTCTCTCTCATATTATAAAACCCATAAATGATGGCTACAGAGTGAAACTGCCAGCAAAAACAAACATTACTTAATTACTAGTGGCATCTCAAATCAGTACACATAAGTCTCAGAAGGCAAAAAACAACAAAATTTTCCACTCCTACAAGATGCCTCTTTTAAGAGATTAGAAAAGATGGGCAAGGGGTCATGGGGAAGGGAGAGATACTCACGAATATACATATATATATATATATATATATATATATATATATATATATACATACACACACACATATCTGACACACATACACACACACACACACACACACACCATAAAGAGTAGGTACAAGGTAACTTGGAGGAGAAGACACCAGAAGCAAGGGGACCCAGGAAAGATCTCCTGATGGAAGGCACTGAGTCTTAGAGGATGCTGAGTTGGGAAGGAAGGGCATTTCTATAAATGCAAGCTGCATGTCCCCATTGAGTTGGGCACTCCTTACTGTCAGGGACCAGTCCTTCTATTTGATTTGCATACAACCTCCCCTTTTTCCAGGGCTTGGAGTATAATGCTTTCAGATTAATAATTAGAGCAAAGGTCCCAATGTTACTGGAAATATAACCAACTTGATTTTTTTTCCCCCTTCTGGATGAATAATTCTTCTTTTCATAGTCTTCAGTGGGGTTCAGGGCTAAAACCAGGGAATTCAAGTAGTTGCTTCCTTCTTCATCCCTGTCCTATGCCAGAACTTCCTTGCCAAGAGACACAGCAAAGTATGAATGACCACTGAGGTTCATGAGGGTGGAGAGGAACAGACCCTCTACAGCACTCACAAAAACCAAGAGAAGGGATAATGAAAGACAGTAATATCTTGGTTCCTGATCCCCAAGAGATACTTCTAGTAGCTTTCAACAATTCAATTCAACCTACAGTCAAACATTTGCTGCACACGAAGTATTGCACTAAATAATGAAAATTTAAAAAGGAAAAAATAACCGTCTTTGTCCTCTCTGGTCCTCTCCATTCCCTCTCCCCTCCTCCACAAGGAATTTACAACTTTCTGGGAAGCTGAGATGATTCCTTATCCTGCTGGTCCTGCTGAGCAGTTCTACCAAATGACAGTTGAGGGGTAAAACGAAAGAGTAGGGTCTTGGTGAATAGAGCCCACAGGGGATATTAATCATTCACATCCATAAATACTAAAGACTTTCTAGCTGATCACTAAAGCTGACTAATAGGTATCTTACTTAAAGAAGAATTATTTTGAAAGCTACACAATAAATACAAATAATCATATTATAACTATATCTTTACAACCAAATAGTGCTATATCCATAGTATCTGCTTAAGTACATAGTACCTCTGCTAAATTCAAGGGAACACAGAGAGTTTAGATTAGATATTGTCCCTGCCTTCATAGAATTTATAGTCTAGTAGGGAGATAAAACATGTAATGAAGATAATACAGCATAAAATAAACCATTATAGTATTAAGGAAAAAAAATCTCTAGGATCCTAGTGTATTAGCCTGAACTCCCAAATTATTCATGACAATTGGAAGACAACAAGTTAAACAACCTTTGATTTAATGAGTACTTTAAAAAGGCAGATGTAGAACTATGTTAATTGATTGTTCCTTTAATATAAAATAATCACCCAAATTTCTTCTATATGACACTTGTTTAAATGGGTAAACAAGAGCTCGGCTTGGTGGGGAAATTGTTTGCAAACAAGATTTTAGACCAATCAAAGAAATCTGTTTATAAATTAATAGGTAGTTTTGCTCACCCTTGCCAACCCTGATACGCCAATCTAATTCAACAACTATTTATTAAACATCTCCTTTATGCAAGGCATTGTGCTAAAGGGGTTACTTACAAAGCCACACCAAAAACATTTCCTGCCCTTTAAGAACTTGCATGTACTAGAGACGGTTATAGCAGAGGGCAACATCATATAAACAGATATAAGTATAAACCTGACAGTTTGAGGCAAGAGAAAGAACTAAAGTGGGCCTCAGCAGTGCCAAGTGATTATAGGTAATGCTGCTTTCTCTTACTGCTAACTTGTGGTCCTTCCACATCATAGCTAACATGACCACTTCCTCGGGGGAAAAAGAAGAGGAAGAAACAGAAAAGAAAATCAAAGATGAGAAATAAAAAGGAGAAAGAAATGCAGTAGAGGAAGAAAGTATGGCTAAATAGAAAGAGCATGGGCTCTGAAGAGAGATTAGCTGGGTCTAAATCTCACCTCTGATACAACAACCTTTGTAACTTTGGCAAGTCACGAGCTCCCTTGGCTTTTGTTTCTTCATCTGTAAAATAAGAAGATTAGACCAGAAAGCTTCTAAGGTTCTTTCCATCTCTAAGTCTATGCTTGCACATACACACAGATATAAATATGTGATTACATATATATGCATATGTCAATATATGGTTACATATATATGCGCATACATGTATGTATATATGGGGGCAAAAAGGAAGGACTAAGAAGAAAAAGGAGTGGCAAAATAAGGAAGGAAGGGAGAAATATTGAGCAAAGAACTAGAATTAAGGAACAAAGGCTGGAATTAAAGGAAAGAGCTGGCTTGTAGTCAACGCTGGAGTTGGGACCTAAAAGGGGAATGGAAAGAAGAAATAAAAATTAGAAAAAGAAGGGGAGGAGGGATATAGGAATGAAAAAAGACAGCTAATAGGAGAGAGATGAAAATGAGGTTATAGTTAATGATCATAGATAGGCCTATGACATTAAGATAACTCAATGATCATAGATTTGAGGGAGAAAGGAGATTACCTTAAAAGTCATCTAAAATAATCTCCCCATCCTCAGCTTCATTTTACAGATGAGAGGTTCAGTGTGATTTGCCAAAAGAGACACAGGTAATAAATAGCAGAACAGGGATTTCCACTGCACCACACTGCCATGGTCAGAAGAGTCCTTTTAATAAGAACTACTCAATAAAGGGTAATAAGGAGAACACTGAGATGTATAGGAAAGGTGAGCAGACTTCATATTGACTGTGGGTAAATATATTTTAGAATTAGAAAATTAATTTCTAAAAAAAGGAATATACTTTTTTTCTCTAAAGTGTGAAAAAAATTTTTTTCAGGTAAGAGTAGTTATAAAAGTCTTATTCCTTACTTTAAGGCTCATTTTCCCATTCCAGAATATAAGAGAGAAAAAGCTCTTGAAAATTAACAAGTATTTATTTATTTTTCTATCAACACTTTCATGGTTAGATGCTTTTCATGGTTTTTCTGAAATATCAAAAAGGAACCATACATATTGGTAGTAGATATACTGAATATTTTTCACACAATCAGTGTATTCTTAAATTATTCAGGTTTTAAAAACTATAGATGCCCATAGGAAATAACATCTCCTCCCACTACCCCCTGCCACCACTGGGCAAAAGGGGTAAGAAAATCTTTTATTTTTTTTTTATTTTAAAAAGCTACTAACAAAATACTGACTTGGCAGATTTAGATTAATTCAAGGACTAACATTTGGTGGGGCTTTCCTTTTATAATGATACTACAAAATACTGACTTCACAGATTTACATTAATTCAGGGGATATATTTAGCATTTGCTAATAAAACATGGATTATTAAGCTCTGGATTTAGGAAAAATATTAGCATTAAAATAGTGTATGATAACAGAATAAAAAATTAGCCTGTGCGTTAATTATGATGTTGCAAGAAAGGAAGCCTTGAAATTCTCAAGTTGGAATGCAATGGAAACAGACTAACCTTGAAGGGTTCTAAGGACTAAAAGAAGAGAAATACAATTTAAGTAGAACAGAATTTCTTTATGTCCCATATCTTACAAGTCACACCCTATACAAGGACAGGAAAGCATTTGGATTCAACCCTTTACAAGTATCCAACAGAAGGTAAAGTTTAAAACACACACACACACACACACACACACACACACACACACACACCTCTCATTTTCAGAGAAGAAAAGAAACTCTTGCTCAATAAGTAGCAATTATGCTGAAGAATTTATATGCTGAGCACGACTGAATGTAAAAACACCAGATCAGTCAACCATAGCTTTAGCACTTTGAGTATGATTAACAGAATGAACTTTAAAAGGTCAATTAAATGTCAACACATTTTGAAGAGAGAGTCTTCTTAAGTTTGGTCAACGTACAATGGCGCCTCGTAACTCAGGGACGCCATGCTTAATTTAAGTGCAATTTTGCGTTATGTACGTACACACACACAGGCCAGCTCACAGACACAAAGGCTGGGCAATTCCTCCAGGAGTTTAGTTGGTATCTACACGACAGCCCCCACAGTGTGAAAGTATCCCAAGTTATGAAACAGTTCAACAGAATAGGCCTTTTGTTGACACAGCACCATGTAATGAAGATGAAAATGGATCAGAGCAGGCCAAAAATGCTAAGATTGCCAAGGTAATCCGATAGTCACACTTACATCAACAGAACTGCCCTCACCAGCATAAACCCTTCCCTACGCTTGGTACACACCCCCATGGCCATCATACTGAACGCTGGTGCTTGCCGGGTAAAGTACATTATGTGCTCAAAGCTGCCAAGGTCTGAGACCAGAAATTAATTTTGCAGGAGGACAAATCTGAAGGTAGGAGCTCTCTCTGCTCATTACTGACACTTCTAACAAGGGATTGAACAACTACAATTCCTTCTTAGATGTATTTATTTCCATCCTAGACAGTCAAAGGCAAGTTTATCATGTGACTTTACTGTGGGAAATACAGAAGAAGCATTAACTGTGGATCGACTCTGCCTTCAAGGGGCCTACATACTAAGTGAAGAGAAAACACATACATGAAACATCAGTGAATAACAAAAAAAATGGACTTAAGACACAAATGATTATAAATGCTATGGGAGCTCAAAGGAAAGCAACTCACTGAGACCTAGGATAGTGAAAGGAGGATTTGAGTTGAAATGGTTTGGGGTATACAAAGAAGAGGGGAAGGAGATGAAGTAAGGAAGCACATTGTTAGAACTAGAAGAGATCCCCAAATTTACTTAACCCAATACCTTGTGAAATGAGGAAAATAAGACTCAAAGAATGCTTAGGGTCAGCAAGAGGGTTAGTGGCACAATCAGAACCAGAACTTAGGTCTCCTCATTCCCAGGCTACCATTCCCCTTACATGTGAAGGCAGGAAAGGGAAGAAAGTGCCCATGGGTCGTGGAGAACTATCAATCGGTGCCCTGTGAGAAGGAATGGCAAAGAAGGCTGGTAGCTAAGATGGGACCAGACTGTGGAGGAGATTTACAACTAGTCAAAAGAGCTTAGAGTTTAGTGACCATCAAAGGTTTTTGTTTAAAGCAATAATATGAGAATTATTTAAGAAAGACCAACGAGGGAGCAGGACATGGATAGAATGAAGAAGAGGCTGGGAGCAATGAGACTAACAAGTAGCTTCTTACTCAAGGATTTTGTGTACTGAATGTCATCAGGCATGTGAAAATATTTTGGAAAAGTAGAAAGTGCTGTAGAAAGGTAGAGTGCTATTACTATGGTGTCTCCTTGAGTCCAAACATTAATTGAATCTGAAACTCAGAACTGGCTCCCCTGAAGGTTCTAGTCCCAGAAGCTACCTTGTAGTTGGATCCTAGCTTCCTGAGGTAGCATGGAAAGAAAAGTGAAGTGCTTAGGAATCAAAGGACCTAACTTCAAACCCTAGCTCTGCCAATTATTACTAGTATAAACTTAAGAAGGTTATTTATCCTCTCTAGGCTTGGTTTCCTTATCTATAAAAACAAAAAAAGTTAGACTAGGCCTCCCTTTGCAGCTCTAGATTTATGCTCCTTCCTTCCTTTAGGAAGAGGAAAATAAAAACCCTTCTTCCCATGATATCGCAATAACTAGACTCTAAGATCCATGCATGTATATATATATATATATATATACATATATGCATGTATATACACATGTGTATACATGTATGTGGGGGCACATACACCACCTTTGGATCTTAACATCTAATTGTTGCAATGTGGAGGAAAGAAGGGTATATACATATATCCATATACATATAAGCACACACATATATACATACAAATATACACACATATGCATACATACATGCACATATAACCTGCCCACTACTATAAGGGTTAAGATTGTTGATTCAGTAATCAGAGTCATCCTAGAAAGTCATTTTCATTCAGTGTTTCTAAAAGTGTAGATCAAATTAAATATTTAAGAAAGTGTGAGGAATGAGAGTTTTCACCTGAAATATGAAAGTTTTAGTGGTGGTGGAGTTTTGGTTCTTAGCTAGCATGATGTTTTCCATACTTCCTATACCTTCTTCTGTATTTCAACAACCACCTTCTTCTGTATTTCAACAACCACCTTCCTCTTAACAGTTATCACTTAGTGATCCCTCCTCCCTCAAAACAGTCAGAGCTACTAATTTCCTACATAGTCTCCTTCCCCTTATTTTCTCTTCCATTTCTGTAGCAAATTTGATGAGACAGACAGGCAGAAACAAACACAGATACACAGAGAGACAGACAGCAACAGAGAGAGAAACTGAGAGACAGAAAGAAAATGTAACCATCTAAGAGGCTGTATGGTAGTAGACAGGAGGCAACTTGAGACCTGAGTTCAACTAGTATCTCTGATGCACACTTACTGTGTGACTGGGCAATTTACTTAAACTCTTTGTACCACCTCAAAACTCTAAGATTATAGAAGAGTACTTGCTTCCCTGTATTAGCTGAAGGAGTTTCCTCAATGAAGCTCCCTATCCCAATGAGATCATAAGCCTAGACCATTTTGGTGTTTTTTAAAAAAAAATATTATTATTCTTAGTTTGTCAAAAGCATGAAATTCTACCACATGTTTTTAGTTATTATTAGGAATAATGTAGGTGCAAAGACAGGGACATAGGGAATAGACCTGTGATTTCACTGATGTATATAGGGTACTCTCAGGGGAAAGAATTCCTACAAATAAAGATTGATTGACACTTTCTCTACAACTTAGTCTTATGACACCCAGAAAGCTTCAGTGATTTTTGCCAAGCATCACACAGTCAGTTTGTGTCAGAGGTGGGTCTTCCTGACTTCAAGGCCGGTTCTCTCTATCCATTACACTATATAGCCTCCACTAAAATCTCTTTTATGGTTGTGGAGTTGACCCAGCATTCCTGAAGATGACACCAGTAAAGTGTAAGCTCATTATAACATGGGCTAAAAGGGCTTTGAATGGTCTTGGTTCTGACAACTGGACAAGCAAAGTACGGAGAGTTTGTTGTTTCCCAGAGATCTCTAAACCACACTGCCTGCTCTCTGGCATTCTTTCTCCTATAACCAGAACTTGGTCTCCACTGTGGGTTCTGATAGATTAACTTTTAACCTCATGTTGCCCCAAACTGGGCCACCACACTGTTCTCTGGCTGTCTTAAAGCCCTCTCCTCATTCTTTCCCCTCCCCCTTCTCACTCTAACTCCCCATATGTGTAATCTATCTCTATTCAAATATTAGCTCCTTAAGATCAGAGGCTGTCTTGCTTGTTTGTAGTTGTACTGTAAGAGGCACATAATAAGTGCTCAATGCATGTTTTTTTATCCATTCATTCATCATCAGAAGGTAGATCATAAGTTTTTTCAGTCCCAGAATGTTATAGGGAACTATCATCTAAGATGTAGAAGGGTTATTCCCTGTTACTAAAGCAAGCATATTTACCAAGGAAATCATGGATCTTTTGAAATACTGAAGAATATTATGGTCAAAGAGGTGTAACAGCTCTTAAGTGGGGTTGAAGACATACAGATATAAAGCAGAAGCGAGAGTGACAATCAGTAGATACAGTTACATACCCTATCATCTACTACATCAGTTTCAGAGAGGATGGTTCTCTCCATTTGTGTTTGTGACTCTGGAAGGGACAGACCCCTGTTCAGTATTACCTCCTTTTCTTTCCCAAACTCTTTTTAGCCCTACACATCACTCCTCTATTTTTTGGCTATGGAAGGGAAAGAAGCAAAAAGCTGTAGGAAAAGATCCTTCAGGAATGGGGGGTGGGGATCTATGCATCATTGATGTCATGGAATTCCCTCTATGAAATCATATCCTGAGATTCTCTTCCTTCTCCCTCCCCGCAACACGCAGGAAGTCCTTTCTCCCTGTAGAGACTTCCAATAAGCAGCTAAGGGGAGAACATTCTTTTTGGGAGGTAGCCAAGGATATAAGAGTGAGAGGAGAAGGTTCTAGCCCTGGTGCAATTTTCATTGAACGATATCACAAAATATTTGAAGGATCCTGAAATTATAGTTTCATTCCTAATTCTGCTCTTCTCCTCTATCCTCTCCAAAGAGGGAATACTCCTGGAAGACTTGAAATGAATGACGTGGTTCTAGGAATCCTGTTGTTCAAGAGGCCCCTCAAGATTTCATGGTTACTTTTGGATAAGGCCATAGTGCCACTGAAGTCTCCATTCTTAAAAATAGTGAGGGATTTCTGCTTTAGAGATAGTGCTCTCTTCTATGCTCATCTTCCCTTCACTAGTCATTCACATAGACTCGTTAGGAATATAATTATCTCTCATAGTTATGATTCTTTCCATTTGAGATTTCTACTATCCATTTGGTGTTTGTCCAGAATGAAAGGCATCCATTGGATCAGAGATTCAAAGCTGAAAGTGAATTAAGAGGTCAACTAGTTCAATACTTTCATTTTACATATGAGGAAACTGAGGCTTGGGGAGGAAGGCAGGTTCAGAAAAGGACAGAGCAAGGCTGTACATAGAACCTTAAAGTTCTATCTCTGTATTACTTCAGTCTCATTTTTTGGGGGGGGTAGGAGGAACTCTTTCTATTTTACTATCTCACCACTCTGCAACAAAACTTTAATACTCTTTAAGGGTAGTCAAAATGGGATTTTGATAACTTCTAAGTGAGTAATTTATTTCCTGTTTCTTTTATACACAATTTCAGAAAGCTTAAGGAAATCTTTGGAATTTATAATTTAAGGGTTATACCCATTTTTGTAAATCTTTACTGTAAAACATATAAACTCTTAGAATTTTGTTTCATTTCATACATATACACATACACATGTATATCCATGTATACATACATATGCATTTGGTTGGGGAAGCAATTCTCTTTTGCCACACATTCTCAGTGAAGAAAAATATATTAGCATTTAAAATAAAAGTCAGCGCAATCTTGTATCACCACTTAACCTGTGACAACATGTCAAGGCTATTCCAGATGTTGTTAACCTATACCATTAAAAATTTATTAAAATTATACACCTGTCATGTCATGAGCACATCTTAACAAAGACCTTCATAAAAATACGTTGTGTTAGCATAGATAGCACTGAAAATAAGGAGCTATTTTCAAACCTTCATTAAACTTGTATACAGATACACTTCATTACAAGTTACTATTCCTGCAAGAAAGACATCAGTTTAAGATTAATTTGGATGCGACATTTTCTTTTTCAAAGAGAGTGAAGGCTTTCAAAAGTTCTCAATAAACAAGAGCAACCTGGGGGAGAAAAGGCTGCCTGTATAATATTTTCTAAACTGAGGGGAGGCAGAAGAGATTTTTTTAATGGCATTTAACATAGTTCTCTCCCCATCCACCCCCCAACTCCTCCATTTTCTCTGACCTATCCTTGTTTCTGTTTTTACAATTCTTATCTCTCTTGACTTTGTCAAACATTTCTGGCACATTTTGAAGAAGTAGTAACTTTTTATCCCCTCTCAAGACTAACTCTGCAGCAATAGTAACAAAAGTAACTTAAGAGGTACTTCTGAATAGACTGAAAGGTCAATATAGGCATATTTAAATTTTATGCAAACGTTTACTGCCCAGTTATTTTTATCTATCTAGCTAAAAAGCTAGGCATAGTTCTAAGACCCCTGAATTAAAATAAACCAGCATTTCTTAAAAAGCACAGAAAACTAGAGCTCAGATATCTTTTAGTCTAACACCCTCATTTTAAAGACTAAGACTCAGAGAGGTTAAATAATTTGTTCAAGGTCACATAGCTTGTTAGTGGCAAATACAGGCCTGGGTCTCAGATTTCAACTTTTCCCACTATTCTATAAACTGTAATACAGTATCTTCAGAGAAAACACCAACTCTGGCCTTTACTGCTTGTATGACCTTGGGCATGTCTTAATCTTTTTGGGCCTCAGTTTCCACATTTATGAAATGAGAAGACTGACCTAGATGATCGCTTTCAGACATAATCTAGGCTTGTATAATCCTACCTATTCAAAGATATTCCGAATAGAAGTTCTAGGTTTTTTTGGGGGGGTGGGGGGGATTCAGGAGCAGGCAACCAAAAGGGAGGATGACAGTGGCCTCTCACAGCCTTCCTCTTACCTTTACAAACCTAAGAACTAAACCCACAGGAACCAACCAGGCTGCAATGCTATACTCACTGGTGTACTCGGTACTCGGGTACCGAGTTGCTCCTGGCGGCATCTTCTTACCGGCTCCAAGATCACTCACATCCCGCAGATGCAGATATCCCTCAGCTTCCAGGCGTCTAAGGAGTTGGGTTGACACAGAAGTAGCCAAGAGTCCCCTGGCAATGCCCCCAGCCTGTGGGCGGACACCAGTCCCTCCAAGGCTCGAGGAAACTTTTCCCCTAGTTCAAAGTGGCACCAGTCCCGGGGAATCGGTTCGGTCAGTCGATGAGGCTCAAGGCCCTTTGGGGTGAACACACGCCAAGGGGGAGGGAAGCCACGCACTGATCTCGCGGAGATAGGGAGGTAGGGGGTGGGGGTGGGGGGGTCCCGTGGCTTTCACTAACGGCATTCCCTTGCTTGGGCCAGTGGTGGAAGGGACCGGGAGACGAAATGAAGGAAGGAAAGGGAAAAAGGGAGAAAGAAAGATAAAATAGAGAAGACGGCAGTAGAAGGAAAAGGGAGAAGGCCGCCTGCTTAGGGTAGTAGGGCAGGGAGCGTAAGCGCGGAAATCAAAGTTTGCCTTTCAGTTCCAGCAAAGTTTCCTAGGACCCTCAGGAAGTCAGAGCGGAAAGATAGAGGCTCTTCACTCTTGCTTCCAGGCCTCTTTTTCTTCTATCCCCTACTCCGGCCCCCGATAGAGCTCCCCAGCAGGGCCCTGAGAGATCCCAGAGGGGGCAGATCTCAGCGTCTGGGGCGCTGCTGGGGGAGGGGGGAGGGGAGAGCCAACTGCCCCCTTCCCCTCCCCTCTCCCCCGGCGCTTAGACAAGCTGGGAAGGTCCCAAAGGAGAGCGATGCTTATCTCAACTCTGCTCTCCTCTACTCCTCTTGCTCTTTCTCCTCCTTCTCTTCCTCTTTCTCCTCCTCCTTTTTCCTTCTTCTTCTCCTCCTCCTTCTTCTTTTTCTTCTTCTCTCTCTCTCTCTCTCTCACACACACACACACACACACACGCACACACACGCACACACACACAAGTGAGGGCCAGAGGAAGAGGAGAGAGAAACTACCCCTCAGCTTAAGAAGTGCCTCCCCTGAAACAAGACGCTCGCTGCTCCCAGGACTGACTGACTGGCCGGCCGGGTATTGTTGTCTCGAATGAGAGCATGTTCAACGGAGGCAGCGACAGCAGGAGAAAGAGAAGAGGAGAGGAGAGAATGCAGCCGAGTATTTGCAGTTGCCGTCTTTTTTTTTCTTCTTCTACTCCTCCCTCCTCCGCCCCCCCTCTCCCCGCGCCTTTACTCCTCCTCCTCCTCTCACCACGTTCTTTGTGTGTCTCTCCCTTTCCTTGGACCGGTTCCGCTTCTAGCCTGACAGCCGAGCGGTTCTGCAGCTCCGGAGCTTTCTTCCCTTGGCCGGTGTTCGCTTTGCTTTGCTTAGCTTTCCTGCGGATCCCGGGCCCCTGGCAGGGGCAGCAGCAGCAGCAGCGAGGGCAGGAGCAGCAAGGGCAGCAGCAATGAGGGCAGCAGCAGCAGCAGCAGCAGCAGTGAGGGAAGCAGCAGCGAGGGCAGGACGAGAGGAGAAGAAGGAGGGGGAGCAGGAGGAAGAGGAGGAGAGGAGGAGGAGGAGAGGAGGAGAGAGGAAGAAGAGCAGAAGGAGGAGCGTTGGCAAATGATGCCTAGGAGCCGCACCAGTAGAAAGGGGAGAAAGCACGGAACCAGCCTCCTAGGACACACTGCAGGTGACTTGTTCGTCAGGCTCCTCTACCTCCCCTTTCTAGGAGCTCTTCTTTATCCAGGACCCCTGACCAAGGCACTCCCCCCAGGGAACCACAGCTGCCGGCTCCTCCTCCTCCTCCCTCTCCCCTGCCTTCAACCTCAGCCCGGATCCGCTAAGCCGAGCGCTCCTCTCCGCAACCAACAACTAGACCGCCGGCAAGAAATCTAAGTGGGGAATTCCACCCCCCGCCCCCTCTCCTTAGCTCCTCCACCCCCCTCCTAGATCCACCAATTAGCTCAGCGGAGAGGGGGCAAATCGGCCCAATGAAGGGCCAGGAAACTCAGCCAGTCCCGGAGGGTTCAGCCAATAGAGGGGGACTCGGGCAACAGATCCGCCCCCCTATTCCATTAGGAATGAAGCTAACTGTAGCCAGTGGTGCTATCCCGCCCGGGAGTGAGAACTGAGAGCCAGGAAGGTGTGGGATTGCAAGGAGAATTCACATCTAGCCAGTCAGATACAATGTTTATGAATGTATACCAGAGTGTGAAGGTGGGAGGAGTCCCACAAGTTTTCTCACTTTTCCCTTCCTCCACCCTCCCCTTCCCTCCAAAGTTAAACACCGTCTCTGGGAAAACTTCTCATAGGAAGAATTTCTGCAAGAGACATGTCGGAGGCGCCAATTCGTTATTCTTTTTAAGGCAATCGAGTAATAATCTTTCTCATTATAGGATTTGGGTATTTCTCAAGTTTGTTAATTGTTTTTTTTTAAGTCAATACCAGAACATTAGGTCTCTAAATACGAGTTACTAAATATAGAAGGTAAAATAGTTCTTTCAAAATTTTAATGCAACATATTTGTATTAAAGGAATAAAAGTGTGATGTAGTTTAATATTGGTTACACACATGATTAACTTTTATTTCAGTACTAAAACGCAAAGGATTTACTAACTACAGTATCTGACAAAATAATTTAATAGAAATAGATATTTAAGAGAAAGATCATAGCACCATAGGTTTAGGGACCTTAGAGTTTACCTAGTTTCACCGCTCAAAATACAGATATAGAAACTGAGGCCCAAGAGAGGTTAAAAAGCAAATTGTCCAAGCTCACTCAGGTAGGGAGTAGCAGAGTGGTAACTGGAGGCCAGATATTCGTTTCCAAATCCAGAGCTTTTCCCACTAGATCATGCTAGATATAACTTATTTTTAGTTAAACATTATAAATTTGTATAATCAAAATGCTTTGTGCATAGAAGGTGCTCAGTAGATAGCAATTGATTTGACTTGACTATTGATTAGCATTATTTAGCTAATTAAGAGTTTGTTATGTTATGCTCTCAAAGGATAATGGACTATGCAGGTTTAAAATTAGCATTTACTACATTTGTTGATTTTAAAGTTCAATAACACTTGTTACTGCTTTTTATTATTTATATTTTTGGGCTCCCCAAACTCAATGCAGTTTTAAGCTTTAATAGCTTTATATAGGTGTGTCTTCACTTCTTTAGGCAATAAATTTGGTAATAAAGAGTTTTTATAGAAGGATGTAGGGAGTAAATTATTCTGAGGTTCTAACCAGGTGTGGGGAATCTGAGGCACAGAGGACACATGTGACCCTCTAGGTCCTCAGGTGAGGCCCTTTGACACTAACCCTTTGTCAGTCAAAGGGCTGTACTTGAGGACCTAGAGGGCCTCCCATGGTCTCCAGGCTGTGGGTTCTCCATTCCTGTTTTGATGTATTTTACCCTTTCCATTTGGTCTACCAAATATTCATATACTTGAATGATCTCAATGGTGTTCACAACAGATATAATCCATTTGTTCTGGGCCAGACCTGACTCAGTCCACTCAAATGGTCCAGGTTTGTAATTGGAATGCACCACTCATAGATCATCAGACACATAATTTAATGGGTTTAGTTAATAGTACAGTTAGGTCCTGATTAAATTATACTATATTTAAAGTTTTCATTATGTGAAGTATGTTCATTGGTTTTAGCCTTAAGGAAACATGAAATATGAATTTGAATTGTGCAGACATTTCAGGAGATTCATTACTTGAACTAGACACTTAAAGGGATTCATTATTTGAACTGATTGGGTCCTAACTGTTGAATGGAAAGGATGTAGTATTGATTCAGAAGGTCCCTGTTTCTCCTTTGCTGTTCATTTGCTAAGATGGCACATAGGGTCAGCAAGGTATGTCAGACCTCAAGAGCCCCTGATTCCTTTTCTGCTACACTTTTATACTTAGGTGAATAGATACCTGTAACAGCAAACAGTTCAAGCCTTCCTTAATTCCCTGGAACATTCAGGGAAGAATTTATTGCCTTTTTAGGACTAATTAGGTTTGACTGCATATGGGTAGGTGTTGTTACTACCTTACCATCTATGCCAACCTATCTTGCATAACTCTTGACACTGTCCTTCCAGAAGTTTAGTTTACTATGGATGGTATGTCCATACAATTATGTGCCTTCCTTTCATTAACCTAACATTAAAAAGTCATTAACAGGGTCTATGGAATACCCATTGGTTATCTCTTCCTTTTACCAATCCATCTTTTTAATTATACATTTCTTGATAACATACTTCACACACTGCTTTTCCTAAGTAATTCTTCATTTATAATTTGTTTCAGCCTGCTCGTGATCAACTTGTATCTGTTGTCATTTGATCTTCAAATTCAGTTCTTCAGAGATTACAGGGCATCATGACTCATAGTCTTACAACACTGAAAGAATACAGATTAAAATAAAAAGAGAGAGAACGGCCTTTTGTTCTAGGAAGAAACAACAACAAAATAACTATTTTCCCAAGGCAAGTCAGCCCGCTCTCTTACTCCTGTTCAGTTCTGGGCCCAGTTCGTTGTACATTTGCAGCATCTGTCCAAGATACATACTGATGGATGATTCTATATGTTGTTCATCCAATTGCTTGTCATAGTCTAGACAATAGGCATTCTTCATCCATTTGGTTTTTCCTGTGTGGATAGTTATACCAAACTCTTCTTAGTTACTATGGATCTCATGTAAGAGGCTCTGAAATGTTTTGAGGATCAATGCATTCAGCACAATGTTATCTGCAACTAAGAACACTCAGAAGACCTCACCATCTACAAGGAATCCCTCTTCAACTTGGACTCTGCTTTGCATCTCTTAACAGTGGTGACCAACTTTGTTAAATATATTATCACTATTTTATGCCTTGCTTGATATTAATGACTAGTGGGTCATTAAGACAAGGTTATATCTTTCCAGGATTCTTGTATAATTTGGAAATATGCATGGTTGGCACTTTGTCAGGTACCTTTAAGGAAGCATTTGGCTCTACTAAATCAAATGTGTGTTGATTTTTTATTAATTAATAGTAAGCAGAGTGCTAGAGTAAAAAAAGAGGTAAAACAAAAGAGTTTTATCTTCTAGGTGTGTGTTCTTACTCTAGGAGACATTATAGCAGAATGTATGCTTGATTGGCAGCATTTCAGGATTTTACTATCACCATTTCCCTTGACTGTGCAGTGTGATACAGGGGAAAGAATCCTGACCTTGGAGTCACATGATTTTATTTCCAATCCCTGTTCTACTGTTAACTCCTTGTATAACCTCCCTGGGCCTCAGGTCTCTCATCTGTAAAATGAGGGGGGTTGTATTAATAATCTTTGTTTCCTAGATCTATGATTGTATGTCTGCCTTTGATAATTTGGAGGCTAGTGGGAGTGGGGCTGGGATGATGAATATTGTAGGAATATAGAGATATTTTTGAACCTTTAAGTTAAACTGTACTAGTTTTACCTTAAATTAGGTGTTCAATATGCCCATCCCTCTCCTTCTTATAGCACAAAGAGGATAGTATTTCTAGACTTTTTTTTTTCTTTAGTAAGAGGATTTTAAGAAGAGATATAAACTAACTTGGGGAGGGAGAGAGGTGAGATTTCTGGGTGAAGAAAACTCTAAGAATGGTATTCTTGACTAATTTGAGAAGTAGTTCAATGCAGTAGATTCTGGCCTTGGAGTCAGAAATCTGGGTTCCAGTCCATATTATCATTTAGTAGTTGTGTGGCCTTGGGCAAGTTACCTAATTTTTTTTTTACTTTTAGCTTTCTAATCTGTGAAAATGGAAATAATGGCAATTGTATTACATACCTCCCCTTTTTCACAAAGAGGTCTTTCCTCTGTTAAGCTAGTTCTGTAACCCTGAGGAAGACATTTGCTCTCAAGCATAGAAATAAATGGATTTTACCTTAAAATGATAAGTAATATCTATCTAAAACCATTAGCAAGCATTATCTATAATGATGATAAGCTGGAAACCTTCCCAATACAATCAGGGATGAAGCAAGGATGCTCATTATTACCTCCATAATTCAATATTGTACTATAAATGTTAGTTATAGCAATAAGAGAGAAAGAAATTAAAACAAAATTAGAATAGGTAATGAGGAAACAAAACTGTAACTTTTTGCAGATGATATAATGGTATACTTAGAGAATCAACCAAAAAATTACTTGAAATAATTAACAACTTTAACAAAGTTGCAGGACACTCTTAAATCTCTTAAATTGTAAAGAAAATATCAACCTACATTGGTAGAAGGAGTTTGCTCATCTAGATTTTTTTATGCCAGTGACCTCACAAGACCAGTCTCCATCCTTATCTATGTCATGGGGATCTATGGGAAGATCAAATGAGATAGAATATGAAAAGTATGTGCTATATAAATGTCATCTTAAAGACAAGGTCTAAATGTTTCCTTTTTATCTTTTGAATCACCAATACTTAGAACCATATCTATGAACAGGTGTTTAAGAAATGACTGTTTTTTGATTTATCTATTAATAATAATAATTATTAATACTGTAATGTGGTAGCATTTTGTGCTCTTCCTCTTATACATATATCACTATGTGTATACACGTATACCTATACATGTGTGTACAAATATATAACATTTAAATATATTTATGACATATAAGATACATAGATGTAAATTATATATGTGTATATGCATACATACATGCATACAGACACATGCACATATATTACACGTATATACACATAGTTTATATCACTTAACTAGATTCTCAGCACTTCAGGTTTGGGAATGTGTCTTTATATCTCCATCACAGAAACTGCCCCTAAAATGCACTTAAGAAATGATTGTTGCATGAGTGATTAATTTTATGTATGTCACTTTAAAATAGGATGAAGCTGCAGCAATAGATGAGGGAATAAAAATACTTTTCAAAAAGTGCTAAATACATGTAAACTATCATTTTAAAGGTCTGATTCAACATTTTCTCCTTATCTTTCAAAAGTTAAGCAAATTTCACAATGGCTATAACAATAAATTGATGTAATCTATGACTGTCAAAGCATCCAATTTTGTAGGAAAACTATTAATGTCCAGTGGTTTGAATTTATGCCATTAAATATTTAACCTGATTCACAATCAAAATTTTCATTTAAATTTTTTAGTGATTTCCATGTAGGCTTTGCATTCCATTTTCCAAAGTGAAAGCCAATGCATTTTTTTTAAAAGAGGGTATTTCCAAGTACTGTACTATAATTGGTTTTTTTTCAGTTTCCTAAAGTGTGTGTGCGTGTGCACACACACACATCCTGTCTAAAGTCAGTCAATTCCTCTTGTTTTCCAGAACCTTAGCACAGGCTTATGGTGCTCTTGGAATATGGTGCTAATGTAACATGAATTTACAGTAATTGTGGGAAGAGGTAGTGGTGTGGGGTGGAGTTTGGAGGGTAAAGAAATGGTTACTAGTTCACTTTTCAGATTTTGCTTCCACAGTAGCCAGGTCTACACATATTGTGGAGAAATCAACCCGTATAAAACAAAAATCAGAGAAACCAGTATTTCTCCATCCCCTGGCACTTCTTGGAGCCAGGGATATTTGTGGCGAGAGGTATGATTCTGTACTGGTGCATACTTCATTTACTTAGAGATTAGTTCTAAGGTCTTTATCATGACTTCCTTATTGGCTTTGTATTAAAGAGAAGGCAGAAGACAAGTTAGCCTGTTGAGCTCTTTTTGGAGAACAGTCTGCACTCATAACATATGCTAATGTTTACCAAGAAATTGACACCTTGGGGACAACTTTAGCTGCCTTCTTTTTTTCTGGTGGGGGCAGGGGAAGCTGCTGAGTTTTCTACATATTAAGTAAATATCTAGTCTTTGACATGCTCTATCTCATTCTTATGCCCTAGAGATATTTTTCATTCCCTGGCTCCTTTTAAGACATACAGATTATGGATTTTGATCCATCCTGCATTATGACTGTGATTAAATCACCTCTTTATTAGACTTTCAATTCAATAATTATCAGGGGCAGCTATGGAAATAGCACAGGCCCTGGAGTTAGGAGGACCTGAGTTCAAATCCAGCTGTGGATTTGACCCTAGGCAAGTCATTTGACCCTAATTGCCTCCCCCTAAAAAGACCCCCAGAATTAGCTCTTTATCATTTAACCCAATAGCCTACATGTGGTAATTATGAGAGACTTTGTAATGGGTGACTGGTCCTGGAGTAAGTTCTAGTTACATCCTGTCTTTGGAACATCCTGGTTGTGTTACCCTGGGAAAGTTTCTTGCCCTCTCAGTGCTAAGGATGCTTTGGTTCTCTGGATGGTGATTTGAAATCATCTGTTGGAGTTTCCACATTGGGGATCCCCATACCCATGATATCACAGTATAGGAAAAAGAGTTTAAAAAAGGAATTTTAGAAATAATCAGCTCCCATATACCTTTTATGCCTGGTATACTTGAGATGAAAGTATAGGTTGAAGAGTCTTTGTCTATCCCATGCCACCTCCCAAGCTTTTATGGCTCTTTCAGCAAGAAACAGAAGATCTCTTCAATAATTTCTATGTGTATATTATCTTTATGCTTGGCCCAGTTAGGTGGTGCAGTGTTGGGTCTGGAGTCAGGGAGACTCATCTTCCTGTGTTCAATTCTGACCTCAGATATTAAGTAGCCATGTGTACCTGGGCAAGTCACTTGACCCTGTTTGCTTCAGTTGCTTCAAATCTGTAAAATGAAATGAAAAGGTAATGACAAACCACTCCAGTATCTTTGCCAAGGAAACCCCAAATAGGGTCATGAAGTGTCTGACAGAACTGAAAAATGACTGAACAATAACACTTTATGCATGAGTGAAAGGAAATTGAGAGCAGCTCTAGAGAATAGTCTGAATTTCATTTTCCTAGATTCCATGCCACACCCCCTTAAACTTCTTAAACTTATACCTCCACAGTGAAACTGTGTAGGTCATTCTAATTTATGACTTGTCCAAAATCTCACCAAGAGTAAGTGGGAAAAATGACTTACCTCTCTATACCTCATTTTCCTTGTCTCTAAAAATGAGGAGATTGTAATCTCTTGGGTTCTTCATATTTTTTTCTGTCATGTATCCCTTAGGCAGTTCTGGCGAAGCCTCTTGGACCCCTTCTTAGAGTAATGTGTTTAAATGTATATAAAAAATACAGAGGACTACAAATGAAACTGATCATACTGAAATAGTTATCAAAATATTGAAACACAAGCTCACAGAGCCCATGTTAAAAGCCTTCATATTAAATGATCATTAGTGTTTCTACCAGTGGGAAATATTACTGTTCTTTCTGAGGTTTGTCTCTCCAAACTGAGGAGAGACACTCTGGCCAACTGAACTACAATATTTCCACTAGGCAGTCCAGTCCAGAAATATCACCTTTTGGAAATCAAACACATAGATGTTCAAGTATTATTTTAAAGACATAATCAAGAATTATTTGGAATTTGGAGGTAGGTCCATCAAGATTACTGATTAACACAACATATAGCTATGGTCTCTTATGTAACCCCAGCATGCATCCCTAATATATGCATATTTATAAAATACGTTTATGTACTGCTAGGCAATACACTCTGTCCAAACCAATATGAAAGCAAGGTTGGGGAATTTGGGAAAGCAAGAGAGTAGTTCTTAGTACAAAATGCAGAGTTCGCCTTCTGAGGAATGCTGCCCCAGCTTTGTGGTGGTCTAAATGGTAGGGAGTAGGTATCTTGGAGTGGAGTAGGGTTCCCAATGGTACCAACAGAGCTGCTGCTGTGGGTGTCTGACCAATACTGAGAGGTTGGGAACTTTTGTTGCAGGAATATTGTGGGATAATGGGTGAAAGACAGGTAAGCGTGGTTATTTGGAAGTCCTGCTTGTCTCTAGGCTTTTCCAGGGAGGGTTGCAGCTGACTCATCTTCTGACTCACCCTTTGCTAATTAGTTGATCATATAGCTCTAGTGAAGTGATGCAGTGTATAGAGTGTAGGGTTGAAGTTAGACCTGAATTCAAATTTGACCTTAGACACTTATTAGCTCTATGACCCTGGGTAAATCACTTGCCTTAGTCTGCTCATCTGTTAATATGAACTGGAGAAGGAAATGACAAACCATTCCAGTATCTTTGCCAAGAATAGTCCAAATGTGGGTGTAGTGGCATCAAGATGGCAGAAAAAGGACAAGGACTCACCTGAACTCTCCACCAAACACCTCCACACACCTTTAAATGATACCCCCAAATAAATTCTAGAGCAGCAGAACCCACAAAAGGACAGAATGAAACAATTTTCTAGCATAAGACAACTTAGATCAGCAAGAAAGGTCTGTTGCACTAAGATGAAAATGGAGCACAGTCTAGTGCAGGTTAGAACAGCACAGACCTGGCCCAGCAAACCAGGAGCAGGCTTTGGGTATAACAGAATCAGTGAAGTCAATGGTGGTCTCTGGACCTCTCAGCCTGCAGTCAGTAAGGGGATCAGACAACTGGTCAGAAGGAAATTACATAGCACCCTTTGCTGGCACCTGGGGCAGGACTCTGTTGTATTGCCCATAAATGGACCTTGGTCACAGTCCCAGGGCAAGAAGGAGCACTAGCACACAAGAGCTTGTGGCCACAGGAGAGTGAGGACCCTTGTCACAATTCCAGGGTGGAAAAGAGTGTTTGTGGTTACTTAAAGACCAGTGCACAGAACGGAAGAGTAGTAAGCACACCTCTCCCTAGATCATACCATCTTAGAAGAACAGAAAACTTAAATGTCCATTGCCTCTGAAAACAGCCGAACAAAAAAATTGGAGCTTGGGATGGTGTCCCCTCCATTCTGGAAGTAAAGCCCCACTTTAGCATAAAGTTAAAAGCCAAGAAATAGGCTGGAAAATGAGCAAATAGCAGAAAAAAATGATCCTGACTTTGAAAAGTTACTATGGGGGTGGCTACATGGCACAGTGAATAGAGCACCGGCCCTAGAGTCAGGAGGACCTGAGTTCAAATCCGACCTCAGACACTTAACACTTACTAGCCATGTGACCTAGGGCAAGTCACTTAAACCCAATTGCCCAGCCTTCCCCACCCCCTCCAAAAAGAAAAAAAACAGGAAAAGAAAAAGAAAAAAGAAAAGTTACTGTGGTGACAGGGAATATCAAAACACAAACTCAAAAAAAAAAAAGACAATAAAGTCCATACTGCTATGTTCAAAGCCTCAAAGAAAAATATAAATTAACCCCAGTCCACGGAAGAGTTCAAAAAGGATTTTAAAACGGAAATAAGAGAAGTAGAGGAAAAAATTGGGAAGAGAAATGAAAGTGATACAAGAAAATCTTGAAAAAAGAGTCAATAATTTGGTAAAGGAGACACAAAAAATACTGAAGAAAACAACACCTTAAAAAAAAAAGAGAATTAGAAGGTGGAGCCAAGATGGTAGGGTAAAGGCAGGGACTCACCTGAGCTCTCCCTCAAACCCTGACAAATACTTGTAAATAATGACTCTAAATAAATTTGAGAGTAACAACTCTCAAAAAGATGGAGTGAAACAATTTTCCAGCCCAAGATAACTTAGATGGTTGGCAGGAAAGGTCTGTTGCACAAGGGTAAGCAAGTCAACAGCTTGGGAAAAGAGATACAAGAATACTGAAAAAAAGAATACCTTAAAAAAACAGACTAAGACAAATTGTAACAGAAGCACAAAAATCCAATAAAGAGAAGAATGCTTTGAAAATTAGAGTTGGCCAAGTGGAAAAAGATATACAAAAATTCACTGAAGAGAAGAACATCTTAAAATAGAATTAGCTAAATGGAAAAGGAGGTACAAAATGTCACTGAAGAAAATGATTCCTTAAAAGTTAGAATTGGGCAAGTGGGAGTTAATGATTTTAAGAGACATTAAGAAACAATAAAACAAAAATAAAAGTGAAAAAATAGAAGAAAATATAAAATATCTCATTGGAGAAACAACTGACTTGGAAAACACATCCAGGAGAGACAATTTAAGTATTATTTAACTACCTGAAAGTCATGATTTAAAAAAAAAAAAGAGCCTAGACATCATCTTTCAAGACATTATCAAGGAAAACTGCTCTGGTATTCTAGAACTGAAGGGTAAAATAAAAATTAAAAGAATCCATTGATCACCTCCTGAAAGAGATCTTTTCCAGGAATATTATAGGCAGATTCCAGACCTCCCAGATCAAAGAGAAAATACTTCAAGTGGCAAAAAAAAAAATAATAATTCAAATATCATGGAGCCACAGTCAGGATAACAAAAGATTTAGCAGCTTCTATGTTAAAGAATCTGAAGGCTTAGAATATAATATTCCAGAGGGCAAAAAGAACTAGGATTACAATCAAGAATCACCTACCCAGCAAAACTAAGTATAATCCTTCAGGGGGAAAATTGACATTCAATGAAATAGAGGACTTTCAAGCATTCCTGATGAAAAGAACAGAGCTGAATAGAAAAATTGACCTTCAAATAGAAGACTCAAGAGAAACATAAAAAGGAAGCTAAGAAAGAGAAATCATAAGGGATTTGATAAGGTTAAACTTTACATTCCTACATGGGAAAATAATATTTATAACTTAAAAACTTTCTCATTATTAGGACTGTTAGATGGAATATACATAGACAGAAAGCAGAAATGTGAGTTGAATGTGATGGTATGATTATTTTTAAAAAAAATTGAGGGATGAGAAAGAAGAATGTACTCGGAGAAGGGGGAAGGGAGAGGTAGAATGGGATAAATTATCTGACATAAAAGAGACCTGAAAGAGAATTTACAGTGGAGGGGAAGATGGGAGAGGAGGAAGGGGTAGGAGCATGTGAACCTTACTCTCATCAGAATTGACTGAAAGAGGGAATATCACACACACACACACACACACACACACACACACACACACACACACACTTGAGTGTAAAAATCTATCTTCTCATACAGGAAAGTAGAAGGGGAAGGGGATAAGAGAAAAGAGAAGAGGGAGAGGGCTGATAGAAGGGAGGGCAGACTGGGGCAGGTAAAAATCAGAAGCAAAATACTTTTGAGACTGGACAGGGTAAAAGGAAAGAGAAGAGAATAGGATAAACTGGCAAAAACTAGGATGGAGGAAAATATATAGTTAGTAATCATTACTATGAAAAAAAATTCAGATTTCTTTGATAAAGACCTCGTTTCTCAAATATGTAGAAAAACTGAGTGAAATGTATAGAAATAAGAGCCATATCTCATTTGACAAATGGTCAAGGCTGTGGTCAGTTTTCATACAAAGTAATGAAAGCTATCTATAGCCATATGAAAAAATGCTCCAAATCCCTATTGATTAGAAAAATGCAAATTAAAGCAACTGAGCTATCACCCCATACCTACCAGACTGAGTAATATGACAGAAAAGGAAAATGACAAATTTTGGAGGGAATGTGGGGAAAATTAAAGCGCTTACTGCACTGTTGGTGAAATTGTATACTGATTCAACCATTCTGGAGAGCAATTTATAACTATGCCTAATGGGCTATAAAACCACATATAAAACCTCTTGATGAAGCAATACCACAACGAGATCTATATCCCCAAAAGATAAAAAAACAAAAATATATACAACAATATTTATAGCAGCCCTTTTAGTGGTGGCAAAGAATTGGAAATTGAGGGGATGTCCATTAATTGATGAATGACTAAGCAAGTTTTTGTAAATGATTGTGACAGAATACTGTTGTGGTATTTGAAAGGATGAGTAGGATGCTCTCAGAAAAACCCGGAAAGATTTACAAACTGATACTAAGTGAAAGGAGCAGGACCAGAAGAACATTATATACAGTAATTTTCCCATTGATGAGCTCCTCTCAGGGCCCCCATTTTGAAAAGGTGCCCAGGTCCACCATCCTTTATTGCTCTCCTGGCTTTTCTTCTAACTTTCTAGACTGCCTCCATGCCTCAAATGTCTCAGTGCGTGGGTCCTCCTCATGCTTGAATACCCTTTGGTTCCTATGATCTTCTCTCCTTTGAACATCCCTCCATCATGACAGCTTTCTCATTGATGGATTCCTCCTGTGGCCTCCATTTTAAGAAGGAGCAGAGATTAGCCATCCTTGATTCTTCTCCTAGCTTTGCTTCTGACTCTCTGAACTTGGACACCCTTTCCTTTACTGTTCCCCATCCTTATGCCCCATATTTTTGGTTCCCTTTTGTGTATTATCTTTCCCCATTAGAGTAAAAGCTCCTTGAGGCCAGAGACTGAATGCCTTTTTTTTCTGCCCAAGTATTTATCAAGTGCCTGGCTAATGAGTACTTAGTAAATATGTATTGCCTTGCTTTTTCTTTTTCTTCCCCTCTACATACATGTACCATGGATAGCTAACCAATATTTGTTACCTGATTGATTGTCTTCAATGAATTCTCCATGAGTAATAGTGAGAGACTCCAGAGTAACTCATTCATAAACATCCTGTGAGTTGAAATGTAAGGCAACTTTGATGACAGTGTGGAAGTCAGCATGTGAATTTTCATAGCAATTTGAAATATTTCATTTGTGCATTCTAAATTAGTCACACATGAAATTTCACTTCAGGAAGTGTGATTAATCTTTCCTTAGCATTTGTGTTTGTACAAGCATCCACCCTTTAAATCAGGGAGTGAGGGACAATGGGAGTTGTTTGGAACTTAGCCGAAGTCAATATTTTCAAACATTCCTGAGGAGCATCCCCGGTAAGATGGTCAGGGCTCATGGCCTTAGAGCGAGTTCTTTCACAATGAGGATTCTGCTGAAGGGGAAACAATCAGGTTGCCTAAGCCAAGTCATGTCAGACGGGCAGATCTCCAAATTAGAAAGTAAACACGATGAAGTCGTCCCATCTTTCAAAGTCAACCTGCCAGTGTTGGGCAACTTCTAGAGTGGGAATTTTTGTTGTTGTTGTTGCTTAAGATGTGTTCAGCCATGAAACCTTTCTCAATCCCTGCCCCTCCCCATCCCCCAGCTGCTGATGTTCTCCAAACTACCTAATATTTATCTACTTTCTATAGATTCTTATTTATTCATTTTAAATTTATGCTGTATATATTTATCTATGTACTTATTGTCCCTCCACTTCACTAGAATGTAAATTCATTGTGAGTATGGATTACTTCATTCTTTGTACTTGTATTTTGAGCTTCTAGCATAGTTTCTGGCAGATTAGGCAAATTAGATCACAGGGTGACTCAAAAGCTTGAATGCAGTTTTAAACTTCAATAGCTTAAAACTACACTCAGGCCTTTGGGATTGTTGTTGTTTGTTCTGGGTTCTTGAAGAGGACCATGACATCAGGGAGGTGATGCCACGACATGCAAGTGAATTGGATTTAAGTGAGGGAGGGCTGTTCATAGTCACCAGCCCCACTTTCTACCCTGAACTTGTTTAAATGATTGATTAAAAGAAAAATAGTTTTCAATTAGTTCTGGATCCTGTGTACCTGAGTATCCTAATATACTCCAACAACTCTACCCTAATCCCCTTCACTGTGGCTTCTAATAATAATAATGATAGGGATAGAGACCAAATCTGAATTACATTGTGTAAGGGAAATCCTAGATAAGGGAATTCCCATTGTCAGTTCAAATGGGCACCTTTTCCTGTAGCTTAGAGTCTTAGAGAGTTGCTTAGAACACTGAGACATTAAGTGACTTGCCAAGGGTCACACAACTAATAAATATCTAAAGCAATATTGAAACTCAGGAAGATATCTTACTGATCCCCAGTCCAGCATTTTATCCACTGCACCACCTACCTGCCCTAGGAGTCTATCTACCAGGTAACTTTATGAATATAACTAAAAATATTCTTTACTGAAATACAGACCCAAATAATTAGACAAATGTCAATTTCTCACAGACAGGTGAAGCCAATATATATAATAAAGGTGACAATGTTGCCTAAATGTTTTTTATTTATTCAGGGTCATACTAACGAAACTACCAAATCATTACTTTACAGAGCTAGGGAGAAAACAAAAAGCTATAACAGAATTTATCTGGAGGAACAAAAAGTCAATGATTTCAAAAGAAATAATGAACAATAGTCGAGAAGAAGGGAGCCTAACAGTAACAGATCCCAGAATATACTATCAAGCAGTCATCATCAAAATTATTTGGTATGGCTAAAAAATAGAGAGATCAATAGAGTAAATAAGATGTAAAACATAGAGAAGTTTAAAAATACAGTAACACAATGTTTGTAAATCCAAAGATCCCAAGTCCTGGAATAAAGACTCACTATTTTACAAAAGTAGTTGGAAAGCTAGCTGAAGTTAGACATATAATATATTATATCATATACCAAGATAAGTTCCAAATAGATGTATGACATAAATGAATAAGGTCACATCATAAACAAATTCGAAGTGTAAGGAAGTTATCAAAAAGTCAGGAAACATTGATTAAGTACTTACCATATTCCAGGCACTATGCTAAGTTTGGGGAATATAAATAAAAGCAGAAAAAAGACAATCCTTGTTCTTAAGGAGCTTACATTCTAATGGGGAAGACAACACAACAGGAAATTGAAAAGAAGGGGAGAGGTAAAAGGTACCCACATGGGGAAATGGTAGAGGAAATCCACAGTCAGTAGTCTGATCTAGAGAAGAATGATGACATGACTGGCTTGGTCATTTTCTTCAAAATGGAAGTTCTCAGAAGAACTAGTCAATCAGGGGAAGGGATCACAAGAGCAGAGTATAATTCCAATATGAGGAATCCAGAGGTGGAATGGACTTCCAGGATGAGAAGCTTCTGTGGCATGGCAGAGATAGCTTATGGAGTAATAAGTAAGGCCTGAAAGAAAATAATTTTTGGAGCCATGGAAAGGGTACATGAACAAATAAGGGATAGAGAAGATCATATAAAATAAAATAGACACTTTTGATTGTGAAAAATTCAAATGTTTTTATAGAAATTAAACTGATCTAGTAACAATTTTAAGGAAAGCAATTGAGGAAAAATATTTGCAGAAATTTTTCCTAATAAAGGTCCCATGTCCAAGATATATGAGGAACTGATTAAAATATCTAAGAATAAGAGCCATTTTCTAATAGATAAATGATGAAAAGATATGAAAAGGTAATTTTCCAAGGGAGAAATGAACAATAAATAAGCATGTGAAGATACATTGAATCCCTGATAATCAGAAGGATGCAAATGAAAGTGACACTAATGTTCTACTATACATTCAGATTGGCAAAGATTAAAAAGGAAAATGACAATTGCTGGAAGGACAAAGGAAAAACAGGCACATTGGTGCACGGTTGGTAGAGCTGGGAATTGGTCTAGTTGCTCTGGAAAACAACTTGGAATTAAACCAAAAAAAATCAATAGATTGTGTCTGTTTTTTTTGACTCAGCTTACTATTACTAGGGTTATACTACAAAGAGATCAAATAAAGATGGAATAGATTTATATGTACAAAAATATTTCTAGCAGCTCTCTTCATTATAGCAAAGAACTAGAAGCTTAGGGAATGTCAATCAATTAGGAAATGACTGAATATATTATGCTTTATAAATATAATGCAACATTTTTGCACCCTAAGAAATGACAAAAAGCATAGTTTCAGAGAAACCTGGGAAGATTTGTATGAACTGATGTACAATGAAGTGAGTAGATTCAGAGGAATTATTTATATAATAACAACAATACTGTAAAGATATACATATTTGAAAGATGCTGTTGGAATGGCAGCACTTTCTCACAGAGGGTTGCTCCCTTTTTTTTGTTGTTTTAGTCATTCTCAGTTGTGTCTGACTGTTCATGATCCCTTTTGGGGTTTTCTTGGTAAAGATATTAGAGTGGTTTGCCATTTCCTTCTCCAGATCATTTTAAAGATGAGGAAACTGAGGTAAAAAGGTTAAATGACTTGCCCAGGGTCACACAGCTACTAAGTATCCAAAGCCAGATTTGAAATCTGGTCTTTCTGACTCCAGATTTTGTGCTCCATCTACTGTTCCACCTCTCTGCCCTTCTTTACCTCAGCTCCCTTAGGTAATGATAGATGTAGAGGCCAGGCTGGAAGCAAGGTCTGTGATTTGGAGGGCACTGCTTTTCTCTGGATTCTTGGATAAACTACAACTAAAGAGTATCAGTGATGAAGCATGCCTTCTACGTTCTTAGAGACAAATGATGGGTTTGAGCTGTAGTCAATGTGGGGATTTGTTTCTTCTCAATTGTGCATGTGTGATGTAAGGACTTTGGGAAGAGAAATGAGAGTGACATAAGAAAGAGTAAACAACTTGGTAAAGGAGGTGGAAAAATACTGAAGAAAACAACACCTTAAAAAACAGAATAAGCCAAATGGTAAAAGAAGCACAAAAATCCAACAAAGAGAATAATGCCTTAAAAATAAGAGTTTGCCAAATGGAAAAAAATATACAAAAATTCACTGAAGAAGACTCCTTAAAAATAGAACTGGCCAAATGTAAAAAGAAATACAAAACCTCACTAAAGAAAATAATTCCTTTAAAATTAGAATTCCAGCAAATGGAAACTAATGACTTTATGAGACAACAAGAAACAATCAAACTAAATCAAAAGAACAAAAAAATAAGAAAATGTGAAATTAGCTATTCTCAGTAATACAATGATCCAAGACAATTCTGAAGGACTTATGATGAAAGGTGATGTAAATCTCCAGAGAAAGAACCAATGGAGTCTGAATCCAGATTGAAGATATTTTTTCTGTACTTTCTTTCTTTGTTTTGGTCTATGTTTTCTCTCACAGCATGGAAATGTGCTTTGCATAACCAAATTGCTTGCCTTCTCAATGTTGGGGGGGGGGGGAGGGAGAGAATTTGCAACTCAAAATTTGAGAAAAAGAATATTAACGTTGTTTTTACATATAATAGGGGAAAATAACTTTACAATTTAAAAACTGAATATGCATTGTAAAAGAAGAAAAAGAAAGCATGCTAAGTCTAAGTCTAAGGCTTCCCACTGACTCCAGGGCCAAATTCTTTAGCCTTATATACCAGTCCTTCCATGCTGCATTTTCAATCTTTTTCTCTACTATTCTCTCTCTCTCTCTCTCTCTCTCTCTCTCTCTCTCTCTCTCTCTCCTTCTGTCGCTTTCTCTCTTTCTGTCTCTCTCTGTTTCTCTTTCTCTCCCCGCCCCGTCGGGATTAAGTGACTTGCCCAAGGTCACATAGGTAGTAAGTGCCTGAGGCCAGATTTGAACTCAGGTCCTCCTGATTCCAGGGCCATTGCTCTTATCTACTGCACCACCTATCCCACTACCATTATCTCCTCTTATTTTTCTACCTGTAGTTACGATCTTCAGAGACTGGACTACTTGGTATTCCCAATCATCTGATTCTACATTTTCTCACCTTTACTTTTGCTCATATTGTTTCCTCTTGGAATGCATTTCTCATTCCCTGTCTTTGGATGTTGAAATCTCACCTAACCTTGAGGGTCCTGTTCAGATTAGACCTCCTTAATAAAAACTATGTCATCATTCCAACCCAATGGGACCTAGCTATCGGAGTGGACTACAACATAAACTTTCTCCTTACAAACTTCCATGATACTTGATTAGCATTTCTTTTATAGTATTTTTTTTGCATGTGCAACTATGTGATTTTGGTATTAGCAATATTTTCACAGAATTCATGGAATGTTAGAAGTAACAGAGACCTTAGAGATCATCTAGTTCCAGCTTCTTTTAAATTGGCAACATAGTATAGGTTAAAGATTGCTGGGTCTAGAGTCAAGAAGGCTCATCTTCCTGAGTTCAAATCTGGCTTCAGACATCTATTTACTAGCTGTGTGACCCTGGGTAAGTTACTTCACCCTGTTTGCCTCAATTTCTTCATCTGCAAAATGAGCTGGAAAAGGAAATTGCTAACAAGTCCAGTCTCTTTGCCAAGAAAATCCCAAATGGGGTTACAGAGTCAGACACAACTGAACAACAAAACTTATACAAATTGCTTAAACCCTCTCAGCCTCCATTTTTCACCTTTGCAAAGGTGAAATAAAAATGCCTATTCTACTGCCTACTTCCCAGGGATCTATAAGGATCAAATGAAATAACCTATGTAAAGTGTTTTGTAAACCTTACAACATTATGTAAATGTCATGAATGTCACAGTGGAAGAAACCTGACATTGTTTGAAACTAGCTGAATTCTCAATATGGCATCTTTGAAAAGTCTTGGGATTTCAACAGTTATAATACCTTGCATTTGATTAATATTATAATTTTCAAAGGACTTTAACAAAAAAGTAATAACGCTACTGTTCAGTCATTTTTCAGTTGTGTCTGACTCTTCATGATCCCATTTGGGATTTTCTTGGTAAAGATACTGGAGGGATGTACCATTTCCTTCTCCAGCTGATTTTACAGATGAGGAAACTGAAGCAAACAAGGTTAAGTGATTTGCCCAGGGTCACACAACTAGTAAGTGTCTGAAAGCCAGATTTTAACTCAGGAAGATGAGTCTCCTGATTCCAAGCACAGTGCTCTATACTCTGTGACACCTAACCACTCCAATAATAATGCTAGCCTTCATTTATATACTCTTTCAAGCAGGTAGGGCAAGTGGTATTGTGAATGAAAAAGGATTTACTATGCGCGATACTTAGTGCTATAGACTGGGTATACAAATCAAATAGCAAGACAGTCCTTACTCTCAAGAAGCTCTCATTCAAGGAGATCATGTAAAGAAGGAGGTGATACACAAACACATATCTATATCTATAAATATATATGCACACACATACATGTGTACATGTGTATATACACACATGTATATATGTTTGTGTGTATATGTGTACATATATGTATGTATGTGTATATATTTCTATATATCTATATATGATGGAAAGGTTCAGTGGTCCTTAAATTTCAGGGACAAAGAGTATAATGATTCTTCTTTATTATCATTTCCATCCACAAGGTCACATCAGTTCCTGGTGTTTCACCCTTTGAGAGCTCCAAGGCCATTAATCTCAAGAATTCTCCTTTCTAGGTTTTCAGTAACTTAGGTTTTTGAGGAGTCAGGAACTGAACAACCTGTAGAGGGAGTTAGTTGTTGGATCACACCTCCATAAGGGTTATTCTCTGTACTATGGCTGTGGAAGGATAGTGATAACACTTGGATTGGAATCAGAACCAGTATTCTGGGATAAGGGTGGAGATTGAGGCTGCTGCTATTCCCAATGCTATTGGACTCAGGGTGGTCCTAGTTTGTTTCCACTAGGATCTGAGGGAATGTCATTGTTGAGGTGATCATGGTGGATTGAACTACCTGGCGCATTACCATCTGTCTCTTAAAGTACCTTGATTTTTTAGTTAGATGATGCAGAGAATAGAATGATGGACTTGAACAGAGTTGGGAAGACTTGAGTTCAATTCCAGTCCCAGACACTTACAAGTGGTGTGAATCGGGGTAATTTATTTAATGCCTATTTCTGTATGCCTAAATTTTCATATCTGGAGATAATAATAGCACCTATCATCTAAGGTCATTGTGATGATAAAATTTAACACTATTTATAAATCTTTCTGCAACCTTTAAAATACTATATAAATATTGTTGCTATTACCACCTGCCCTGCCAATGGCAGTTCACTAGCACTTGATGGTGGATGGTTGGAATGATAATCCCTTCTCTGCAAGGGGTTGCTCCCTCTCTGGTGGTTGATGATGATTGTGGGGGTTAGGTTGGAAGCAGGACCTTTGGTCTGGTTGGTTCTACTATTGCCAAGGATCTTGAATTCAAAGTCCTGGGCTATCACAGGTCTCCTAATTCACTGGTCAGGGGTCATCCCATTACATTTTATTATATGAATCTTGGATAATAATTGTATACTCATGGGAATTTTGAGATGTTCTTACTTTCCCTCTTTTCTAAATGAGGCTCTTCTACGACGTAATCTCTAAGATTCTCCCCAGTTCTAAACTGAGTTGATTCTAAGGCAGTAAGGAATTTGTTTCTAATGCATATCATCTTATTGTCCAATAGAATAAAAAAAAGTTACTAGATTGAATCTTTTGAGTAGCTTCCATATTTATGATTTAAAATTTTAAAATCTACCTTTTTAGGTTAAATTAAACAGTTGGCATTCTCTTCATTTTTATTTTTCACCAAAAAAATTTAAACATTTCCATCGCTTTAACATAATTTTGGACAAAGGATGTAGTTTATGACAGAAAATATGATTGGTTGTGTTTTTTCATTCTCAAAGAGGACCAATGACATCACTATGTCAAATTACAGTGTGTCCAACTGTGGCTGATCAGACCACTACAAGCTCAGAATGTTCTCCCACAGATAGTCCCTGTGAACATTTGGGGTAGAGTCTCTGAATTTGTGCATCTAGCATTTCTTTTGAGTTATTTTAATTCTGCTTTGCTCATAGAGCACATGAAAAGAGCCTAAAGGCATTCAAAACCTCTTCTTCAGTTGGAATGTCAGTTAGGGAGGGACTGAATTCAACCTGAGTTAAAAAGTAAAAGAGAAAAGCATTGATTGATGATGGTCTGTTAAGAATGCTCTGGAAGTGTTCAGTTCATCTTTCTAGGGTCATGTCCTTATCACTAATCAATGTGGTTCCATTAGCACTGAGTAATTGAAATGAACCATAGTCTTTGACCCATAAAGAGCCCTCAGAGCATCATATAAGCACTTTGGACTGTCACTATCAGCATAAAACTGAATTTCATCTACCTTCTTACTGAGCCAAGAATCCTGCATCTCTCTAAGCTTTGCTTGTACTTTGCTTTTGATGGAATTAAATGCTGCTTTTTAAGAGATGGCTGACTATCCTTCTGGTAAACCCTGTGGAGTTCTTGTTTTTCATTTAGCAACTTCTGAATTTCCTCATCATTTTCATCAAATCAGTTTTGATGTTTGTAAGTGTTCCAACCCAGATGAGCAAATGCAATGATATACACAAAATCTCTGAAAGTTGCCCACTCCTTTTCTGCTCCACTGTTACCAACTGTGTGTTGGCTCAGCTACTCAGCTTTCCCTTCAAGTTAGCAACAAACTGTTTCTTCTCAAAGAAGAGCTCTAATCTGTTTTTTAAGGTGTTATTTTCTTTAGTCAGACTGTTGACTCTCTTTTCATGATTTTCTTGCATCATTCTTATTTCTCTTCCCAATTTTTCCTCCACTTCTCTTATTTGGTTTTCAAAATCCTTCTTAAGTTGATCTATAGCTTTTAGGCAGTCTTCATGTTTCTTGGAAGCTTTTGGTGCAGGAGTTCTGACTGTGTTGTCTTCCTCCTGTTCCATGCTTTGATCCTTCTTGTCCCCAAAGAAGGAATCTAAAGTTTGGTTGCTGTTCTTATTTTGCTTCCTTTGCCTGCTCATGTTGGCCAGTCAATGATTTTTTTTTTTAGCTCTGTGGAACTCTGCTTTCAGAGGGGAAACTTCTGTCCCAAATTGCTGGGGTTTTCCCAGCTGCTGGAGCTATTAGGGGTCTGTCATTTTTTTGCAGCCCCCATCAGCTTTGGCTCACTGAAAACACACCCCAGGACCACCACCCAAGGCCATAATCTGGATCCAGGCTGCTCAATGCAAGAGCACTTGGCCTCTGAACAATCGCTTGGCCCCCCTGCAGTCTGCAGGCCGGGAGCTCTGAAGCAGCCATGGGGAGGCAGCTGCAGGGTTGCCTTTTCTACTGCTTCCTTGCCCTGGAGGCAGTTTGGCAGGACTGCTTTTCTCCCCTAAGTTTAGCCAAGTTCCACTGACCTTTCACTTAGTCCTTGCTTCTTATGGCTTGATAATTCTGGAAACTTCCACAGCTGCCACTGATCCACTCTCCTGACTCCAGCTGCGGCTTTTCCTGGCTGTCCCCTCCTTTGACTCTCCCCAACTCCCGGGGCCAAGCCGAGGTTTCAGGCTGGGCTGGTTTTGGCTCCCAGCACTGAGATGATCTTTTCCTGCTGAGCTGCCTTCAGCAGGAGGGGTATTTGTGTGAGTTTTAGAGCCCTAAAGTTTGTTTAGAGTCATATTTTATGGGTATTTGAGGTGGCTATGTGGGAGCTGCTGTGCCTTGCTGCTCCTATGCTGCCATCTTGGCTCCACCTCTGAAGAGCTCTAATCTGTTGACGTTAATTCTTCTGGTAGTCATTTTGCATTGGAGAATCCCTGCCTTATCTGGTAGTGTGAGTATACTCTACATTAAAGTCATCCAGAATTACAAAGTTGTTGTCTTTTTGCATATTGATGATAAGAGTCTCCAGCTCTTCATAATTTTTTTCTTTGACCTCATCAGAGTCAAAGGTTCATCATGGTGGGAGAAAAGGCACTGGTGGTGGAATGATGTTTTGCTGCAAGTGACAATTGCCTTGTCATGAGTCTGTCATTTACTTTTTTTTTGGTAGACATACAACCTTGTTGAATAGATTAGTTTGATTGCAAAACCTATACCAGCTTCATGGCACTCCCCTTCACTGTGGTCATTCCAGAAAAACATGTATCCAGCTGCAATTTCAGTAAGCTGACCTTCATTCGCCAGCCTTGTTTTACTCAGGGCTACTATTTGTATATGATACCTGTTGAGTTCTCTTGCAACAAGAGCTGTTCATCTTTCATGTCTACTGAATTTTGTGTTGTCTGTTAAGTGTATGCGCATTCTATATTCTATGTGCTGATGGTGAGTGGAATCATCTTTGCAGATATTTTTGTACCTTTTTTGTGATTTGACCACAGAGTGGGATGCCTGCCTGCCTTGGCAATCAGGCCAGGATTGGGGAAACAGACAATTCTTAGGACACCTTTTGTAGCCCCTTCCTCACACCAGGAGGTGAGTAGTATGAACCTTAAGAGATTGCTCAGACACCCAGAGGGCTGTCAAATCCCACTGCTGCTTCCAGTGAGAAGATGACCCTATGGCCTGGGCCACCTATGTGCAGGATTGTGACTACAGCTCTCAGTGTATCTGCACCTGCTGCTTCATCACTTGAATGTCACCACAGGACTTTGAGATAGGTAAAATGGTATGGATGATGTCTTTTGATTTATGCTTAAATTAGATTTAAGTGAGACAGAGTTGCACAAAGTCATCAGCCTCACTCTCTTCTCCAAATTCATCATAGTCCAATGACAGAACAGAATCAGCATGATTGGTGATGGCTCAAGATGCAGTGTATGATCTTAGCATCTTCAATGTCTAACCAAAGGTGGCAAGTGTAATGGCAAGCAAACAAGTACTTAGCGCCTTGTTTCAGTTGAGCTTTGCCCTTAATTATATCAAGTCTTTGTTAAGAAACTGAACTTGTGAAACCCACAGTGGGAGGAACTTGCTGATGCAACAGGAAGGAACAAGGAGGAGCTAATGGCCATATATAAGGAGAAGCCCAAGCTGGGAGAGAGCAGAACTGAGAAGGGGAATGGTTATGGAGGCCAGGCACTCTGTCTGTTCTGTCTGTGTTGCTTTTTGTTTATGATACTTTGTACAGAAGCCCTGGGACTTTACTAGAAGCCCTGAAGGATGATGGAGAGCTTTGACCTTTGTACTTTGTGTCCCTTAAGGAGGCTTGCTCCTTAAGGATGACTGAGTTAAGGATGATTGGAAGCTAATCTCCAATCAAGAAGAAAAAAGACTTTTTGACTGAGAAATTAAGACAATGTGACCTAGGGGTGGCGAACTTTTACCTTTGTACTTTGTGTCCCTGAAGGAGGCTTGCTCTTTAAGGATGATTGAGTTAAGGACTTACTGAATGATATCTTTTGTTTAAAACTACATGGCCACTTTGGTGAAAACCATGTGGCCACTTTATTGATAAGTTGTTATGTTATAACATTGCGAATGCTATACTTTGGTTTCTGTGAATGTTTTGTCTTAATTTATTATTGAATAAATAGAGAGTTCACTATACTATGTGATCAGAACCTTAAGCCTATTAACAGTAGCAGTCCTCTGGAGACCTGCTCATGCTTGGCTTTACAGAAAGCAGTCCTGAAAAGGGCTCAGCAGTCTTCACATCAGAAGTACTAGTCTTTCCTGAATACACTCTATACCCCTACAGGAAATATAGTTTAAAAAAAAGGCAGAAAATATAGTTACACTATAAAAATGACAAAAGAAATGCAATAAAAGCATAACTCATGTAATTAATAACATTTATAAAGTGCTTTAAGGTTTTAAAAGTGCACTTTATGTACATATGTATGTGTATATATACATATATGTGTATACACACATATACATACTATGCATATACACAAATATGTGTGTGTCTATATACACACACACACATTTTTTGTATGTATCTGGTTTTCAATAGCACTCTGAGAAAAGTACTGCAGATCTCATCTCGGTTTTATACATGAGGCTCAGAAAGAGAATGTGATTTGTCCAGTCACACAATTAATAAATGTCGGAGTTGACTCTAAATCCAATGCTTTATCTACTGCACTATCCCAGGATGCTCTTTACTTTGTTTTATTTGCTTTAAAACCTATGGATAACGTCACCTATCCTAACCTTGGCTCTGAAGGAAAACAAATAGACCACTCCTCACAAGAGATTCCTAGGAGGACTTCTCTCTGTTTCTTTTCTTCCCCTGCCCCATCTTTAATTAATTTATTTTTTCTCTGAAAGAGTCATATCCGAGAATACCTCCCGGCTTCAAAGTAAAAGATCATGGCAGATCTCACTCCTCCTGCTGCATCCTGTTATAACAACTAGATATTTAAGGGCTCAAACTGAATTCAGAAACTCTAAGGAGAAAAGCTCCCAAACTTCATGCTCAGCACAGCCTGGTCTGTTGGTGACCATGGGACAAGTGGATCATGGGACCAAGGCAATACTTAGCAGTAGCTACACGAGATCAGGGAGCAGTGTCCAATAGATACCATGCCTGGAAAAAATTACATCCAGTAAGACTACAGGTCCAGTAGAGGCTGTTTGCATTGAAACACCAGAGAATTGACAGGATTAGCACACCTATCAATCCTATAGCATCATGGCTCCTTCCCCTCATGTGCTCTGACTGTGTGTGTTTGCACATGTATACCTCTTCTGAAGTTACTGGATGGGATCGAGAGTCAAACGAGGCTTAAAACTCCATTTCATAGTCATGTTTTTAATAACTTTTGTATATGTTTGCAAAATGTACTTGTCAATTGTTACAACTCTCTGTCCCCCCAGAAAAAAACCCAAAACTTTTAAACTGTTTTGGGGAATCAAACGTTTTGTAGAACACAATTTGGGAGATGCTAGTATAGAGCTAGTCTGAGAATTTTATAATTAAGATGAATGACTAAGTTCATTTAAATTTCACCCAAGAAAAATTAGACCATTTTGGGATATAGGAGAATAAGACTCATTCAAATAGTTATTTACTTACTTACCCTGTGCAAGACACAGTGATAGGTACCAACTTTGTGATACTAATGTAACTTTATCCATATAATTACTACAGTTGATTGCGCAAACAACAACACATTTGTAATGCTAGGTTTTGTTATATGAATCTGATTGTTGGTTATAATATTTCAACTAAGAATTTGTTACCTGTAATCATGGCTATATTTGTGTCCTAACTATAACAAGTTTAAGGAAAATATTATTTCTCTATCTGGAATTGTGGATATCAGGTAAACGCAGTGGAATAGTAGTCCCCCTTCCTAGTGTTCCGGAATATAGCCTGCTTCCAGTCTGGCTCCCATAGCCACCATCAGTCATAACAGAAAGGGAAAACTCTCTATGGAGATGGAACCATCATTCCCCCCACCTTTAACACCAACTGCTGGCCAATTGCCACTAACATAGCAGGTTAGTCATTCAGAAAGTGCAGAAAGGCACTCTCATAAAGACATATGAGGTGGCATGTGCCAGGAAGGTCAAATCATTGTTACCACCTTGACCAGGTGCCTTTAGAAGCTGGTGGACTCAGCCGAGGACCTGAGTCTAAGATCTTTAGGGACATCAGAACCTTCTGCCCTCTCCCAGCACCAAGTCTGCTTGTAGCCAGGCCCTGCAGTCATTGTCCAAGGGTTGGGACTGTGGCTTAACCACTGCTTTTGTAGGGACTGGAGGCCTGAGTCTTCAGAGGCCGCAGCTACTGAAGGCTCAGAAAAGAAAGTTCTTGTTCCAAATAACTCAAATCAGATAATGCTATATTATCATCAATGGAAATAACACTGAAAAAGATGCATTAATATCCACTTTGCTGCTGTGCCATAAAGACTAAAGGACCTTTCCATCTACTTTGAAGTTGAAACCTCTTATAGATATTTTGTTTTTGTTGTCTAGTTGTTCCAGTCATATCTGACTCTTTGTGATTCCATTTCGGATTTTCTCGACAAAGATAGTGGAGTGCTTCGCCATTTCCTTCTCCAGCTCATTTTACAGATGAGGAAACTGAGGCAAGCAGGGTTAAGTGACTTGCCCATGGTAACATAGCTAGTAAGTGTCTGAGGCCAGATTTGAACTCAGATCTTCCTGACTATCCACTGTGCCACCTAGTTGCCTCTAAATTATTTATTGTGGTTGATCAGTCATTTTCAGTTGTGTCTAACTCTTTGTGATCCTATTTGGGGTTTTCTTAGCAATAATACTGGATTGGTTTACCATTTCTTTCTCCAGTTTTTAACAGATGAGAAAACAGAGGTGGAGTTAAGTGACTTTCTCAGGGTCACATGTCTAATAAAGCAAGATGACTCTTCCTGACTCCAGATCCAGTGCTCTATCCACTGTACCACCCCGCTGTCCTTCCAGATATCTCTCTGTATTAGAAAGTGAGATCCTTGAGAGCCAGTGATCTTATTTTTTTAAATTTATATTCCAAGTGCTTAATATGGTGCTTTGCACATAGTAAACACTTAAATATTCTTCTCATCTCTTCCTTTTCTTTCCTTTCTTGGTTTTCCTCTCTTCTCTTCTCCTCCTTCCTCTTCTTTTCTCTTCCCATCCCTTCTCTTCTTCTCTTGCCTTTTCTCCTTTTTTCTTGCTTTTTTGAGTGCCAATATGGTTGCAAATTTGGGAACCTAATAAGGTAAAAAAACCAATAAAATCCTATATTTTGATCTTGGGAATTTTCTGCTTTGTTGTGGTAGGAACAGCTAGTTAATGCTGATACTACATTTTGTAAGTGATCCAATTCTAAGTTATAATCCGTCAGTGACAGTGATTGTTTAATTTTTTGTCTTCATATTCATTGAAATATTCATTTTCAGAGGGAATACCCACATCAAAGTCACAAATTCAAGGGAGTGTTCACTCATCAGGGGAAAAGGAAGGGAATACACATTTATAACACCTCCTATGGGACAGGTACTGTGCTAAATGCTTTACATAGATCTCATTTGGTCTTCCAAACTTAATGAGGTAAGTGTTGCTGTTATTCCCATTTATAGTTCAGAAAACTAAGGCAAACAGGGATAAAGTGACTTGTCCACGGTTACATGCTAGTAAATGAAGCTAGAGTTGAACTCAGATTTTCTTGAGTCCAGGTTCAGCACCCTATTCACTGTGCCACCAAGCAAATTCTACCATAATGTCTAGTATAATGGCTTTCAGTTTTTTTGAATTCACTGATATTTTATTTTATTATTTTTTTGAATTTTTTTTTTTAAATGAACAAGACCTGGGTCCATGTCCAGCACTCTGTGTTACCTAGCAGCTTCTACCATAATGCTTAGCATGGTGACTTTCATGTAAATGATGTTAATGATAATTGTTGAGTTTAGTGATATTTTATTATTATTCTTTTAACTTTTTTTTAAATGAATGAGACTGAATGAACTTCTGTTCAAAGCTGGAAGACACCAAGATTTCCTGGCAGCATTTCTTTTTTTCAGGATGTAAGGGGAAGGAATACTAACATCTTTCCCCAAAAAGGGAAAAAAGAGAAGTCAAAGAAACACACTTGGAGAATTTACCTATAGTAAAAGAAGGTGGTAACATTTACCAAGAAACTGGAACAGTTTGAGAAAACATCAGAGGAGCAGAAAGGATGATTAATCTTGATGAAATGAACACGGGTCAGCAAGTTGCAGTTTATTTACTTTTTAACCTTCCTCAAAAATTTGTTGTCTAATGACTCCAGATCTTTCAGAATGTGAATTCCATAAGAGGTCAGGAAGATACATTGATAGAAAATTGCAATTCACAAGTTTTTCCACAAGGGGGAAAAACCCTGAAACAATGATCCTCAGACTATCTGTCTTTCAAAAACTTGAGTAACCAGGAACCTCTCTTTTGGGTGAAGGATATCTGCAGAGAGAATAGAAGTTTGTGCACCTGGAATCATGGAACTTGCACCCCCATGGGAAGGCGCCAGAGTTGCTAAAGAACAACAGGAAACTTGGCACAGTTATGTATTTTGATAGCTCCACAGAATCCTGGAGGATTAGTCCAGGGCATTCTCAAGTGTAAGTTTAGCTGGTGACTGCATGAAATTCAACCAAGATTGCCACACCCACATTTTTTTAAATGCCATGAAGACACCAAATAAAAATGAAGATTTTTAGATAAAAAGTCCCCTTGGCCTTGGGTTTCTCTCCCTGCTGCATAGGGCAGATTTTCTTGAAGGGAGGAATAGTTCACAGGCTGATAAGGTCCTAGATTTAGAGGTCTTTGAATTTAACCTCTTCATTTTACAGAGGAAGAAACTGAGGCAGGAGAAATGAAATGACTTGCTCAACTTGCTCAACATCATGCAAATAGTAAATAGCAAAACCTAGGTTTAAAACCCAGTCCTCTGACTGCAAATCTAGAACTTTTCCCATGGTATTGTGCTTTCTCCCATGAATAAGGAGCTTGATATGTTTTTTTTTTGCCTATATATTTATGGAACCTGAAGGAAAGGAGAAAAAATGGTCAAAGACATTTTAGGGACACTCAGAAGCAAGGGGGCCAACAAATATGATCTAGGAGGAAGAAGCAATAGAGCCAAGTTCTCCCCACAACCATAGAACCAAGTTATAAACTCTTATGAGAAGATGCCCTCCTGGCAATACTAGAATTGCTTCCATGGTGAAAGCTCATGGTAAAGGAAACGTCCCCTTTATAAACATTTATTATATTTGTACTTTCTGTTGAATCAGGGGGCAGGATTAAGGAAGGAGACAGGAGGTCAACTCACATAAACAATTATTGTGTATGCCTCTGGGTCTCCCAGACAGATCATTTCAAATCAGTAGATTGTTCTTGACATCACATCTCAAGTTCTACGGAGGATACTTTGAAATAGTGTGTCTGTGCAAGTTCAGCTAGGCAATCAATATCGTCAATGAATAATGCAAAGAACTGATCATTCTGCACATGCAACTGTTTATTGCTCCTCCATGCTTCCTGCTGACCTACTTCCCTTATAAAAAGAGCAAGACACTTAGCTGGGGTGCAGACCATACTGAAACTAATGAAGAGTGAGTGCCATCTGTTGACTCACAAACTACACTATTGGACAGATGCTACTATATCCAGATAATTCTGAGAAGCTTAGAGAATTTTAAGATTTTGTTTGGTTTTGCTTTTATCCATTGTGTTCCTCAGGACAATTCTGAGGTTTAATTGACTTTGACAGATGAACAAACTGATGCAACAGGTCCTAGATAATACGGCAAGTCACAGGTAGAACTAACTGGTTCTACCCGACTGGTTCTCTCTCTCTGTCTGTCTCTCTCTCTCTCTGTCTCTCTCTGTGTGTCTCTCTCTCTCTTTCTGTCTCTCTCTTTCTCTCTGTCTCTCTCTCTCTGTCTCTCTCTGTCTCTCTCTCTCTCTCTCTGTCTCTCTCTGTCTCTCTGTCTCTCTCTGTCTCTCTGTCTCTGTCTCTCTCTGTCTCTCTGTGTCTCTGTCTGTCTGTCTCTGTTTCTCTGTCTCTGTCTCCCTCTCCCTTTCCCTCTCTCCCTCCCTCCCTCCCTCTTTCTCCCTCCTTCTGTTTACCCCCCTCTCTTTCTCTTTCTCTTCCCCCCTCTCCCTCTCTCTCTCTCTCCCTCATTCTTTCCTTTCTCCTTTTCCTCCCTTCCTTCTCCTTTCCTCCTACACTGGGAAACTGTAAAGGGAAATACCAAATACTTAAAACGTGGATCTACATTAATAAAAAATTTAGGGGACTAGTTTGCAATACTATAGGGTAGTATCTCCACTCAATATGGGAATAGCTAGTTTAATGACATAAGTTAAAGCCTCTGCCTATTTCAGAGTAGGACAGGAGGAACTGTTTTGAATAGTTCTGGGGGATAGGAAAAAAGAATTATCTGCTCTGTTAATTCAGGACAGTTCCACTACCTAAGACTTCAAAGAAGATTAGAGAGTTAACCTAAAAGAAATCCTAAAGGAATTAACAGAATATTTTTTTAAAGGCTTTCTAACAATCCCATCATCTTTCTTCTTAAAGACTTAAAAAATATGGGAATCTATTTTTAGGAGAACCTTACTAACTAAGGCTGGTAAGATAGTTCAGGTTCGAGATTGGGGACAAAATGAACCACTCATACTGTTAACAAGACACTTTACTTGCTATAGATGGGATAGGAAATTTAATGAGGATGCAGTATTGAGTAATTTGCATGCAGCTTCTTGTTTCTGGATTGATCATACAGGTTTGAAGCTTGAGAAAGTAGTTGACTCTCTTTTGCAATTTTTTTTGTACTTCGGCCACCAGGAAGCTATGCCAAAAGTGAAAGACAAGGACAATTAAATCTCAAGGAGTGTTGCAATACCTTTTAAGGAAAAACTAATCTAACTAGCAAGGCACCTTAGGATGTTGCTCCTACCATATACAGAACTATCTCTTTTTACATATAATTATTACTATACATGTGATTTCCCAGTAGATTGGAAGCTCCTTGAGGGTCAAAATGTTTTAGTTTTAATCTTTGTGTGATGGGAACTGATGCATATACAGAGTGCTTCTGAAGATGAACCCTTCTTGGTGAGAGGGTATTTGGAGAATCTGCTTCTGGGAGAATTGTGGTGACAGCTAGTGCAAGTGCCTTGGAGAAAATGGAGCATAAGCAACTGGTTCCAGTTTGCTAATTAGATAGGTAGGAGAAGCCTTTTTACTTGATTGGATAATCAGACTTGGGAGGCCTTTTCCCCTCTTAGCCAAACATGTGGCACCAAGAACTGAACCTTCCTTTGTCTCTGCATTTGATCTTTTCTGGTTCACCTGGTCCAAACTTGTGAGTTTGAAAAGATAAGGAGAGAACACCTCCGAACATCCTACTCTCTAGGTTTTGCAGCCAGCCCAGCTTAGATGTTCCAAGGAGTAAGTGGTAATCTCTCTAGGAGAGACTTTCAGTACCCAGATAAACAGTATCTGAAATGAGGACTTATCTGGTAGTAATAACTTATTTGGACATAAACTCAGTGGGGCGAACATTACAGAGAAGCAAAATCTGAGCCCACTCTCCCCAAAGACAGAGTTGAACTAGGGGGCAATGTACCCCCAAGGTTTTAGGGGGAAATGTACTTTTGATCATGCAGTACATTAAAGTAAAAATCCCTTCGAAAAAGCTAATTGTAAGGTGGGTAAATGGATCTAATAATTACTCGCTGGTGTCTAAAAGTAGGGGGAAGGAAGGAAGAGTTTGAGTCAGGAGCATTAGAATGGAGAACCCTGGGGAGGTGGAGCCAAGATGGTGGCATAGAAGCAGGAAAACTCCATGGCTCCCCCCATATCCACCTCAAATACCTATAAAACATGACTCTAAAAAAATTTTAGAGCTGCAGAACCCACAAAGTGACATAGAGAAACAAATCTCCCACTGAAGGCAGCCCCATAGGTCAGCAGGAAGGTTCCATTGAAGCACACTGGGAGCCAAGCCCAGCCCCACATGAGCCCCTGGTTTTAGCCCCAGGGCAGACCCCACCAGTGGCTGTAGCAGACTTCAGGACAGTGGATCACCAGCAGCAGGGGAGGGTGCCAGAAGCATCAATCCATAAATGCCAAAGACAAAGCAAAAGGTTAATGTAGAACTCGATTGGAACTGGAGGAGATGGAGGAACTGTCTGGCTGCTGCCCCCAGAGCTAGAAGTGGCAGAGGTGTGGCAGCCCTGTAGCCGCTTCCACATGGCTGCTTCAGAGCTCCCAGCCTACAGATCATAGAGGGGGCAAGTGAACATTTGGAGGGTAATTGCTTTTGCTTTAACCTGCCCATATCTGGATCATGGTTTGGGTGGTGGTCCTGAGGTGTGTGACCAGTAAGCCAGAGTGTGTAGGGGTGGTAGAGACAGTGCCCTCCTCATAGCTCCAGCAACTGTGAAAACCCCAGCAATTTGGGACAAAGCTCTCCCCTCTGGAAGCAGAGTTCTACTGTGGTAAGGAGCTCAAAAGTCAAGTAATTGAGTGGCAAAATGAGTAAGCAAAGGAAGCAAAGCAAGCACAGCAATCTAACTTTAGATTTTTTGGGGGGGACAAAAAGGATCAAAACATGGAATGAGAGGGAGACAATGAAGTCAGAACTCCTGCACCAAAAACTTCCAAGAAAAACATGAATTGGTTACAGGCCATGGAGGAGCTCAAGAAGGATTTTGAAAATCAAGTAAGAGAAGTGGAGGAAAAATTGGGAAGAGAAATGAGAACAATGCCAGAAAATCATGAAAAGAGAGTCAACAACCTGACTGAAGAAAATAACACCTTAAAAAATAGATTAACCCAAATGGCAAAAGAGGCCAAAAAAGCCAATGAGGAGAAGAATGATTTAAAAAGTCAAATTTGCCAGATGGAAAAAGAATCTCAAAAGCTCACTGAAGAGAATAATTCCTCCAGAATTAGATTGGAACAAATAGAAGCTAATGACTTCATGAGAAATCAAGATACTATTAAACAGATCCAAACAAATGAAAAAATAGAAGGCAATGTGAAATAATTCGTTGGAAAAACACTGGCCTGGAACATAGATCCAGGAGAGATAATTTAAAAATTATTGTACTACCTGATCAAAAAAAGAACCTAGAAATCATCCTTCAAGAAATTCTCAAGGAAAATTGCCCTGATATTTTAGAGCCAGAGGGCAAAATAGAAATTAAAAGAATTCACTGATCACCTCTTGAAAAAGATCCCAAAAAGAAAACTCCTAGGAATATTATAGCCATGTTCTAGAGTTCTCAGATCAAGGAGAAAATATTACAGGCAGCCAAGAAGAAACAATTTGAATATTGTGGAAACACAATAAGAATAAGACAGGATCTAGCAGCTTCTACATTAAGGGATCGCAGGGCTTGGAATATGATATTCTGGAGATGAAAGGAGCTAGGATTAAAACCAAGAATTATCTACGCAGCATAAGTGAGTATAATGTTTCAGGGGAAAAGATGATTATTCAATGAAATAGAGGACTTTCAAGCATTCTTAATGAAAAAACCAGAGTTGAATAGAAAATTTGACATTCAAATACAAGAAGCAAGAGAAGCATGAGAAGGTAAAAAGGAAAAAGAAATCATAAGAAATTGATTAAAGTTGAACTATTTACATGCCTACGTGGAAAAACAATAATTGTAACTTATGAAACTTTTCTCAGTATGATAGTTGAAGGGAATATAAATGTATATAT
>CM053584.1:233090880-233123333 GCA_028627135.1 Pseudochirops cupreus
AATTATCTCATATAGAAGAGGCAAGGGATAACTGTTACAATGGAGAGGAAGAACAGGAAGGCAAAAGGGAATGGGTCAAAATTATTCTCCTTGAATTTGGCTTAGGGAAGAGTGACATACTCACTAAATTGGCTATCTTGCCCTGCAGGAGAGTAGGGAGGAAGGGGATGAGAGCGGGGATGATGGAGGGCAGGGCAGATTGGGGGGGAGGGTAGTTAGAAGAACACACTTTTGAAAAGAGACAGGGTCAAAGTAGAGAATAGAACAAGTGGGGAGGGTGGGATAGGATGGAGGGAAATATAGTCAGTCTTTCACAATATATCCACTATGGAAATGTTTTGCATAACTATGCATGTACAGCCTATATTGAATTACTTATCTTCCCAGTAAGGGTGGGTGATGAGGGAGGAAGGGAAAAAATCTGGAATTCAAAGTTTTAAAATTAAATGTTTTTAAAAATATTATTAGTATTTTTTAATGCAACTGGGAAATAAGATATACAGGCACTGGGGTATGGAGATCCATCTTGCCCTGCCAGAAAGTTGGAGGATATGGGATGGGGGAGGATATAGGAGAGAGCAGATTGGGAGAAGGGTTATAAATAGGATCACTGTTTTGGGGTGATGGGTAGGGGAAAGAAGGGGAGAAAATTTGTAACTCAAAATCTTGTGGGAATCAATGATGTAAACTAAAAATAAACATAAAATTTAATTAAAAAAAAGAAAAGAGACCTCCCCCCCAAAAAAACCCACAAACTCTTAGACCATCCCAGAACCCTGAGATGCAAATGTGGCAGCTTTGGGAGGCTAAAACCAGAGCATACCTGTTATATTTCTATTTCAAGAGACTACCATAGTGTCTTACACATAGAAAACACTTAATATGTATTTAAATTAAATTGAAATATCTCTAGAAGCAGGCAGATACTTGGATTCCTTTAGTTTACTGACATGGTGAGAAATGTAAGGTAATTATTTTGAATTTAGAATTTTTTACTACTGAGTTGTAATGCCATCAGGAATGGAAGATTTTAGGGGCATCTAGGTGGCACAGTGAATAGAACACCAGTCCTGGAGTCAGCTGGATCTGAGTTCAAATGTGGCCTCAGATACTTGACACACTTACTAGTTGTGTGACCTTGGGCAAGTCACTTAGCCCCAATTGCCTTGCCTTCCCCACTCCAAAAAAAAAAAAAGAAATGAAGATGCCATTTAGATTTTAAGAGGTGCTTTAGTGGAAGGAGGACTTCATTGCTAACTAACTGAGGCAGGCCACTTAATGTAAGTGACCTTAAAGACATGCACTGTTTTTTTTTTTAATTTTTTCCTTCTTTTTAGTACTTACTTGCTTTAACACAGTGTCTGGCAAATCATAAGAACTTCATAAATGCTTTTTTGACTTACTTTCTCTCAGGCTCAGTTTCCTCATCTGTCTGATGGGTATTATGATGTCTTTCCTACTGAAGACACAGAGTTGTTGAAATATTAGATGATGTATGTGAATGTGAAAAGCATTTGGATATTATAAATATTACGGAATTATAGGGTATTATCATTTTCTATGCACACTAGCAAAAATTTTTGTGAGCACAAAGATATTTTTACATAATATTGTGGGCCAGGGTAGATAAATTATTTTTTAAAAAGAAAGGGAAAAAAAAGCTATTTCTTTGTGGAGCAATTAGCATTCTTTTTTTGTGGTTGTTTTTTGAGAGAAAGTTAAGATGTTCAGTTTTTTTCCTGTGGTTGTTGTTTAGTCACTTTTAGTTGTGTTCTACTCTTTGTGTCCCCTTTTGAGATTTTCTTGGCAAAAATACTGGAGTGATATGCTATTTCCTTCTCCAGCTAATTTTACAGATTAGGAAACTGAGGCAAACTGAGTTAAGTGACTTGCCCAAGGCACATAGTAAGTGTCTGAGGCTAGATTTGAACTCAGGTCTTCTTGACTCCAGGTCTTCCACTTTACCCACTGTACCACCTAGCTGCCCCTAAAAAAAAAAAGCATGCTTATGGGAATAATTAACTTGGAAGATATGTCACTCTAGGGCAACTTTTCATGTTACAGTTGTTCTATTCCACTAGGAGTGATTTACCTTCTAGCTTGACCTTGGCCTTTCTTCATTACCTAAAAGGCTTTAAAAGAGGAGGCCTTGTGGTCCCTTTCGGTTTGATGATCCCATTGAAAGAGGCAAAGCTATCACAATAGCCAGGGAAGAGAAGGAAGCTCCAATCGTGTTGTATACTCCATGGCAATTTTTTTTCCTTTAAATTACTCTTTGGTACATATAAATTATAGATACACCTAGATGACAGTTCCTTGGTAGATGACAACTTTAAAATATCAGATGATAAGAACTATTAAATCAAATTTTGGCTTCGTGGATATCAAGTACTTCTTAGGAAGGAAAACAGATTAAATGCTTAGTGGATCATCCACTACCACCATCATTTTCATCCTCCTCCTCATCTTCATCATTTTCATCCTCTTCTTCCTTACCAGTAACATCTGTCTCATCTGTATTAGCTTTATACTTTATAGAAATTCTTTACCTTATATTGTCATTTCATATTATTCTCCTTTATACATAAACTAGATGAATTCCTGGATGACATTATTTGCCTGTCCTCTCCTTTCTCTGCACCTTTGGTCACGATGTCCTCCATAATCACTGACCTCTAGCTTTTAAAGTTTCTCTTTTCTTTCAAGGCCAAATTTCAATACCACTTCTTCTGTGAAGTCTTCCCTGGAGCCAAACATGATCTCTTTCTTCTCAGATTTCCTACAGTACTTTGTCTGGACCTCAGTTCTGAATTTCTCCCACTCTTTCTTGTTTGATTGTTATTCATATGATGGGCAGCTACGTGGTGTAGTGAATTGAGTGCTGGGCCTGGAGTCAGGAAGACTCATCTTCATGTATTCAAATCTGGCCTTAGACGCTGGCCATGTACCCCTGGGCAAGTTGATTAACCCTGTTTGCCTCAGTTTCCTCACCTATAAAATGAGCAGGAGAAGGAAATGGCAAAAAATTCCAGTATCTTTGCCAAGAAAACCCAAATGGGGACAGAAAGAGGCAGACAGGACTGAAACAGCTAAACAATTAAAAAAAAATCGCCTTTCCCGTCATTAGATTCTAAGCTCATATAGAGCAGGCCTTGTTTCTTATGCGTCTTTGTATCCCTAGGGCCCCTTACAGTGTTTTATTGTACATGAGTGTTGGATAAAAAATTGTTGATTTCACCACACAACCACTAGACTTGGATTCAGAAAACCTAGATAAAAGTCCCAACTCTGCCACTTACTTAATTGTGTAACTTCTAGCAAGTCATCTAGACTTTCTGAGTCTCAGTTTCATCATTTCAAAAGTGGGGATAATAAAACTTACATACCTACTGGTCTCATAGTTTTTGTGAGGAAAGTATTTTGTAGCCAGCAGAGCATTTTAAGAATTTGAACTATCAGAAAAGGACCCACATGTATAAAAATATTTATGGCAGCTCTTTTTGTGGTGGCCAAGAACTGGAAACTGAGGGGATTCTCATCAATTGGGGAATGCTTAAACAAGTTGTGGTACATGAATGTAATGGAATACTATTGTGCTATAAGAAATGATGAATAGATGGACTTCAGAGAAACGTGGAAAGACTTAAACGATCTGACGCTGAGTGAGGGGAGCAGAACCAGGAGAACATTGAACACAGTAATGGCCACAGTGTATGAGGACTGATTTTGATAGACTTAAGCCTTCTCAGAAAGGCAAGGACCTAAAACAAGCCCAAAGGACACATGATGGAAAATGTTAGCCTCACCCAGAGGGGAAAAAAAACCCCACTGTAGAGTCAGAAGGCAGAACGAAGCAGACTATCCTCTTTTTTGTTTCTTCTTTCTCATGATTTTTCCCAGTTGTTATAATTCTTCCGTGCAACATGACTAATGTGAAAATGTGTCTAATAGAAATGTATGTGTTAAGTCTATATCAGATTGCAAGATGTCTTGGGGAGGGAGGGAGGAGGGAGTAGGAGAAAATTTAAAACTTATGGAAGTGAATGTTAAAAACTAAAAATAAATAATTTAATTAAAAGATTTGAAATATCGCAATTATATTACATTATTATTAAGACCCATTGAGAACTGAACATTGAGGAAACAAATACATGTTTTTGTCATTTGTCCTTCCTACTCAGAGAAGACCAAAGACATCATGATTTTGCTGTCAAAGTACAGTGTGTTCAGCTATGGTTGATCAGTCCAATATGAGCTCAGAAGGCTCTACCACAGTTTGGGCATAAATTGTCTACTTGAACATTTGGGACAGAGATGTCTCTAGATTTGTATGTCTCATGTTTTCTTTGTATTACTGCAATTCTGCTTTGCTCATAGAGCACAATTTCTTCTTTAATGTGGTCATGCCTTACTGAGTGGTCCTATGGCAATGTCTCCTGCATCTCACATTTGATGCTAAACTTCTTCAGAGAGACTTTGAAGGTGTCCTTGTAGTGCTTCTTCTGACCTCTGTATGATTCTCCATAAAATAATATTTTATGTTGTTGAATGCAACCATCAAAAGGGTTACCTGACCCTGATCCCGTGGTCAGAACAAGTTCAAACCAGTTGGAGCTGCTCTTATGGTTTCTTTGAAAAGTCCCTGTTGATGTACCCGGAGCACACTGTTCTGAATAGATGTCACCACTCCTGAGCACTCCTTCCTGTTGAAGTATATTTAAACACTGCCCCTTCTCCTCCCAGGCACTCCAGTATTTATGGTGCTGTGTAATGTTCTGAATTGCAATTCCCTTGCCTTGATTAAAAACCTTTATTGTTGCTACTCTAGTGGTGCTTCTATTTCATATTGGCAAGGTAAATATATGAAACAGGTAAAAGCATAACTTAGAAACATGTGTAATCATTTGTGCATTTGTAGATTGGTGAATGAGAAGGAATTTAGAAGACGTGCACTTAGGTGGATTGTTGTCTAAGGGAATTGATTACATCAGATTCCACATCAGGAAAATCTGCATTGAGAGAGGGGAAATGTATTTTATTTATTTATTTATTTTGCTTTTCGGAGGGGGAAGGCAGGGCAATTGGGGTTAAGCTACTTGCCCAAGGTCACATGGCTAACGTTAAATGTCTGAGCCTAATTTGAATTCAGGACCTCCTGACTCCAGAGCCGGTGTTCTATTCATTGTGCCACCTAGCCATGAGAGGGGAAATTTAGAAGAAAAATGAAGGGAGTTTTCAGGGGATGGGGACTGGAGGCCCCAGAAAATTGGTACTTCAGAAAATTCTAATATAGGAATAACATGACCAGACAAAGGAGTGGTAGAGAAATGGACTTTTTCCAAGGAGACTTCCCTGATTCCCTAGTATTATTGTTTTTCCCTTTCAGTTTACCTTCTGTTTGCTTACTTGTGTTCATGTTGTTTTCCTCCAACAGAGTCCAAGTTCCTTGAGGTCAGGCATTGTTTCATTTTTGTCTCTGCATTGTCAGAACCTTGCTCAATATTTTACTCATGGTTGGTTGGTTGGTTGTTCTCCTGCATTCTCAAAGAGGACCAAAAATGACATCACTATGCTAAAGTCAAGATACAATGCATCCAACTGTGGCTTATCAGACCAATATGAACTCAGAATGCTTTACCACAGGTTGGGCACAAATAGTCCATGTGAACATTTGGGATGAGTACTCTAAATTTGTGCATCCTGGGTTTCCTTTGAGCTGTTTCAATTCTACTTTGCTCATGGAGCACAGCATCTTCTCTGATGTGGGCACTCCCATGCTAAGTGGTCCTGTGCCAGTGTCTCCCATGGCACGCAATCTATTCCAAAGTTCTTGAGAGAAACCTTGAGAGTATTTTGTATTGCTTCTTCTGACTACCATGAGGGTATTTGCCCTGTGAGTTTAGGTGAGTTCAGGGAGGACTGGTAACTCTTGTGTGATTTTATTCATAGCAGACACCTAATGCGTGTGTATTTTGATTCAATAAAATAAACATTTATTAAGCTCCTACTATGTTCCAGGCACTTCTAAGCACTGTGGATACTAATACCAAAAAAAAAAAAAATCCCTCAAGGACCTTATAGTCCAATGGGGGAAGATAACACATAAAAGAAAGCTAAAAAGTGGAAAGTGAAGGGAATGGTAGCCAACCAGGGTCCTTCTATCCCCCAACTCTCATCTATGACTTCAAGAAACTGTAGCATTCCCATCAGCCACATCCTGATAAAACTGTGTCAGCAGATGGCCTAAAAACCAGACTGAAGGTTGACAAGCCTCAAATATAGCAATGAGTTAAAATGATGTCTACCTCAAGCATGTGAAGACTTCCCCACATTGGAATGGGTGGAAGAGAACTGTTTGTTCCAGTGGCCATTTAGGCAGCTGAAACAAGTTCGGTCAGACATTGAAGGTGCCAAGGTCATTTACTGCCTCCTGGGCCATCACCAGTCATTTTGACTTTCGTCTTGCTACTAAACTTTGTTGACTTTGGAAGAGAGAGTGAGGCTGATGATTTTGCACAACTTTGCCTCACTTCAGTCCAATTCTTGAGCCAGTCAAGACATCACTCCATTATGTCATAGGTCCTCTTCAAAAATGAAAGAAGAACAACAGCTGACTAGGGGTATGATACAGAAAGTCAGAGATATCTCAGAGCAGAGAATGTAGGTAAGAAATCCATTCTGGCCTCAGCTCCCTCTTTAAATAGAGGTTTTGAAGTTTCTGGATGATTCTATCCTTCAATCTGAGGGGCAGAGAGTAATGAGAAGGTAGAATGCCAAGGCCGATAGGATCTTGCAGGATGATGAGATTTTTCCAATAATGAGCTGAATTTAATTTGTGATATATATTTCTTTCAAGTAAAAAAAAAAATCTCTCTTGCTCCTTTGTCCAATAGAAGCCCAAAGAAATGAAATAGTACAGAAGAAACAACTGAAGAACTTTGAGTAATAATAATAACAACAATAATAATCTAGCATTTATGTAGCACTTTAAGGTTTGCAAAATACTTTGGGTGGGTCAATGTTATTATTATCATCCCCATTTTATAAATGAGAAAACTGAGGCCCTTAGAGGTTAAGTGACTTGTCCCTTATCAACACAAGCAAGTGTTTGAAGCAGAATTTGAACTCCTGTCTTCCTGACTCCAAGTCCCAAACTCTATTCAAATGCCTCCTTGTTGATCTGCTAGAATAAATACATACCAGTTTTAGCCTGCACTAAGAGATTTAAGATCCCATACTTTTCTGAATTTCATATTTTCAATTTAGAATTCTTTGCTCTCGAGTTGTGATGCCATCTCATTTGATGTGACCTAGGGAAGATTTTTAAAAGTACAACGATATATTTTACTAGATACCTTTGTAGAGATGAACACACTAAGGCACACATTCATAAGAACAAACTTAAGTCATGCATTTGACTATTTATTTATAGTCTCATTAAAATTCCAAGTATGTGCATAATAAACTTTATGTATAATAAGAATAAGAAGCTAATTAAGATTTTTGGGGGGAAAAGATGAGATTTGTTCAGGATTTCTAATTTTTAACTGTGAAAGCATCACATATTCTGCCCCCCCCCCTTCTCTCTCTCTCCATCCAGTAGTCTGTCTGTCAAGTTACTAAAATTTTGAGGTCCAATAATTCAAAAAAATTTTTTTGCTTTTAAATTTTATTGCTCTCTTTTGTTTCCGGATCATCTCTATTTCTCACTATACCCCTCCCATTTCCACTTTCCAGAAAGCCATTAAGAAAGGAAAAAAAGCTAATCATTAAACTTTCAAAATATCTTACATCCTAGACAGTATTTCATATGCATGGACCCCTACCCCTCCAACAATTCTTTTAAGGCATTGTACCAGTAAGTATACTAATAATTAAATTTTTAAAATTACCATTTTTTTCTACTCATTCATCTAAAAAAACAGTTACCTCGCTTTGAGCAGTAAGGTTGATTGATTTATCATACCCAAAAAGCATTATCTGCATATGTTACTCTGGAAACTCCTTTGGCATGTGGATTAGACTAGATGTTCCCTGTGTTCCCTTCTAATTCTCAATTTTGTGCTTTAAATTTTATACTTTAAGAAATGATTTAGATTTGAACTAGACCTGATTTCATTGTAGAAGGAGTTCCAGATGAGAGAACTCCTTTCACCAATGCAGTCAGTCAATCAGGCAATACACATTTACTAATGTGCCAAGTACTGAGAACATAAAGGACAGGCCCTGCTCTCCATCTACTGGGAAAGACAATATGCAAATAAGTACATATAAACAAACAGAACAAATTGGAAATAACCAAATAAAGGGAAGGCACTAGCATTAAGGGGATCGATCAGGAAAAGCTTCCCACAGAATGTGTGATTTAGTTGGGACTTGAAGGAATTCCAGGAAGCCTGGAGGAGCCTGATGGAGATGAAGAGGGGGAGTATTCCAGGAACAGAGGACAGCCAATGAAAATCCCCAGAATTGGGAGAGGGAATGTCTCCTCTGAAACACAACAGATCAGAACCTCTTCTGCAACTTACCATCTTCGAATGTTTCTTGGAGCTCTGAGATATTAAATGATTTGTCTAGAGTTTGGCAACCATTGTATGTTAGAAACAGTATGCACCAGGTTTTCTTAACTGAGGTTGACTCTTTATCCATTACCCCATGATAACCTCCATTTGAAATGATACATGAATTTTAATGGTAAATTTCCCTGCCTTTACACAATCCCCTTTATTTTCTTCATGGATTACAATGATTTACTGATAATGACTTGAGAGGAAGGAGTGCCTTCAAAGAGATTATTCAAGAAATGAATGATCAGAAAAAGGAAGTAGGTCAGTCATATTAAGTGTGAATGATCAAAGAGGGACAGCCTGAATACTGCACTGTTTTCAATGGAATGCTAAAACACCCCAAAGAAAGTTTGGGTACTCCTGGGTGGATCTTTCTGGAAGAATTTATAGGATGACATTTACAAGAATCATGCAAGATAAGAAAGAATGGATGACAGTATGCATTGAGAGAAAGAGAGAGAGTAAGAGAGAGGGAGACAGAGAGGGGGAGAGAGAGAGAGAGAGAGAGAGAGAGAGAGAGAGAGAGAGAGAGAGAGAGAGAGAGAGAGACTTATATCAATCAAATCATAGAATCATTGAAGTATGGAGGTATACCACCCAACACATCTTAGGTATGGAAAACATTACCTTGACGTAAAAGAGTGAGGAACATAGGTGTGTATGTGTACACACAGACACACAGACACACAGACACACACACACTGTCTCAGCCAGGTGGTATAGTCAATAGAGCCCTGGTCTTGATTCAGGAAGATCTGAGTTCAAATGTAACCTCAAGCATTTAATTGCTGGTATGAACCTAGACAAGACATTTAACCTTTGTTTATATCAATTTCCTTGTCTGTAAAATGGGAATAATTAATACCACTTTGTAAGGATAAAATGAGATAATATTTGTAAAAGGCTTACTTTCCAAACCTTAAAGCACTATATAAATGCTTATTATCTATAAATGACTTATTACTATATATGCCAATTATATAGAAAGGCTATGTATAGTATATGTAGTACAGTATATACAGTAAAAGCACATATAATCATATATAAGCATAAATGTCCATATAAGCATATATAATAAGTGTGTTTATATATGAAATTATAGATGTCATTCATTTTTTCTTTTTTACTATTAAAAGTTTTATTGAAATATTAAAATTGAATATTCATTTCCAATGGCTGACCTCACTTATTTGTGTGCACTTAATTCAATGTGTTAGACATTTTAAATCATTTCCTTGAAATCCCCATCAGGATTCTACATCCAATCATTCTCAATAAATGAAATCTTCTAATCCTGAATGGGATGGTCAATAGGGAGTCCAGAGGCATAATCCTCCTCCTTGAAGAGACCTCCAGATTAAGGAAGGAGGGTGTGAAAATACCAGTTTCAGTACGTTTTTTCATTGCTGTTAGGTATTTGTATCCCTTTCCCACCCTATACCCTAGTAAATCAGTAAATATTTATTAAGCACCTACTGTTTACCAAGTTGGTCAGTGAAGTGCAATGAGAGACTGATGGGCTGGTGGCTGTGGGGGCCCCTACTCTCCTCCTGAGAAGGAATAGAGAACATTCTGTCCAAAACAGAGAGAGGAAAGGGCTACAAAACAAATCCCTTCTTGCCCTACTCAAGAAACTAAAGGGAATGGATTTCCTGGGTCCAAGTCTGATGTCAGACACTTACTAGCTGTGTGACCCTGGGCAAATCACTGAACCCTATTTGCCTCAGCTCATCTGTAAAATGGGCTGGAGAAGGAAATGGCAAAACACTCCAAGATCTTTGCCAAAAAAACTTCAAGTGGGACAGGAAGAATTGAACTTGACTCAACAATAACAATGTGCCAGACACTGTGCTAGGTCATGAGGGATACAAAGAAAGGAGGCAACCCATAACATTTTAAGAGCTATTTTTATATTTTATATCTATTTTCTCCAATTATTTATTCCCTATGTAATTTTTAGAAAAATTAAATGAGTCAAGGGTTGAAATCCTACTTGATATTCCAGAAAGATTTATTGGATGTATCACAAATAAGAACACAGCCGATATAAAAGAAAAACACTTCATGATCAGAGGATATGAGCTTGATCCTAAACTCAACTCTGTCAGTCAGCTAGTTAAACACCTACTATGTGCCAGGAACTTTACTAAGCTCTGTGGGTAAAAAGACAAAAAATAGTCCTGAGATGCCCTTCATTTTTTTATATCCATCTTCCAGTCCTTTCCCTTTTAAAGAAAAAAAAAGCTTATCAAAACCAACTGGCAACTTTATACAGTATAATAGCATATTCCACAACATTCCCCACTTCCAAGCAGTCCTGACCTCAGCCTCCAAAATGAAGGGAGAAAGGTGACATTACAAAAGTTAAAGAATCAAAGAAGTTTCTAAAAAGGCATACGTGTATCCTCACCTCTGTGGAAGACATCTTATTAAACTTACATATAAACTACTCTGCTGCGATCAGAATTGCAAATTAGTACAAGTCTAGAATTGTGTCTTAAAAGGTTTATTACTTTCTGATACATTATTCTAACCCTTCCACGTTATTATTTATCGTTAGACATCAAACTATGGTGTGCGATAGCTCAGTGGTACAGTAGACAGAGCACTGGGTCCACAGTTGGGAAGACTAATCTTCCAAAGTTTCAAATCCTACTACTTCCTAGCCATGTGACCCTGGGCAAGTCACTTAACCCTGTTCGCCTCAGTTTCCTAATTATAAAATGAACTAGAGAAGGAAAAGGCAAGCCACTCCAGTATCTTTGCCAAGAAAACCCCAAATGGGGCTGTGAACAGTCAAACACAACTGAAACAAATGAACAAATAAACAAAAATTACACTATAAAGAGGGTAGTTCAGTTGTTCCCATAATGATAAATTAGTAATAATAATGACAATAATAATGACAATGATAATAATGGCTTAAATTTATATAGTGCTTTAAGTTTTGCAAAGCCCTTTACCTATATTATCTCATTCGATCCTCACAGAACCCTACAAGAAAGACATTATCTCCCTTTTACAGATGAAGAAACTGAGTTTCGGAAAAGTTAAATGATTTCCCCAGGATCACAGAGTTGGTAAGTTTCTGAGCCGAGATTTGAACCCAGTTTTTCCTAACTCTAGGTCTAGTAGTTTATAGATCATGCCGCACTTCAATATCCTTTTCAGTCACCTGAGAATAAATATAAAGCAAGCTAGTTAAAATACTTGTACTCAATAAAGCCATACAGGAGACTTCCAGGTCAGTAGAGTAATCTCTTTGGGGCTTATTCAAAAAATGTCTTTCAATTTCATACTGTTCTATAAGTATGGCATTCCTAAATCGAAACTTCTAGGGAAACAAATAAACCATATGCTGTTTTTCCCCTCAGCATATTTTAACCATCTGTCACTTGAAATACGTATGTACCAGTGCTGTTAATTCTGACTCCCCGTGTTCTTGCACTAGCATTTTCCAGCTAGGCTCAAGAAAATGCTCACGGCTAGCCTCAGAAATCTGCCTTTGTTAAACTATTAAAGGAATATGTTTAGGGTGGAAGATAGAGCTTCAGAGATGGCGGATACTGTACCTTCTGCCACTGCCTAGAAGAGCCAAAGACAGATCTACCATGAATGGAAACTGAATGGATTCAGTGGCACAGACTGAAGCCAGGAATAGCTGAATGGCCAGGGGAGGCTGTAGCTAGGATGACTCTACAGGGTCAATAGTTCTTAACATTTTTCTGTGTGATGACCTCTTTTCACTTTGGTAAAGCCTATGGACATCTTCTAGGATGACTTTATTTAAAAGAAAGGAAGGAAAGAAGGAAGGGAGAGAGAGACACACACACAGAGAGAGAGAGAGAGAGAGAAAGAGAAAGAAAAAGAGAAAGAAAGAAAGAGAAAACTAAGTTCATAGACCCCACCCAGGTCTATATTGTGCGAGAGCAGAGGCACTGTGCAATAAACCAAAGTTTGTAAACAGTATATGAGTTATTGACCTGAGGGCTAGAGGCAGGGATGTGCTGGTGAATATTTAACAACAAGATCTCCAAAAACACTCAATACACTTTTAAATTTAATTTGGGTTATTAACATTTTCTCCATCACTTGTCTTAAGTTTAGACTATCAACAAAACCATGAATGAAACCCTAATTTGTAGTATTTGCTTATTTCTGAGGTGTTAAATGCTCACACTGAAAATTTAAAAACTTTGTCAAGTAAGTTCTAGGCACACTCTTGGATAGAGGCAACAGTTGGTTTTTGGACTAGAAATGATGGGTGGTAGCAAGATCAAGAACATGATCCCCTTAGATATGATCAAAGATCAGGCATCAGGAGTTTGATAAGAATTTATTTGCTATGTAGCATTTGGTTTTCTTTAGGAGTGTGTGTAGGGTATATGTAAATATGAATTGTTATCATACATGAAAATGTGACATTTATAATTTAGTTTATAATTATGGAATATTTAAAAAATTCTTGGAGCTAAGACTTTTGATAGTTCAGAAAACTGTTTTGGGGACTAAGTTAACCCCCTCCTCGATCTCCAACCCTCACCCCCATGCTGTATATACACAGTCTGTAACACCTTGCAAATGAGGAATTATTCATGATATATGGTAATTATGCACCCAGGGGAATGTTCATTACAAAAAAAAGGGGATGAGTGAGTCAGGTAAAAGAATAAGGGATAACTGACGGACATGTTGTTCATAGCTTCCATCGTTAAGCATGCAATGTCAAGACAAGTCCCCTAGCAGATTGGGAGACCCTTTGTAGCACTTTTATAAGAAGTCATGACAAAAGTAGTACTGGTTAGGTGACCAAAAATAGGTTGTGAATTCCATTGAAGTACCGGGATGTTACGTAATATTAGTAGTCTGTTGTTGTTTCTTTTTCTTTTTCTTTTTCTTTTTGGAGGGGCAATTGGGGTTAAGTGACTTGCCCAAGGTCACATGGCTAGTAAGTGTTAAGTGTATGAGGTCAAATTTGAACTCAGGTCCTCCTGACTCCAGGGCTGGTGCTCTATTCATTTGCCACCTAGCCATCTCTGTCCTTCATTTTTGAAGAGGATCAATGACATCATGATGTTGAAATATAAATATGTCTTGACTTCTGCATTATTTGAATTTAAGTGGGGCAGAGTTGTGTTGTCATCAGTCTCACTCTTCTGGAGTCAATGAAGTTCAGTGGCAAGAGAAAAGTCATGGTGCCTGGCAATTGCCTGTAATGCAGTGGATGACCTTGGCATCTTCAATGTCTGACCAAACTCAATACTCCACAGTGCCTTCTTCAGCCATCTTCATGGCCTTTGGAACAAATTGTCCTCGTAAGCCCATTCTAATGGAGGAAGTCTTCACAGGCTTGGGGTAGGCATCCTCCTAACTCACCACTGAGTTTGAGGCCCATTGGTTACCTAGTTTAGCCCATCTGTTGAGACAATTTCACCTGGGTGTGGCCACTGTATAAGCTACAGTTTCTTGAAGCCATAGTGAGAATTGGGTGACAGGTAGACACCAAAGGTGAATTAGCAGCCCTGAAAAGGGCTTGGCAAGCCCTCATACCAGAGGTACGACTCCTTGAACACCTCATATACTGCAGTTAGTATCTAGTATAATATAATAGTAATAGTTGACACATATGTGGGACTTTAAGGTTTGCCATGTACTTTACATAGATTAGCTCATTTGGTTCTAACAGCAGCCCTGTAAGGTCACTGCTGTTATTACCCTGATTTTATAGATGGGAAAATTTAGGTTTAATAAATATGCTCATGGTCACACAACTAGTAAGTGTAGAGGTTCTCTTGATTCTGAGTCCCACACTCTCCACTACATTGTATCACCTTTCTAGACACATCTGTATGTTTGGAAACATCTGGGTGATAGAATTTTTTCATTTTCATCTGGTTGGTAGGCATTATGTAGCCACTTTATTGTTATTGCCATTACCATCAATATCACCAATTATCATTTAAAAGGTATCAAGTACAGAAACGTGGCTTAGGAATGACTTGCAGATGTGGTCTCTGGCTTCTCTAAGTTTACTAAGACACTGAGAAATAAACTGAGAATGAATTTTCTGCCCTTAGTAGATCTGCACTATTTTTCAGTAGACAAGCACCATTGCAGCTTGCTGTGGAATGTAAGCTACCAGGTAAATGATTATAAGATTACAGATTTAGAGTTTGCAAGGACTTCAGTGGCCATCTAGTCTAATCTCCTCATTTTACTGATTGGTAAACTGAGGCTCAGGGAACTTAGGTGATGTGCTTGATGTCACAGAGGCTATAGGTCTGTGTCTGCATTTCTAAATCCATTAATTTTGACTCTGGATCCTGCAGTCTTTCCAGTAATAACACACTGCTGTGATTGATTCATCACTGTTTATTTGAATGGATTTTTTTTCTTCTAAATAATTCTATCAAAATATATTTTCATTTGAGATCTGAAATAGTTCAAGACATCCCAGCATGTCATAAAACCAGGATCTGGAGTTACTAGGTACAGAAGGAAAATTGTTTATTAGTCAGTCTATGAGGTGAAAAGGATTTCAATGTTGGAGGGAGATTTAAGGCAGCAAGAGTACAAACGAAGTCTCAGTAGAGCTAGATAACAGCTAAATCTGTCTTCCTTGTGCCTTCAGTTCTCTTTTAAGACAGTCCATAAAGAAGAAGAGAAAGTAAAGAAAGAATAAGAAGGCAGAATGGTCCAATGTCTCATAGACACACAGAAAGCCCAATCCTTGGCAGACCTAAGACCATTTGCCAATTCTTCTTCCAAGATAAATATGACAGTATAAAATGGATGGCCTTTTTTCTTCCTAAATTTACTGGTCTTTGTCATGTGGAATTTTTCTGTTACATATTTCCTGTTGTGATTATAAAATTGAGTCTATAAGCTTTATTTTTTTCTAGGTAAAAATCTTAACATCAAGGTGAAGTTGCTAGACTATGGGGGAATAACTTATAAAACAGTGAACATTCAATGTGCCCTTTCTCATAGGGCAAAATCATAGTTTGAAAACATTCAGTTGTATACAGAATTACTGAAGCAAAACTCATTCTTAATCCCGGAAAGGGGAGAAAAACCTTGTTCTTGTGGAGCAAGTTATAAAAATGATTTTGACAACAGAAGAGCTTAGTTTCTGTGTTTGAAAATAACAAAAGCCAAAATAAAACCAGTTATTTAGCAGAGCCATAATTTCTTTGTACAAGGGTAACGGAAGGGAAGGAGGCAAAAAGCCAGAGACGATTATGTGGACAAAGGAGTGAGTTTGCTCATGGGAAGTGCTACCAACATTAACCAGTGGTTTCCAATTTAGTCCCCACATCCTTAGTTCAGAGCAAGAGAGTTTAGTGGCCCGTGGAGAGCTGATCTCTGATTGAATGGCCAAGGTAACAAACCCAATGCTCAGTCTCTGCACATCATATTTTCTGAGATTGTATTGATTTTCTCAAGAAATCTTTTCTTATTTATCCCATTCTTCACTTACCTTTTTTTAAGGGCTCAAATGATCCCAATAGTTTAATCGTGAGCTTTCACAGGGTTAAAGCTCTGAAAAATCAACCATTGCATTGTTTTATGAGTCAATTAAATAGCGATAAATTACTTTTTCAGTGATGTAGCATATCACAAGTGACATAACCAACATGCCTGGAGTGGAACATAGGGGCATAAAGACAAGGACCGAAATGAAATGCTGTCCCAAAGTGGTTGTATTTAGATTTGTTTCAGTTAGGGTCACTGAGACTTACCCAAATGAATGGCCTGCTTCTGCATAGCCTTGAAGGCTTTCCTTTGAAGTGAATAGGAAAAAATGTACAATATTCAGAAGGAAACAAGGACTCGGAAGGAAAGAGGAATATAGAGGCAGGAAGTGGAGCTCTATTTTTAGGATTGTCTTTATAATTACTGCTGTTTAATCTTTATCACGCAACAAATAGGTATACTAAAATTAGAAGTGTTCCCAGCTACCCCAGATGAAATTAGAGCATAGTCACAGTGATAATGCCCAGGATTACTTTCAGAACTCTAGATTTCTTTATCAAAGCTTGTAGAGGAAAGGGAGGGGAAACATGAGGAGAGGAAAGGCAGGCAAGATTCCAGGAAGATTTTTATCAAATCAACTCAACATTTACTGAGCACTTGATATGTGCAAGACTGTATATTTGGTCCTGTAGAAGATTAAAATACAAGATTAGTCCTTGCATTCAAAAAACTTAAAATCTATCAAGAGAGATAAAATATATGTGTGAATAATATAGTGCAAGACAATATACGATCAAGCTCTATAAGCATGCATGATGAAAATTCTATAATAGTCTAGCAGAGCTGTATGTGTGGGCATTTATTTTGGCTAAATCCATAGAAGTACAGTTAGATCCTGATTAGAGAGAATAATAACTACCTTAGAGTGGTTACATGTATTCAGATTTGCATTATTTGAAGTTATAACTGTATAAAATATGGTAATTGATTCTAGTCTATTGGAAATTATGCAGTGCAAATTCAAATAATGCGACTGTTTCAGATGGTTCATTATTTGCACTAGTTAGGACTTAGCTGTAGTGACATTTTGAATTAGGAATTGAAAGATGATGAATAGGATTTTGATAGCCAGAGGTGTGAGGCATAATGGAGCATCTATATAGCACTTTGTTTTATAAAACACTTCATATTATCTCATTTATTTCTCACAATAACTCTTGAAAGTAGGGCTATTATTATCCCCATTTTACAGATGATAAAACTGAGCCTAAGAGAAGTTAAATGACTTGCCTAAGGTCACAGAGCTGGCAAGTATATGAGGCAGGATTAAAACTCAGTTCTTGACTCCAAGTCCAACACTCTAACTGCTGTACAACCTTGCTCCTTCACATCAAATTATAGGCTGTTTTCAGGAGGTTAATCCAACTTGGCTTTAGACTACTAGGATATGTATACAAGGAAATAAAGTGAGGAAAGAAGATTGGAACCATTTATGGAGAACCTTTAACTTCAGGTCTTGTACTTATTCTAAGTAGAAGGATGGCAAGATTAGAGTTATGCTTTCCAGAGGAAGGCAACCAGGACAGTGAAGGACCCTGAATTCATGTCCTAAAAGTTCATTAGCCTAAAGAAGAAGAGCCTCAGGTGGAGACAGGGTAGTGCTCTTCCAGTAGTTGAGGAACGACTTGAACAAGAATTAGATTTGTTTTGTATGGCCCTGGGAGTGGTAGTAGTTGGACTAGATATCAAAAATAACAGCTGAATGTTACAAAAAGACAAATTTAGGCTTGATGTCTTGAAAAATTTTGTGAGTTAGAGATGCCAATAAATGGAATGGGATATCTTAGAAGTGGAGTAGCTAGGTGGTACAATAGATGGAGCATGAGTCTTAGAAGCACCAAGACCTGAGTTCAAATCCTGCCTTAGATACTTATTAATAACTCTATGATTCTGGACAAGACCCTTAATCTCTTCCAGCCTCAGTTTCTTCATCTATAAAATAGATATTATAATAGCACCCAATTTACACGGTTATGGTAAAGATCAAATGAGATAGCATGTAAAGTGCTTTGCAAATGTTAAAATGCTATATAAATGCCAGTCATTATGATGATGATGATGATGATGATGATGATGATGATGATGATGTTGAGTTGCTTCAGTTGTGTCAGACTTTGTGACCCCATTTGGGGTTTTCTTGTCAGAAATACTGGTGTGGATTGCCATTTCTTCTCCAGCTCTTTTTACAGATGAGGAAACTGAGGCAAACAGGCCTAAGTGACTTGCCCATGGTCACACATCTAGGAAGTTGTCTGAGACCAGGTTTGAGCTCATGAAGATGAGTCTTTCTGATTTTTAGACCTGGTACCTTACCCACTGTGTCACTTACCTGCTCCATTATTATTATGCCCCATCTCATTATGAATTCCCTCTTACTGGAAAATTTCAAACAGCATCAGGAGGACAACTCATCAGGAGCATTGTGGGGCTCTTTTTCAGGCATGAGATACTAGATAGATAATGAAATCCCTTCAAGAGCTAAAATTCTTTCATTCTATACATTTTTGTTTGAAATTAATACAATTATATTACAATTAATCACCAATTAATACAATTAATTATAATATACTTGGGTTAAAAAAAACAGGCTCTAGAAGAACAAAAAGGGGAAGAAATGGTTAGGTAGCATTTTGTCTGAAAAAAGAGGAGTATTAGTGGATAACAAGTTTAAAATGTTCCACTAATCTGGTTCAACTCAGAATCCATCTAATCAATCCCATGCCTGAAAAGGAGCCCCACTATAACATTCCTGATGAGTGATCTTGATGCTGTTTGGAAATTTCCAATAAAGGAGAAGTTGTAATGATAATAACTGGCATAGCCCTTTAAGGTTTGCAAAGCACTTTTCACTTGTTCACTGGTGTGATATGGCAAACTGTACTCCAATAAGAGAAAGGAAGCTTCCAGGGATAAGTCCTGTTTGAACCAAATATTGAGCATTGCATTGAATGTAGGCATCACATTTTAAAATGACAAAGCTGGTGAGGGTCCTAAGAAGGGAGTCCAGGATGTTTAAGAGCTTAAAGTTTATGCTACAGGAAAATCTCCTGAACAACTCAGAGATGTTCAGTCTAGAGAAGAGAAGACCTGGAGATGATATGAGGGTTTTTTTCTTTTGGAGGGGGGAAGGAAAGGCAATTGGGGTCAGGTGTCTGAGGCAGAATTTGAACTCAGGTCCTCTTGACTCCAGGGCTGGTTCTCTATTCACTGTGCCACCTAGCTGCCCCATGGGCTTTCTTCAAGTATACAAATGGCTGACTTATGGACAGAGAATTAGATTTGTCCTGTTTGTCCCCAGAAGGTGGAATGAATAGTAATGTGTGGAAATTTCAGAGAATTCAAATATAGACTTGATGTAAGGAAAACATTCTAACAATTAGAGAGTTATGTCAAAGTGGAATGCGGTATCTCTGAAATTAGTAGGGTCCCTACCATTGAAATTCTTCAAGCAAAGGTTCAATGGCAACCAGTCAGCAAATGCTTATTAATTCCTGGAGCCCTAGTCTTATTGGTTGTTAGACTTCACCATACCTAGTTTGACCCAGACCCACAACACCGTTATATCTATATTTCCCCCTCCTATTCCCCCTAATTTTCTACCTCCAGCTCAGGAAATTGTAATCAAATCAACACTAACGTTCCAGGAAAGGACATGCAATCAATTGCCATGTAACTCCACTAATCATCCCTGTGACTTCAATGACTAAAACAACCCTTTCTGATTACCACTTGTCTATATTTATCATCTTAGAACGTAAACTCTCCAAGTTAAGATGCTCTCTTACTTTTTATATTTGTATTCTCAATGCTCAGCACAGTTATTGGAATATAATAAGAATATTGTAAACTCTTTAATTAGTTAATTAACCATTCATTATTAAGCACCTACTATGTGCCAGGTACTATGCAAGATGACAGTGACATAAAATGAAAAAAATTCCTGCTCTCAAGGAGCTTAGATTCTGTTAGAAAAAACAACCTGCACATGCACATACATTATTAGAGGAATTAAATTATATGAGTGTTTGTCTTGGTCATCCCCCCTGCTACTTGGAATGTTCTTCCTTCTCATTCACATCCATTTCAAAGAATCCATCCCTTTCTTCAAGTTAAAGCTCAATCACCTTCATCTACAGGCCTTTCCTAGTCTACTCCCCACCAACAAACATGAGCACATACACATGATCTTCTTTAAGGTTATCGTTGATATGTATATAGCTTATTTTAATAAACATTTAATATAAATAAGAAGTTAGAGGCATATATGTTAGCAGTTATTGACATTCTCAATAAAGGGTCCTCATTCTCAGTTTTGCGATACTAATCAGGCTTAGGATTTTTCCAAGTGTTTGGTATACTCCTCTCAGACATCATGAAAATGAATCCTATAAAAGCATTCAAAATTATTTCACCCCCAGCCTATTTCCTATATGTATATTTAGTCTAGTTCAGATGTTTTTCTCTATCTTTGATTCCTACATTGCCATTTCAACTTCTTCATGTCACACACCAGGAATGGTTATGTTAAAGCCCACGTGTGTTGACTCTACCAGCGCTGAAGTGGCAAAGAATTTGTTATGGAAAGCTTGCCAAAGCTTTCGCAATTTTTGCCTGCTTGTTGTCTTTTCCAAGTTTCATCCTTAAATACCCTCAGAAAGATTGGCTTAGATGGATCTCTGCCAAGCTTTTGATAAACATATTTTTTCTCCTCACTGATTTTCACCATTTTATAAAGCAATACTGCTCAGAATTTTTTTTATTGTTCTCCTACCATGTAAAGTTTTGCAAACAAGTTTACGTGATAAGGTGATGTCTTTGACTGCCATTTTTTTTTTTCACTTGGCAGGGAGGTCAAGTGTTGGTTGGTTGAGGCAGTTTTCATGGTTTTTCATTATAGAGGTTGATGTAAATTGATTAAATTCTCTTAGACATGGTCTCTGTCAATATCTGCTCTCTTATTCATTTATCCTTAGCACCTTGTTTAAATAGCCCAGGTTGGAGTTGCCTCAATTGCACACCATCATATCTTCTCATGTTAAATCTTTCTTCTAATTTAATATTGATTTTAATCTTTATTCTAACAAGTCAGTGGTCTGATTGTACACAGTTAACTCAGAAATGACTCCTATATGAGTGATGAGTTATTTCTAGTCTGTTAAACTATAACCGTTATTTCTCTGTGTTATTATTTGATGCATATCATGTCTAACACATTCTAACTCTCTTCTTCTATTTCTTATGACTCATGTCTCCTTCTGACAACTTTCTTTTCTCGAAGTTTTCATGATTCTGCTTTCTCTTAGTTCTCCTTTTAGCTATCTGATCATTACCCAGTCTTCTTTGCTAGATCTTCACCTGTGTCATTCCCACTAACTGTGAGTGTCCCCCAAGACTTCCATCTGGGTCTCTTTCTCTGTATATTGTCTCACTTGGTGATCATATCTATTCTCATGGGTTCAGTTTTCATCTCTATGTAGGTGGTTACATTATATATACATATACATATATATGTATGTATGTATAGATAGATAGATAGGTATTTGACCCTCATCTCTCTTCTGACCTTCAGTCCCATATTACCAGCTATCTGGTATTACCTACCCTGTTGGACATTTCAAAATGACTGTCTTATAAGCATCTCAAACACAACATAGCCAAAAAAGTAGTCATTATTACCTCCCTCCCCAAATTTCCCTATTGCACTCAAAGTCTTAACTCTCCTTTGCCGACATCCCAGTTCATAATCTCGGTGTAATACTTAACTCCTCATTTCCTCTCATCCTACTTATCCAATAAATTACTAAATTACGGTGGTTTTTTCTTCTTCTCCACAATGCCTCTCAGATATGTTCCTTTCTCTCTATTCACAATGCCATAGCTCTAGCTTAGATCCTTATTACCTCTCTCCTGGATTATTACACTAACCTCCTAGTTGATCTTTCTGCCTCAAATCTATCCCTATACCATTTTATTTTTCATAATGTCTCCAGAGTGAATATTCTAAGGTACGAATCTGACCTATGTCACTCAACAAACTCCAGGGGCTCCCTATCCCATCTAGGATAAAATATGAGCTCTTCTGTTTGGAATTTAAACTTTTCTTAATCTGGTCCCTTTCTATCCTTTCAGTCTTCTTTCATTTTACTTCCCTCCTCACATTTTATAGCCCAGCCCTACTAGTCCACTTGGTGCTTCTCTCAAACAATATTTCTCATTTCATCTTTTTGACTTTGCACTGGTTATCTCCCATGTCAGGAGTATTCTCTCTTCTCACTTTAACCTCTTAGAATCCTTGACTTCCCTCATGATTCAGTTCAATTACTATGTTCAGAAAGTCTTTCTCACTTCTCCCAGTTACTTCAGTTTCCTCTCTAAGGACATTTTCATTTAATTCTTCATGTATTTCATATATTCCTATTTATGAAAATGTTGTCTGCCCTATTTCAATGTTAGCTCCTTGAGGGAAGGGATTGTTTATACTTCTTTTGTTGTATCCTCAGTGCTTAACATCATTCCTGGAATATAGTAAATGCTTAATAAATGCTTATTGATGGATCTATTTTTTGAAGAAAGTATTCATGCTAGATAGGTAAGAGGTTTTTATATAGTCTATACTCTTTTGACCTTTCTTGTTTTCTACTCCTGGAACACATTTATTATGTATTTCTCCCTATCATTCCTTAAGTCAAACTTTTCATTGAAATGATTGAATATTAAAATGTATGATGATTTTATTTGGAAATTGGCATCTAATTCTTCATATAATTTTTCTGCTTCCTCATCCTTGGCAACAGATGTAAGTACATGAGATACAATTATTTTTATATTGAACTTTTTAGAAATGTTTGGAATGATCCCTGCAAAATAATATGAGTAAACATCCTATGAAATGCTGTTTTTCCTGAAGGAGAATTTGTGAGCCCTTTTGCCATCTAACTGTCCCATTTTTACTGACTTCTGGCTTCCTCCATAGCATGAATATAAAGACTGATATATTTCAATTCCTCTAATAATGTGTTCACTTAATCATCGTAACAATGATCTTACATTTAAAGAATCAACAACCAAATTAAATTTTATAAATGATTTCAACACTGATTTTTTTTGTATCTTCTGCCTTTTCTCCCACCATCACTACTGAAGTGGACGGGGACTGCAGAGGACTTAACAACTATTTAAAAATTGTTTTGTGTGTTTCCATGGCCAAAGAATTCAGCTCAAAGTGGCCAGTCTACTTGGTGAAGAGCCTCTCATCTGTTTTATTAGGCTGGTCTTCGGAAGATAGACCTAATCTATTTCAGGGATTATACAGAAATGATTAAAAGGATTTCTGAGCCCCATTGAAAGTCCAGGCAGATTTAGATAGCATGTATTTTTAGTGAACTCAATAGCAGCCTTATGGCTTCTTCCAGCAACATTCAGTATTTTTTTGGAACAGAGAAGATAGACAGTGGCGATTACCCAAGGTTGGAAATTGGTAAATTGTTTACACTTAGGGATCGAGGGCACAAGAAAGTCTAGGGAGTTAGCCAAGGATTCATTTCTGGAGGAGTAGGGAGAGAAAACTTAATCTAAGAGATAGAGATGGAAGTATTAGTGGAGGACCACTTGTCATTATGAGGACAAAAACATCCTCAATATTAGTGAGGGAGTGGAAAAGTTGGAAAGTAAGATAATCAGAGATGTGGGGTGGGGTGGTATTCAAGAATCTTGAATCCAATAAGTTGCAAATCATAAGGAAATCCAAGGTATGGCTATATCAACTGGCTGAAGCAAAGTGGAAATAAGGGTTATTAGAGTTGAGGAAGTTGGGGAACTGTAAGTCTAAGACCTTAGGCCAAAAAAGAGTGTTAATGGCATGTGATAGAATGGAAAGGACAGTTGTAAGCCAGGTACCAAGAGAATTCTCTTCCTTGCTGCCACTCCCACTGCTTTGATTTTATTTTTGCAGCCCTAGCAAGTCAATCAGTCAAAAAACATTTATTAAAAATGCCTACTATGTGCCACACATATTGCTAAGCTTTGGGCTTACAAAAAGACAGAAAAGACAGTTCCTGTCCTCAGTGAACTCACAATCTAGTGGAAGAAGCTGATGAAAGCCTTTAGCAGGTATATTATATTGGGAAAGCATGTAACTGAATTGGGATAAACAGAGTGCTTGAATTGTATCTGAAGCAAGAAAAGGCAATGAGTGGCAGAGGGAAGAGCTAGAGAGATGGAGGACAGATGAAAACAGAAAACTAGGAAAAACTACAGATTTTTACAATGATGAAAGGACTCTTTTTATTCTAAATCTTAATTATTATTGCTTTCAACTAGATTGACTATGAGGAAATATGCCCCTCCTTTTTTGCATTTTAATTATCTTAAAGGAATATTTTCCATTTTTGGAATTATTTTTAATTAACCGAGAGTAAAAAAAAATATGGGATTTTCAGCATTTAGAGATGTTTTGAATGGAGCTTGAGACCGTGCATGCCAGAGGAAAGAAAAGTAGTTTTCCCTCATTTTCAAGAAAGTTATTTTTAAATAGTCAAGTCATGAGGCTTTTAAAGTGCATACCGAATATATTTAGGTAATAGGATTCTATTCTTATTCTCTATTAACATGGGATTAAGGAGCATACCTTTTAAGGGTGATTATCTTAATGACTTGTTTTTATAGAATGGTAGTTTATTTAATTACTAAGACTAAAGCGATTAGGACTCTTTGGTGTGGAAAGCTGGAAGAGGATATGATAAAAGGCTATATAATTATGACGGCTATTGGTGGCATGAGTAATTGTTCACCAAATCTTGGAACATTAAACAAGAGGTTCCCTCATGAAACCAGAAAGAATTTTAGAGGAATGTCCAATGTTTATATAAACAGTATGCATCATGCTATATCAAACTTCTTTATACTCTTGAATCAGTCGCGAGTTTTTGTTTGTTCGATTCATTCAGCAGACATTTGGTAAATGAACATGAAAGGCACTATACTATTCATCTTTCACATGTGTCTTTTTTTGAAATCTAAGTTGTTTGATGGGTGTGTACTCATATGACAGCCCTGTCTCTGTTCCCTGGCCTTTTTCATGGGAATTTCTTCACTTTGTACCATTATATATTTTTTTTCTCTTGAGAGCTTTGTATTCTTCTTGAGCTGATTTATTGCATAGTGTTTTGTACTATGGCATGCTAATTACTATTTTGTTGAAGTCTGCTCTCCAAAAATCTAGGAGCGTCCAGCTTTATTTTCTGTTAATGGTTTGGATTCCAAGATGAAATAGTTACTGGTTTCTACCATTTCTACTTCAGTGACCAGTTACTCCTTATTGGTCAGAATCAGGACCAAAATAACAATGTTCCTGATTGTTTCTTCCACCTTTTTTTTTTTTTGAGTATGGAAGGCAAAGCAATTGGGGTTAAATGATTTGCCCAAGATTACATGGCTAGTGTGTCAAGTGTCTGAAGTTAGATTTGAACTCAGGTCCTGCTGACTCCAGAGCCATGGTCTATTCACTACGCCACCTAGCTGCCCCAACTTCCTCCATCTTTTGAAGGAGGAAATCATAATATGGTTAAGTTAAGAGGTTATGAGAAGTGTACACAGACAATGAAATATAAATTTATACAAAGACATCAGAAGGTAAGGGAGAAGGCCTTAATATTTTGGGGGATACAGAAAGGCCTTTTGTAAAAGATAGAACTTAAAAGAATTAATTGATTTTAAGGGGTAGAGTGAATTCTAGGTATAGAGGATAGCCTGCGTAAAGACATGGAGAAGGGAAATTCTATGTCAGTTATAGAAAATAGCAAACAATCTAAATTTTCTGGAACATAAAGTTCATGAAAGGGAGTCAAGAGTCATAAGTTTGGAAAAGTAGGCTGGAGTGAGAATGTAAAGAGTTTTGTAAAGGTGCTTGAATTTTATGCTAGAGGCAACTGGGACACATTTGATCTTCAGCAGGAGACTGACATCTATGCCTTTAGGAATATTAATTTGGTGGTTATATAGAGAAGAAATTAGAGAGGGGAGAGGCTGGAGGCATGGGGACCTTTCATTTGAACCCCAGCCAAAGGGTTTAGTTACGGAAGTATTAAGAAGATCTTGTTATATATTGGGATCATTTATAAGAGGATTTTTTAGAATGGACTTCAAGGCCAACATAACAGTGAACCTCTCCCAATGAAGAAATAGATAAGATCACCAGTGATTGTTTTGTGTATCATTCAATATGCTGGATGAAATTTGATTTCTCATATTTATATATTCATATATATATTCATAATATATTTATATTCTCATATTCTCAATAATTCTCATTTTCAAGGTAAAAAGTTGAATCATATTATTATATTAAAGATCATATTTAAGTGGTCCATTTAAAACAGGCCCGAACTCAAAAGCTATTAAATGGTTGACTTCTTTGTAACCAGCTACCTGAGTTTGTGAGACAAAAGGAATAAAATTCGATGAGTCTACTATTTTTATGGAGGGAGCAAAAGATTTGAGAATAAAAAGATGCAAAAATGGACTCAAAGATTCATAGAAGTTGTGAAGAAGCTAGTTTAAGAAGAAGCTTAGAAAAAAACAAAACACTTTTTTTGGAGGGGGTGAGGCAATTGAGGTTCAGTGACTTGCCCAAGGTCACACAGCTAGTAAGGGGGTCAAGTGTCTGAGGTCGCATTTGAACTCAGGTCCTCCTTACTCCAGGGCTGGTGCTCTATTCACTGTGCCACCTAGCTGCCCCCAAAAACATACTTCTTAAGAATTAGAGCTATTCAAAAACGGATTGCATTGTCTTGAAAGGTAGTGGGTTCTACGATTTTGGAGGTCTCTAAGCAAAGGATGTCAGATCACTTGAAATATATGATACAGTATGAAATGAGATATTTGTAAAGTGCTTCACAAACTCTTAAATCACTATATAGATACTAGCTTTTAGTAATTAATAACAAGAAAAAATATTCATGATAATGATAATTATTATCATAGTAGGGATTCTTTTTGTGTATGAATCAATCTAGCTGGTGGCTGAGTCACTTTCCAATTTAAGATTCAGTGAGTCTATATACTCTGGCTTTGCCACACAATAAACCATCTCTCTGGCATTTAAGCTCTTGCATTTTAAAGGCAGGTAGGTGGTTTAATGGATTGAATGGTGTAGTTGGAATCAGAAAAGTGCTGAGTTCCAATCCTGCCTCATACATACATATATATATATATATACATATATATATATATATACATATACATATACATATATGTATGTATATATATAACTCATATAACTAGTATATGAGCCTGAGCAAGTAATTTAACCTGTCTCTGCCTCTGCCTCACCTTTAAAATGGATATAATAATAGTGCCTACCTTGCAGGGTTGTTTTAAGGATAAAATAAGGTAAAATATATAAAAAAGTACTTTCCAACTTTTAAGTGATATTTAAATCATAGCTATTATTATTGATTCTCTCTTTTTATTCTTTCTGACATAAAGATCCCAAATGGGAGCATTTATACCTCTCAAAAATGATAAAAGACTTTTCTACTATATGTTAATAGAGACAATGTAAATAACTTTTACTTAAATTGAAAATTAATCATTACAAAGCATAGAAATAATTATTGTATCATATACATGATTTAGAGTTGGAATGGTCCTTAAAAAGTATGTGGTTCTGGGGCAGCTAGGTGGCGCAGTGAATAGAGCACCAGCACTGGAGTCAGGAGGACCTGAGTTCAAATTTGATCTTAGACACTTAACACTTACTAGCCATGTGACTGTGGGCAAGTCACTAGTCATTAGTGTTAACCAATTGTCCTTCTCTCTCCCTTCAAAAAAGCAAAAAAAAAAAAGTATCTGCTTTCCCCCCCTTATTTTACAGATCAGAACACCAAGACTGAGAGCATAACTAGCAAGTATCAGATATAAGATTTGAAGTAAAGTCTTCCTGATTTTGAGGCTGGTATGCTATCCAGTAAGGGCAGCTAGGTCATGCAGTGGATAGAGTGGTGGACCTGAAGTCAGAAAGACCTGAGTTCAAATCTAGCCTCAGACACTTATTAGCTGTGTGACCACAGGCAAGTCAAATAACCCTGTTTGCCTCAGTTTCCTCATCTGTAAAGTGAGTTGGAGAAGGAAATGGCAAACCACTCTAGTATCTGCCAAGAAAATCCCAAACAGAGTTTCAAAGAGTTGGACATGACTGAAAAACAAATGAATGCTATTCTTTGTACCAGATTGGATTCCAAATAATGCTTAGAAATAACAAGAAGAAAATGTAAGCTCCCTGAGGTCAGGGGTAATTTCATTTTTGTCTTTGTATTCTTCTTTGGTTATTATTTAAAATATAATATAGTGGTAAAATAAAAAACAAACAAACTTGAGTTTAGCTGTAATTCAGATATTTCTCTTTTCACGTGTATAAGACCCATCTCTTTGTTGCTGTTGAGGGTGCCACCATCCTTCCAGTCACCCAGATTCACAACCTTGGCATTCTCCTTTGTATATCTAGCAATACTAATCTCTTAAAAATTCTTCTTGAATTGAATTGTTGAAATAATTTTTCCAAGATATAACCAAACTGACTAGTTATTCATCTTGGTAACGCTTTTATAGGCTTCTCAGTTTCTTTCTTCAATTTAATCACCTTTTCCTGGTTCCATCTTGGGGGTGGGATGGGGAATGTCAAGCTTCTGGTCCATGTCCTACTTACAAATGAATGGATACAGCCTTCCTTCTTCCCCCTTCACCTTTAACCTTTACACTTTTTTTTAAGATGAGTTTTGAGGATGGGGGGAGAGAGATTTTCAGAGATGGTTATGATATAGAAACAAAAAATATCTCTAAAACTTATTTTTTAAAGGATATTTAAGTAGAAAAGTGTGCTTTTGTGTCTTAATACCTTTGGGGAAATCTTGCTTTTTGAGCCAGTAGTTAGCAGTGTACTATAATTGCAGGGGGGAAAAGTAAGAAAATACAGATCTTATTGAAAATCCCCGACTTTACAGTGACTAAGCTTTATACTTTCTTTTGTCTGCCTTTCTGTTCATCATTTGTGACATATAATGACTGTGTGACCCTGGGCACTTAACATTGTAACCTCAGGGCAATCCTTTAAGGACACAAGTTACAGAGAAGGTGCTGATATGTATTGGCAGAAGGGGATTTCTTCATTTTGCAGACCTTAGGAACAAAGGTCCTAACCTTATACCTCAATCCCATTGAGCCCTGCCTCTGTCTTTCTTCTGAACATGTGAGGACCAAAACAAAGTGCACTACTGCATGATATACTGGCTAGAAGGTTAACCTTTGTGTCAGGAAGACCTGGGTTCAAATCTTGCCTTTGACCCAAAGTTGTGTGACTGTGGGCAAATCACTTAACTTCTCCTTAAGTTTGTTTCAGACTCTTCACTGATTTGCATTGGAGAAGCAATTTTTCACACTAGTGAGTTCCCTATACTTATAAAATCAAAGCTCTGGCCCCAAAGGAAATAATAATAAGACAGATGCTTCCTGATTGCTTCATGTAGTTATACTTTTTCCTAAATCTTAGGGTCATTGTAGCCTTATTATTATTATTACAGAGGCAGCTTTATAACACAGGCCCATGCTGAGCCTGGAGTCAGGAAGACCTGAGTTCAAATATGGCCTTATTAGCTATGTGACTCTGAGCAAGCCACATAAGTGGTGTCTGCCTCAGTTTCCTTCACTGTAACAATGAAGATAATAATACCTGCCTGCCAGAGAGGTAGTATGGATGAAATGAGATAATATTTGCAAAGAGCTTAGCACTGTGCCTGGCATATACTTGTAATATACAATAATATTTATTAATGACAATTAATAATAGTGTGATGTATAGCAAGTAATACTTTTTCCTATATGTTTGACCTGTAGTATACCATGATTTTAAGTCCTCATTTGTGAATTTTGTGCCTAGCTAGCCAGTTATTCCTTATCTTCTATGCATGCAATGCATTTTTGTTTTTCAATGTCTTTGGCCAAAGGATGGGAGACATGTTTCTGAGTAATCAAACATTTCATCTAGGTTCCAATTATGTATTTAAGTAATGAGACCATGTTTGCTCAGTGACCTGCTGATATAATGTGCATGATACACTTTACTGTATTCAAACTTGTTACATAAGTAGCGATCATTCAGAGAATAGAGATTGTTTTTACTACTCTTTCTCTTGCCTCAACTCTCATATAAGCCACTTGAATCATTCCTGTCTGACTGAAGATCAGGCTGTCCATACCTGAGAGTTCCATTTCCCCCTGTTCCACACTGTGCTCTGCAATATCCCCAACTCCTATTCTCTTTATTGTATTGCCTAACTCCCTCAACACTATTTGTTTCTTCTTAGGGTATTATTAAAATATAATAAAGGGGTAAAATAAAAAACAAACAAACTTGAGTTTAGCTGTAATTCAGATATTTCTCTTTTCACGTATACAAGACCCATTTCTTTGTTATTGTTGAAGGTGTCGCTGTCTTTCCAGTCACCCAGGTTCACAACCTTGACATTCTCCTGGAATTCTCCCTCACTTCATATAACCAATATGTGGCCAACTGCTGTCATTTTATTTCCACAATATCTGGCATTTGCCCTTTTCTCTTTGCCCACACAACCCACTATCCAAGGCCGTAGATCTGGGTCTTGTCATCTTTTCCCTGGATTATTAAAATATCCTTCTAGTTAGTATCCCTGCCTCAAGTTTCACCCCACTCCATTCTATACATCACACCGCAAAGAGCTTAAATTTTTTTTTCAATTTATTTATTTATTTTTAGTTTTCAACATTTATTTTCACAAGATTTTGAGTTACAAATTTTCTCTCTGTCTTTCCCCTACCCCCACCCCAAGATAACGAGCCTACTGAATCCCCTTCCCCCAATCTGTTCTCTCTTATATTCCCCCAAACCTCCAACTTTCTAGTAGGGAAAGATGGATTTTTATACTCCAGTGCCTATATATCTTATTTCCCAGTTGCATGAAAAAAACATTCTTTTAAATAGTTGTTTTTAAAACTTTGATTTTTAGATTCTTTCCCTTCTTCCCTCCTCACCCACCCCACTGGGAAGACAAGCAATTCAATATAGGTTTTATGTGTGTAGTTATGTGAAACGTTTCCATAGTGGTTATATTATGAAAGAGTAATTATATTTCCCTCCATCCTATCCTGCCCCTCACTTATTCTGTTTTCTACTTTGACCCTGTCCTTTTTAAAAAGTGTTTGCTTCTAACTACCCTCTCCCCCAATCTGTCCTCCCTCCTATCATCCCCTTCTTATCCCCTTTCCCCCTACTTTCCTATAGGGTAAGATACCCAATTGAGTATGTGTGTTCTTTCCTCCTTAATCCAAATTCAATGAGGGTAAAGTTGAGCCATTCCCTTACACTTTCCTGCTCTTCCCCTCCATTGTAACAGTTTTCTCTTGCCTCTTTTATGTGAGATAATTTACCCTATTCTATCTCTCCCTTTTTTCTTCTTCCAATATATTTCTCTCTCACCTCTTAATTCTATTTTTAGATATCATCCCTTCAGATTCAACTCATCCTGTGCCTTCTATGTATACATGTACACACATATATACACACACTCACATATATATTTATATATACATACACTATCCTATGTATATGCATATATATTCCCTTCAACTACTCTGATACTGAGAAAAAATCATCAGTTATGATGATCATTTTTCCATGTAGGAATAGAAATAGTTCAACTTTAATAAGTTCCTTATGATTTCTTTTTCCTGTTTACCTTCTCATGCTTCTCTTGCTTCTTGTATTTGAAATTCAAATTTTCTGTTCAGCTCTGGTTTTTTCGTCAAGAGTGTTTGAAAGTCCTCTATTTCCTTGAATGACCATATTTTCCCCTGAAGTATTATACTCAGTTTTGCTGGGTAGGTGATTCTTACTTTTAATTTTACCTCCTTTGACTTCCAGAATATCCTATTCCAAGTCCTTTGACCCCTTGATGTAGAAGCTGTTAGATCTTATGTTATCCTGATTGCGTTTCCATAATACTCAAATTGTTTCTTACTGACTGCTTGTAATATTTTCTCCTTGACCTGGGAACTCTGGAATTTGGCTATAATATTCCTAGGAGTTTTTTTTTTGGGGGGGGGGATCTTTTTCAAGAGGTGATTGGTGAATTCTTTCAATTTCTATTTTGCCTTCTGGTTCTAGAATATCAGGGCAATTTTTCTTGAGAATTTCTTGAAGGATGATTTCTAGGCTCTTTTTTTTTTATCATGGCTTTCAGGTAGTTCAATAATTTTTAAATTATCTCTCCTGGATCTATTTTCTGGGTCAGTGTTTTTTTCAATGAGATATTTCACATTGCC
>CM053584.1:233123833-233147241 GCA_028627135.1 Pseudochirops cupreus
AATTCTTTCAATTTCTATTTTGCCTTCTGGTTCTAGAATATCAGGGCAATTTTTCTTGAGAATTTCTTGAAGGATGATTTCTAGGCTCTTTTTTTTTTATCATGGCTTTCAGGTAGTTCAATAATTTTTAAATTATCTCTCCTGGATCTATTTTCTGGGTCAGTGTTTTTTTCAATGAGATATTTCACATTGCCTTCTATTTTTTCATTTGTTTGGATCTGTTTTATAGTATCTTGATTTCTCATAAAGTCATCAGCTTCCATTTGCTCCAATATAATTTTGAAGGAATTATTCTCTTCAGTAAGTTTTTGAAATTCTTTTTCCTTTTGGGCAATTCAGATTTTTAAGGCATTCTTCTCCTCATTGGTTTTTCGGGCTTCTTTTGTCATTTGAGTTAGTCTATTTTTTAAGGTATATTTATTTTCTTCAGTCAGTCTGTTGACTTGCTTTTCATGATTTTCTTGCATCATTCTCATTTCTCTTCCTAATTTTCCCTCTACTTTCTTATTGGTTTTCAAAATCCTTTTTGAGCTCCTCCATGGCCTGCAACCAATTCATATTTTTCTTGGAAGCTTTTGATGACTTTATTGTCTTCTTCTGGTTCTATGTTTTGATCCTCTTTGTCCCCCAAAAAAGGATTCTATAGTCTGATTGTGCTTCCTCTGTTTGCTCATCTTGCCAGCCAATTACTAGACTTTTGAGCTCTTTGCCAAGGTAGAACTCTGCTTCCAGAGAGGAGAGAGCTGTGTCCCAAAGTTGCTGGGGGTTTTGCAGTTGTCAAAGCTTTTGTCAGAGATATGAAGAGGGCACCCTCTCTACATCCACCACAAGCTCTGACACACTAGCTTTCCTTACTGCAGAACACCAGATCCAAGCAGGTCAAATCAAGAATAATTACCCTCTGAATTGTAGCTTGGCCCCCCTATGATCTGCCGGCCAGGAGCTCTGGTGGCAGCCATGTGGCAGCATCTGCAACTGCTGCATCTGTGCCACCTCTCAGCCCAGGGGTAGAGGATGGACTGTGCTCTTTTCTCACCCAGTTCCAATGGTGTTCCCTACTGACCCTTTACTTTCTCTTTGGCATTTATGGGTTGAGAAGTCTGGAAACTACCACAGCTGCCAGTGATTCACTCTCCTGAAGTCTGCTCTATCTGGTCTGTGCTCCTGATTGGGGCTACCCTAGGTCTGAGTTCACATGGCTCACACAGGACTGCTCTTGGCTCCCAGCCTGGTGTGATAGACCCTTCCTGTTGGCCTGCAAGGCTGCCTTCAGTGGGAAATTTGTTTTTCTCTGCCACTTTGTGGGTTCTGTATGTCTAAAATTTGTTTAGAGTCATATTTTACAGGTATTGGAGGTGGTTGGTGTGGGAGATCAAGCAAGTTCCTGCTTTTACTCTTTTTTTTTTTACTCTACTACTTTATGCCATCTTCAGAAATGCGACAAAGGGATTTTCTTAAAGTGCAGTGCTGATCAAGTTATGAACCTACTCAATAAAGTTCAGTGACTCCCTACTAACTCTAAATTTAATGTAGTTATCCTTTCCACTTTACGACTTTACCTATCACAGTTTTGATATATCATGTGTCAGCATAAGAAATTAAATGGGAAATTTTTTGGAGTTTTGCAGAAGACTTAGATCACATGAAGGCCAGGAAATTGTGCAGAAAAGGTTTAGAAACTCAAAAATGCATAAAATATATGAATAGCATTGTATAATATCAACATACTTCATCATTTAATACCATAATCATTCAGACTTCTTCTCTGGTAGAAAGGAAGGGATAAAAAATTTATGTGGATTTTCCATATAGTGTGGGGCACCATGCCCTTAACCCCTATGATATGGAAAGGATAACTGTAGAATCTCTCCTGTTTGGTTTCAAAAGTCCTTCACAACTTGACCCAACCAGTCTTTCCAGATTTAATACATAGTATTTTCTTTCACACCTTTATGGTCCAATTAATCTGTCTTTCTTACTGTTCCTTAGATATGACTCTCATTTCCCATCTCCACTGATCTTTCCACTGGTCAACACCCATGCTTGGAATACACTCCACTCTCACTTTAGACTCTTGGAATCCCTGGTTAGCCTTCAAGTTTAAGCTAAAGTGCTACCTTGTATAAGAAGCCTTCTTGACCCCTGATGATGCTAGTCTACTCTACCCTTTTCCACAAATAATTCACCTTGTGTGCATTTTATAATAGTTGTTTATAGAGTGGTGTCTGACTTACCTGGGGCAATGTTTATACAATAAATCTTATAAATTTTTATATCTTTAAAGAACTTTTTAAAATATGCAATATGTCCTTTTTCTTCCGTAGTCACTTAATTTTATATGACCTGGTATTCACAAAATCTGACATGTATTCTTCAATACCTCTTCATGAACTCACATATCAAATTGAATATTATGTGTACTTTTGAAGAATTGTCCTTTTTCTGAAGTCAACCTTGAATGCTGCCCATGGGCTTTTGAAGAGGTTTAAATTGGTGAAGTTCTGACCAAAGCCACTGAAGCATGTTTATTTCCATCTCTTACATAAATTTCTTAATCATTTGTGATGTATGACATGGTTTAAAGTTGGAATGCAATGCTCTATTTGATTTGGGGACATGATGCCTCTTCACCACATCCCTCCCTCAGGGTCCCCTAATGCTTCAGCTACACTGCCTTGCTGGCCCTCTATGTGGCAATTGGTTGGAATTTGGTGGGAAGAGGTGATACTTCATCAACAGAAGCTTCCTCCTCACATGATTACTGTGAGGACTGGGCTGGAAGCAAGACTGGTGGTCTGGGAGGTGCTGCCACTCTGAGTTTTCTGAAACTGTTGATAGCAGTTGGTCAACAATTGATGAGGAAGTTGGGTCCCCATTGCGCAAAGACCTCTCTCCTCACTGTCAGTCATGGCAACTGGGATGGTGGTTTGAAGGGATGGGGGTGGGTCAAAGCTCATCCTAGATTCCTAGAATCAAGGTCCCAGGTTGTCCCCACCAGGATCCAAGGGGAAATGGTGGTCAAATTAGTGGTGGTGGTTTAACTTGCCTGATCCACGATGCCTCCTGTCTTGCTCTCAAGCTGCGTTGCTGGTTCAGTTGGACTAGATTGCTTACCCTGTGGACATAAAGATTTGTGAGGTGCCTTCTAACTTTCATTCCTATGATCCTGTGACCCCTCTGTGAACTTAACTAGGCTAAATGTGGAGGACAGGTACATAGTTTATAATCTTAAATCCTTGGCGTGGCTTGCCAGAGCTTTGTGCTTTACTGGCATAGCTTTTGAGCAGTTAGGGTCACCTCTAGGCCATGAGCCATTGGAGCAGGACTTTAGTGGAGGCATATATTAACAATTGCCCTTTAATAAGTAACCCATAATTAGTATAGTAATACACAGTGAATAGAATTGTACCACCAGAAAAAAAAAACCTCAAAGGACATGAAAAATACGCTCAGATAATGCTTGTGAACATCTGAGTCTGTAACCTCAGTTGTAAAATAGTGATTCCAAGCATGTTTGTAGTTATATTGGAAGATAAATGAGTAGCATGGATTGGTCAGGTCTGGTCACACATGGAGCTGTAGAAAAGCTGCATATTCTTGTCCAAAATCTTTAATCACAGCTAAAACTGCAATGAAAAATAATGCAAGAATTTCAATGAGGTCCATGTCATTCATTGCTTTTTAATATAGCCTGCTTTATATTCTGATTATACTGCTACCATAGAATGAACAAAGAAAAACATGGGATTTTATAAAGACAAGAAAACTTTTATTAAACTTTTACAACAGTAAAATAAATTATTCATGCCTTTGCATGAATAATGGTGTCCATGCCGATTAAATCAGTTCATTGGAGGCACAATATTTACATGCATAACATGTGTTCCATTTCTGAGTAACCCTGAAATGGAAATGCCCTACAAAACAGCATGGTGGTGGCCCTCAAAATGAAAAAAAAAAGAAACTTGGAATATGGTATTAATTTATAAAAGGAAAAAGTTTAAAGCAACTGCACTTTTGAAATCCACTAACCAGAAGCAATTTTCAAAGAAAGAAAAATTATAATAACCCACTATTTCAAAGGAACTGAATGAAGAAGAGAAGCATTGAAAATAGGTTGGGTATAGAGAGGGCAGACATAAGGCTAGAAGAATACAGGGAAGGGTATTTTTGAAATCTCATGACACCTTGGGGCTTGTTTTGTTTGGACTTTGAATACTGCAGGACTTGCTCCAAATTGGTTATTCAGCATTAGGATAATTTGCCTAGAAGAGCTCTGGAACAATTTTTGGCAGAAGCTGCTCCTGGCAGGGGCATCAGCTATGTGGCCTTGTGACTCTCACTATTTTCTTCTTATCTTCCCCCCATCCCCAAATAGTCTCAGGAAGTGTCACAGTTCATGCATTTTCTTATTCTAAATAACTGGGCTTATGTAAAAGATGGGGGGGGGGCCTACCATCTATAAAATCCCACAGACTGAGGAAGTGTGAGAGAATGAACTTGAAAAGTAGAAAAAAAAAAGAATTGAAGGTAGGGTGGTATGGATTGAATTCTAGCAAAATAGCTATGAATGATCATGTCTTAACCTGTTTTTTTTATTTCCATAAAACAGTGAGAAATGTGTCAAATATAGTAAAAGTAAAAATAACAAATAAGAGGAAAAGAAAAAACAGTCTCTGTAAGGAAAACTTCATGGAAAATCAAGCAGAAATGAAAGAATAGAGCAAACAAAAGAAGGAAAAGAAGGCAACAAGGATTCATTAAATACCTACTATATGACAGGCATTGTGCTAAGTGCTTTACAAATATCAATTCATTTGACCTTCACAAAATTCCTAGGAGGAGGAATTATTATTATTATTATCTTTTTATTATCTTATTATCTTATTATCTTCATTTTACAGTTGCGGAAAATAAGGCAAACAGAGGTTAAATGACTTACCAAGGATTATAAGGCTGGTAAGTTTCTGAGCCTGGAATTGAATTCAGGTTTTCCCAACTCCAGGTCCCACATTATATCCACTACTTTCTGTAGATAGTAAGCTCCTTGAGGACAGGAACTATCTTTTGACTCTTTTTGCATTCCCAGTGTTTAGTACAGTGCCTAGCACATAGTAGGTGCTTAATAAATGTTTATTGACAGATTGATAGCTATCTATAATATCATTGTTGTTGTTTGTTCTTGGTTTTGAAGAGAAGCAATGACATCCTGGGGGTAATGTCTTGACTTATGCATGAGTTGGATTAAATGAGGCAGAATTGCGCAAAGTCATCAATTATATGCCTCTAGTGTAGTGAGTAAATGAAAGAGGAGATCTATTAAACAAAGGAATAATAGAGAAATAACAATTAGAATCTCAGAAATAAGAATAGAATTAATGCAAGAACACCCCCTAGATGGGTTGAGATGCTCAACAAAAGAATCAGCAGAAGACGTAAGGAGAGAAACTAGATTTTGGCAAGATAATCTGAGGATTGTTGACCTAGAAAAAAACATAGTGAAAAGGAGAATCTGTGCATCATATTTTAGGAAATCATATAGGGAAATAACTCAGAAACTTTGGCAAAAGAGGGAAAAGACATGTTATTTGGATGACGTTTGAGAAATGCTAAATCATTCTCCCCCCCTGCCCTCCCGCCATGGAAATTACCTATGGTTGTCCTCATTTTGTTTTCTCAATGACTTTTACAAAAAATGAAACATCTAGAGACAAAAGCCTTTCCCCCACTTTTTTTCATTAAATGACAGCTTTCCATGGCATAAGGACTTGCTTACATTTATTAGTTTCTTCTGTTTATCATGTTTATATTTCAAAGACCCTATTCACCTCTGGTTTCTTATTAGGGATAACTTAAAAACCTGAGAACTTATTGAAATTCCATCTCTTTTTATGCACTAGTATGATCAACTTTGAAATGTGTTTTCTTTGATTTTCAGAAAACCAAATTCCAATATTTTATTTCATTTTTCATCATCAATGAGAAATATGCAGATGAAAAATGTAATCCTGCATGATTCAAATTAGTGTTCCCTCCCTCTCTCTCTCTTTCTCTCTCTCTCCCCCCCATCTCTCTCCATACATACATGCATGTAGATGCATATATGATTGCCTGTTAATTGTTCTTTGCAAACCTATTCCTTTGAAATTCTAGATCTTGGTGAATACATTGCTGGGTAATACTTGGTTTTAAGTAAAAGTTGATTCTAAGTAGATTGGTTCTAAATAGTGGAAAAGGGGTCTATTTTTGAATAAAGGAGGAATCTGGAACTAGATTACTTCAAACAAAATAAACACCCATTACCTAACACTGATTTATGAAAAGCAAATATAGTACTTTCAAGGAAAGGAAAACAAATACTTATTATGTTAATGATTACTATAATAAATGCTTAATAATTACAACCTTGACTATTAATGGGCTACATTCACTAACAAAAAGAAAAGACACATACAATACATTAGAAAAAAGAAACTAACAAATTATTTCATGCAGGAAATACAATTATAGCATGGATAAACATAGAATTTAAACTTAAACATAAAGGAAGGGCTGGAATAAAATTCATTATCTTACAACTAAATCCAAAAGGACAGGAGTTATAATCATTATTTCAGAAAAGCCAAAGCAAAAGTAAATATTGTCAAGGAAAATAAGGAAAGTATTATACATAAAGGCATCAGATATAATAAAATAAGATGTCAAAGGTCTAAGTTTTTTTTCTTCTATGTTGGAGCTCAACCTAGGCAGATAGTAATCCCAATATAATTTGGAGTCTTAAGGAGTTTCCTGAAGCTTAGGTGACATGCTTGTGATCATACAACCAATTAACAGAGACAAAACTTGAATCTGGGCATTTATGATTCTACCAACATACTATACAAGACATATCATTTAAATACTTAAAATAATAAATGTAAATGATAATTTGAGGTGATATTAATGAGCCTAAAGGAGGCCTTGATAAATATAACAGGAAACTAAATGAAAGTGGAAATTATGAATCTCAATCAATAAACATTTATTAAACATGTATTACTGTATGTCAGACACAGTGTTGTGTTGAAATTGATCACAGTACCAGAAAAACTAGATATAATAGACTTATGATGTTATTTATCCTTAATTTTCAAAGAGGACCAATGACATCATGGGGTGATATCTTGACTCCTTTGTGAATTAGATTTATGTGAGGCTAAGTTGCACAAAGTCATTATCCTTAGTCTATATTCCAGAGGCAATAAAGTCTAGTGGCAATACAAAAGTCAAGATGATTGGTGATGGCCTGGGTTTCATTGGATGACCTTGATGTCTTTCATGTCTGACCAAGCTCTAAGTTCTCTATACTGTCAGCTTTGGCTGCCTTCCTGGCCATTGGAATAAATTATCATCCATCTATTCAGCTGGAGGAAGTCTTCACATGCTCCCCTACCATACCAACAGGTTTGAGGACTATCGGTCACCCTCAATATGATACCCTTAAAGACTTGGATGGGAATATAAAAGAATAGAATTGTATTGCAGGTAAATAATAGGGTATAGTTGCAAAAGCCTGTTAAATGCTAGGGCACAAAGAATTAAAAAATAAATGTAGAAAATCAGAAATATTTCATTATTACTATTTTCTTTTTGTTCTAATTTGTGATTTGATCAGTTTATGTAATTATGGGTGTGATAATTTTCTCCACTGATACAGAATAATACACAATCTATAAGGTATCATATTAGAGAATTAAGGCACTGAAAGGTTAAATGATTTGCCTATGGTTATACAGCTAGCATTCATCAGAAGCAGGACTTTAACAGGGTTTTTCTGACTCCAACACCATGTTTCTAGCAACTATGTCACATTACCTCTCACATGGCTATGTACATATCCCGATTAAAATGGTACTGTATCAGAGATATATAAAAAAAACTATCTAAAACTATATGGAAACTAAATAATAGTATCCTAGATAATGAATGGATCAAAGAAATTTCATAGAAATAACAAACAATTATACTAAAGAGAATGATGTTAATTGGCTAATTTTATTGCATATTCCATTTTTACAGGAAAATTTGTAGGTCTGAATACTTATATTAACAGAAGAGAAAAATAGAGGATTGATGATTTAAATATGCAATAAAAAACTAGAAGATGAACAAATTAATGAACTTGAAAAAGCACAAAACTCAACATTTTGAAAGTTAAAGGAAGGAAATAAAATTGAAAATGTAATACAACATAAAAAACTTATGTTAAGCACCTACTATGTGCCAGGCATTACGCTAAGCACTGGGGATATAAATAAGAAAAAAAAGACATTCTCTTACCTCAAAGAGCTTACAATCTAATACCAGTGGTTCTCAACCTTCCTAATGCCATGACCCTTTAATACAGTTCCTTATGTTGTGGTGACCCCCAACCATAAAATCATTTTCATTGCTACTTCATAACTGTAATTTTGCTGTTGTTATGAATTGTAATGTAAATATCTGATATGCAGGATGTATTTAAATTGAACATAACCCACAGGTTGAGAATTGCTGTAGACAAAGACAATACACAAAAGAAGCTGAAAAGTGGAAGGAGAAAGTAATTAGTGGAGGGCAGTAGGGCAAGATGGTGGTAGAATTGAATCTCAAGAGTGCATTTGGTAGGAGATGGTTGGGTTGCAAGACCTCTTTACATGGAAGCTTTAGGAGGAATTTTTGGTTAGTTTTCTTTTTCTTTTCTCCTTCCTTCCTTCCTTCCTTCCTTCCTTCCTTCCTTCCTTCCTTCCTTCCTTCCTTCCCTTTATTACCTAGCTCTCCAATTCAAGAGGAAGAACTACTGAGGTTACTAGTGAGGTGTCAGTACTGAAGTTAATGAAATCTTTGGGATGAATTTCCTGGTGATGATCTTTTACCGGGGCATGATGATAATGGAGTAGAATTCAAGGAGTTCATTGCTGGGAAATGACCGGGCTTTGAACCCTTTTTAAATAGGAAACTTAACAAAAAGCAAAACTATTGAGATGATAAACAAGGAATTGCAGGGCCAACAAATCTTACAAGCTATTAACTAACATGATTAAAATGAAAGAGGAAAAAAAAACAAATTTACTAAGTTCCAAAATGAGATGGAAACTCACATGGAATAGGGAAGAAATGAAGAAAATTATTCAAAAATTACTATAGCTGATTATATGACTATAATGAATGGATATTTACAAAAATATAAAATATCCAAACTAATAAAATAGGAAATATTGCCCAGTCTCAGAAAAAAAACAAAACAATTGATTTAGGCACAATTTCAATTTACACGACAAAGCAATAATTACATTAGCTGTCTGGTGCTGGTTATAAAAAAGGGAGATGAATGCAACAGATAATATAAACTGGACCTTGAAGCACAAGTATTTGAAAGCTTAATGTTAACTAAGTCCAAAAATACAAACAAGTAGGGAATGGACCCTTTATTCCATAATAACTGAAAGGAAGACTAGAAAGCTGTTTGTTGGAAAGTAGGAATCTTATATCATATAAGAAAATAAATTCCAAATAGACAACCAATCACAAGTTAAATATAAAAATGTCACAAAGGGGCAGCTAGGTGGTGCAGTGAATAGAACACCGGCCCTGGAGTCAGGAGCACCTGAGTTCAAATCCAGCCTCAGACACTTAACACAAAAACTAGTCATGTGACCTTGGGCAAGTCACAACCTCAATTGCCCTCCAAAAAGCAAAAAAATAAAAATAAAAATGTCACAAAGGAAAACACGATTGTATCTTTCACAACTGTAGATTGTGGAAGCATCTATATTCAGACAGGGATAGAGACATTTATAAAAGAAAAAAAACACACAATTTCAATCTTGCAAAGTTTAAAAGCTTTTTGTAGAAAATGCAGTTAAAATTAGAAATAAAGATATTCATTGAAAAAAGTCTTTCTCTGGACAATCTCTGATAAAAAATTGACATCCATTACCTATAGGGACTTGATTAATTAAGACTGAGTCATTACTCAATAGTCATAGGGTAAAAATCATATGATCAAATACTTTCTAAAAGGAAAAATTAAAACTAGAAACAACTTGAAAAATGTCCAAAATCACTAACAATCAGAGAACTGAAACTTATTACAATTCTGTGGCCTCCACTAATGCTTATCAAATTCTCAAAGACAATAAAGGATGGAAAAACTCAAAATACAAAGATCCGTGGGAAGATAGCTGTTGATTCATTGCTGATAGAGCAGCAAATTGGTCTGTTTGGGTCCAACATCTGGAATTTCAAATTTCAACTTGTTAGAAAACAATTTTAAATTATACAAGGAGAGTTACCATATTGTTTACATCTTTTAATCCCTCGGTTATTTTGGGAGGTTTATACCCCAAGAACGGTAATAAAAGCAAGGAAAAATCAACATGTATAAAAATATTCATAGCAATGGTTTTGTTAATAAAAAACCCTAGAAATAAGATACATACCTGATTATTGGTAAATAGCTGAATGAAAGATATATTGATATAGGAGATGGTTACTTGATTTCATAAACCACATTGAACATGAATAATTCAGATAAATGTGGGAAGTTATTATGAATTAATACAGACTGAAGAAAGTAGCACCAAATGAGTAACATACACAATGACTGAAAGAATGTAAATAAAGACAACAGGAAAATATAACAAAATTCATACCAAATGTCATGGACAGTCTTGGCAACAAATTATTAAAGCTATATATTTCCCTCTGTATTAAGAATCAGTAAGTTCAGAAAATGGAACTCTGTCAGTTATGCAGCACCTCCTCTAGGCTTATGCCCCGTTCAACTTGCATTTGCATTCACAGAACTGGGTACCCAGAGGGTGACTCACTACCCATAATGTTGTAGGGATAATGTTGTGGGGCTGTATTTCTAACACTATTACTCCTGAAGACACCCCTCCCCAAGTTTGCTTCCCATTAATTATTGGTTAGTTAACTCCTCTAGCTTTTTGAAAAGATATTTACTGAGAAGATTTGACAAGAACAGCTTTTAGAAAAACATTTTCAGCAAGTTTCAGGTATGCTCTCTGAAAAAAATATACTCTTTCTAGAATGTCACCCTTTGGGTGACCACCTCTCTGCATCCATTTTCTTCAGAGTGACTCTAGTCCTAGTTGGAGACATTTTCTCCATTCTCCAGTTTCTGATCCCATTTGCATGCATTCATTCAAATATTACAACTAGAAGGGAATTTAAAGATCATCTGAATTAACCCCTTCATTTTACAGACAAGGAAATGGGGCTGGAGAGTGAAAAATTTTTCTCAGACTCACTTGACGTGCAGATGACAGAATAAAGCATTGAATCCAGGTCTTACAACTTCAACTCCAAGCAGACTGTCTAGCCTAAGGACTGATAAGTCCATTCTTCCCAATATGATCTGCTTCTGGTCAAATATCACCAATGATGCTTTCAATGATGGGGGTGAAAGGAGAGAGAGAAGCATAAATTTAACAATATACCAGTGAGTCTATTTGATTGTTGTTATTGTTTATCCTTTGTTCGTGAAGAGTACCAATGACACCACAAGAATGAGATCTTGATTGTGTATGAATTGGATTTAAGGCAGACATGCACAGTGTCAAATAAGACTAGTGGAAAGATAAAAGTCAAGAGGACCAGCCAAGGCCCAGGATACAGTGGCCTATCATAATTAAGGTCTTTCTCAGTTCTCAGTTTTTCCGTAACAATGAACATTCAATGACTAAGGGCTAGGTAAGAATTGAGAAAAAAAGGTCTGGTTTCCATCACAAAAATATTAATCTGGAAGGGGAAGATTCTCAGAGTTTCTGATGAAAACAGAAGATAATTGCTATCCACTTATTTTGAATGGAATGATAGAAGGAAGATAGAAGGGGAGTGGGAAGGAACAGTGTTGTACTAGGAATTATAGATATAGCAATTATGCAACTGATGCAATTGCTTCCAAATTCTATTTGAATTGATCTTTTTCAATTCAAATAACATTTCTTAAGCATCTATTACAAGTAATTCATTGTACTGGGCATATGAAGACATTTATTCACAATTATCACGTTTGCAAAGCACATTATATAAATTATCTCATTTGATTCTTGTTAACACTCAGTGAGCAGTAGTAGGTACTTGAAGTAATTATTTTTCCCATTTTCCAGAAATAGTCCCTTCCCCTAGGGACCTTATAGTTTTCTATTTGTGTGTGTGTGTGTGTGTGTGTGTGTGTGCTCATGTGTGTGCAAACTTATGACATGTACACAGACAAGTTTAATTCAAAGTAGGGTGTGTTGGAGGCAAAGGAATGATTCATGTAAAATGTTTTAGGAAAATTTAAGGGGAAAAGAAGACACTGACATCTGTGAGAGATCAAGAAAGCATTCATGGAGAAAGTAGCTCTTGAGCTGGATCTTGAAAAGAGATTTTGAGAGGTGGAGATGATGAGTATTATAATTCCAAGAATGAAGGATGGCATGTGGGAATGCATGGCAAAAGTAGATTGCATATTGAACTAAAGGAAGAAGACTAGCTAAAAAACCCAGTTAGGCTGGAACGTGGAGTGCATGAGGGAGGACAAAGTGAAATGTAGCTTGAGAGGGAACTTAGAACTAATCAATCAATCAATCAATAAGCACTTAATTGAGTTCTTGTTATATGTCAGGTGCCATGCTAAGCACTGGAGATAGAAATACAAAAAATAAAATATTCACTGCCTGCAAGGATTTTATATTTTTTTTTGAAGATACAGCATGTATACAGATAAGTAAAGTCTTAAAATGTGGAAATTAAATACAAAGTAATTTCAGGGAATGAAATACTAACTAAGAAAATTGGGAAAACTTCTTGTGGTAGGTAGCATTTGATTTGAGTCTTAAACAAATAATACTTTCCAATATTACGTGTTGTTTCATCCCACATGTTTTAGCATTTGATTTTATCTTTATTATGCATAATTCTTTTATGCATGTTTTGTCTCACAAACTAGACAATAATTACTGGGAGTATTGGAACACCATTTTATATTTTTCTTTTATCACTCATAGCTATTATAATCATGAGAACATTCATCTTAAGGTCAGGAACTATGTTTTATTCATTTTTGGTTGGCTCTCAGTACCCAGCAAAGTGCCTTGCATATAATGGGTACTGAATATGTATTTATCAGACAAATTAATGAATAAATTCTTAATACTATACTTCTATTATTTCAGTTTAAGTTCATTTTGAGATGAACAATTCAGAATGTTAATTCCAATTGAAAACATAGTGTTTTATGATTAGGTTACCTAATTAGTCTTTATCAACTTTTGATATTTCTCAAAGACATACATTAAACAAGATACCATGCTATCAAAGTGTACAACCACAAAAATGAATAAGAGGAAATTCTTGACCTCAATAAGATTCAAGTCCATTACAACAGATGAGATATGGATAGATAGATAGATAGATAGATAGATAGATAGATAGATAGATAAATAGAGAGACAGGCAGGAGTGGGGAAGGACCTATTATTTCAGTGTTTTAGGGTACTTTCAGATGAGGAAACTCCCACTACCAATTTGGGTCTTCATGATCTAGTCTTAATAAGATGACTAGGATACTGCTAAGTGACTTGCCCAGGGGGAAAAAAAAACAGTAGGTATCTAAGGTGACATTTGAACCCAAGTCTCTGCAAGTCTGAGACTAGCTTTCTATTCACTCTACTACACTGCCTCTGAAGATATCTATTTCTATCGCTATTCATCTATCTGTCTGTCTATCAGAATATAGGGTAGTACATAAAGGTCCTAGGAGTTGTGCAGATCTTATATATTCATTCAGAAAAAGAAGAGATCATTTTTGATCAGAATAATTCACAGTAAAAATGACATTTACCCTGTACCTTCTTATATCTCACTCCCTTTTGTTTGCTTTATTAAATCAAAATTTATCATACATTATTTTCAAAAAACAAAACAAAACAGTCATTGATTGTTCAGCCAAGATAGAATCTTAAAGGCAGGGACTCCTCAGACCTTTCTGAAATTCCTTTCCAAACAACTTTAAAATAACACTTCAAAATGAATTATGGAGTGGCAGAACCAACAAAAGGATGTGACAAAATAATTATCCAGCCCAAGGCAACAAAGAAGGCAGACAGGAAAGTATTATCTTAATGCAGTGAAAGTGGAGTGGAGTCCAGCACAGACTGAGCCAGGCAAGCCAGCAACAGGATGCCTATCATAAGCCAATATTGCTCTAGCAAACCAGCATCAGGACACAACCAGGTAAACCAGCAACAGGCCTTCGGGGTGTCTGAATTGACAGCAGTGACTTCCAGAGCTCTCAGCCCATAGACAATAAAGAGTTCCAATTAGAGGGAGATTATAGGGGTCTCTTTGCTGACACCAGAAGCAGGACTGTGTTGCATTGCCCATATGAGGATCTGAGATGTAGGCCGGGGTCACAGTCCCAGGGTGAGGAGGAGGACTAGCACGCTAGAGCTCACAGCCACAGTGGCCACAGTTCCAGAGTGGCAAAGAATGTTTGAGGTTGCTTACAAATCATAGCACAGGCCAGAAAATCAATGACTTCACCTCTCTTTAGATCATACCACCTTGAAAGAACTGAAAACTTAGAGAATCCCAGGACTAGCTCTGAAAACAATAGCACAAAAAACATGAAGCTTGGAACAATGCCCCACTCCATCCCAAGAGCAGAGTCTAATTTTACCATAAAAGTGGAGGTCAAGAAATAGGCTTTAAAAACGATCAAACAAGCAACGACAAAAAAAGAACCTGACCATAGAAAGTTACTATGGTGACAGGGAAGATCAAAACACAGACTCAGAAGAGGGCAATTATGTTTAAAACAGCTATATGCAAAGCCTTGAAGAAAAAAGTGAATTGGTCTCAAGTCTCAAAAGATTTATTGGAAGAACTCAAAAAGGATTTTAAAAATCTAATAAGAGAGGTAGAGAAAAAAATTGGGCCACAAAATGAGAGATGCAAAATAATCATGAAAAAAGAGGTAATAGCTTGGTAGAGAAAGCACAAAAAATAGGGAAAAGACATATATAAATTAACTGAAGAAAACAATTCCTTAAAATTGACCAAATGGAAAAGGAAGTCTAAAAGCTAAATGAAGAAAATAATTCCTTCAAAATTAGAATTGGCAAGTGGAACCTAATAACTTCATGAGGCATCAAGAAATAAAACATAAAATTTTTTTAAATGAAAAAATAGAAGAAAACATAAACCATCTTATTGAAAAAATAGATCTAGGAGAGATAATTTAAGAATTACTGGATTACTTGAAAGTCACAATAAACAAAGAACTTAGACATCATCTTTCAAGAAATTATCATGGAAAACTGCCCTGATATTCTAGAACCAGAAGGTGAAATTAAAATGGAAAAAATCCATTAATCACCACCTGAAAGAGATCCCAAAATGAAAACTCCCAGGAATCTTATAGCCAAATTCCAGAACTTCCAGGCCAAGGAGAAAATATTGCAAATAGCCAGAAAGAAACAATTCAAATATCATGGAGCCACAGTCAGGATAATACAAGATATATAAGCTCCTATGTTAAAGAAATAGAGGGCTTGGAATATCATATTCCACAGGAAAAAGGAGCTGGGATTACAACCAGGAATCACTTATTCAGCAAAATTGAGTATAATCTTTCAGGGGAGAAAATGGATATTCACTGAAATAGAGAACTTTCAAGCATCCCTGATGAAAAAAAAACTGAATAGAAATTTGACTTCCAAATACAAGACTCAAGAGAAACAGAAAAGATAAACAGAAAAGAGAAATCATAAGGGATTCAATAAGGTTACACCAATACATTCCTACTTGGGAAGATGATACTTATAACTCCTAATACTTTATCATTCTTAAAACCATAAGAAGCAGTATACATAGACTGATGGTACAGGTGTGAGTTGACTATGATGGGATGATACCCCCAAAACAAAAACAAAATTAAGGAATGAGAAAGAGAGATTCACTGGGAAAAGAGGAAGGCAAAGGTAGAATGGAATAAATTATCTTACAAATGAGAGTCGTGAAAGAACTTTTACAGTGGAAGGGAAGATGGAGGTGGTGGTGACAGGCAACACTTGGACCTTTCTTTCATCGGAGTTGATTGAAAAGAGAATGACATACACACTCACTTGGGTATTGAAATCTATCTTACCCTAGAGAGAAGTAGGAGGGGATGGAGGAAAAGAAGGAGGAAGGAGCTGATAGAAGGGAAGGAATATTGGGGGAGGCAGTGGTTAGAAGCAAATCACTTTTACAGAGTGAAAAGGTGAAAGGGGAGAGGGAGAGGGAGAAAGAATGGGATGGAGGGAAATGCACAATAGTTATAACTGTGAGTGTGAATGGAATGAACTCGCTTAGAAAATGGAAGTGGCTAGCAGAATGGATTAAAAACCAGAATCTTATTATATGTTGTTTACACAAAATACATTTGAATCAGAGAGATACATACACAGAGTAAATGTAATGGGCTGGAGCAGAATCAATTATGCTTCAGCTGAAGTGAAAGAAAATTAAAGCACAAGTTAGCAATCATAAGCTCAGAAAAATCAAAAGCAAAAAATAGACATAATTAAAAGATATAAGGGAGGAAACTGCATCTTTCCAAAAGTTACCATAGACAATGAAGTAATATCAACACCAAAGAGATATGTGCCCCATGGTATAGCATCCAAATTCCTTAAGGAAAAGTTAAATGAGTTAAATGAGGAAATAGTAAAACTATGCTAGTGAGGAACTTCAATTTTCCCTTTTCAGAGTTAGATAAATTTAACCACAAAACAGATAAGAAACCAGTCAAGGAGATTAACAGAATTTTAGCGAAGTTAGATATAATAAACCTCTGAAGGCAACTGAATGAGGATATAAAGGAATATGCCCTTTTCTCAGAAGTACATGGCACCTACACAAAAACTGACCACATATTAGGTCATAAAAATCTTATAATAAAGTGCAGAAAAGCACAGATATTGAATGCATCACTTTTAGATTATAAGACAATAAAAATTATATCAATAAAGGACCATGGAGAGATAGATTAACAATTATTTGGAAATTAAATAATCTAATCCTACAGAATGGATGAGTCAAAGAATGAATTATAGAAGCAATCAATACTTTCATTAAAGAGCATGACAACAATGAGACAACATAGTAAAATTTTTGGTATTAAGTTTATGAGGCCAGATTTTAAATCAGGTCCTCCTGATTCCAGAGCTGGTTGCTTTCTCTACTGCACCATTTATTCATATCTTTTTGACTCAATTATTCCTCTATATTTTGAGACTAGTGACAGAAAAAGTTCCTATATCTCAGAATGATCACAGCAGTTCTTGGAACAATAAACTGGGGAAAAAAGGGTGCCTGTAAATTTAGAAATGACTGAACAAATTAAGGTATATGAAAGTGATGGAATGTTTTTGCATCAAAATAAAACAAATAGGAACAGTACAAAGAAGCATGGAAAAACTTGCCTGAAGTGTTCCAAGATAACAATATGCCTAGTGACAATGTAAATGATAAAAACAGTAAAACTCCTTATGCCTCACTATCACCTTTAGAATCAAATATAACCTTCTGTGTTTGGCTTTTATAGATCTTCACCACCTGGACACAACCTTCCTTTCCAACTTTTATTTACATATGGCAACTCTATTTACATTCTGACATACAACTGCATTGAACTTCTTGCTATGCATTTTCCCCCTCTAAATAGAAAGCTGGGAAATATATATGTTGAATATAGCCAGATGTAGTTGCTATTATTTGACTTTAATTAAAACTTACATTTAAACAGGAGAGACAACATGCAGATACATACATATATATATATATATAACATACATATCAATATTATAAAACACATTATTATAATTAGTGGTTCAAATATTGGGATAATGTGCTATGATTAGAAAGGTTAATGTGCTATGATAGAAAAGAATAGAGAGATTGACTCAAAAATAAAATATGAGCAAAAGCCCAAAAAGCGTATATTATCCTTGACCTAATGATAAGGCATCATTGCTTAAAGCCACTACAAGGTTTGTATAATATAAAAATAATGCTCAAGTCAGGCATGTGGAAATAAATCTGGATCTACCTGATGCCAAACATCTGTAGAAAACTTCTGCTAGATTTTCCAGTGTAACAAAAGCCAGAGCTGTCTGTCCTTGGGTAAATAAAACATCTGGATTTCTGAATGAGTTTTTCAGTTCTCATCTGCTCACTGGGCTTTATATGGCTACAAAACTTTTCCAGACCCTAAACTGCCTCATAAGCACCATATAATCACACTGTTATTTAAGTGGAAGAAAATATCAAGATTCTTATTTAAAAGTATGTCTGTTGCATTTTTCTATAACCATTTTGATTTGACTGAAAAAAATCATTCTTGAGGTAATGGATCTGGATTAAAGGGACCTTCGCTCAAATCCTAGCATCAACACTTACTAGCTTGTTAGATCATGGGCAAAAATACTATTCTGAGACTCATTTTTCCCATGTGCAAAATCAAATTAAATTACACATTTATTAGGTACATATTACATGCAAAGTACTTTGTAACATGGGTAAAACTAACACTTGTACCATCTTACAAAATTTTTATTTATAAAAAAAGTGCTTTGAAAAATTAAAAACCCTGTGTTAAGCACAATCAAGCAAACATTTATTCACTTACTATGCGTCAGGAATCATGCTAGGTCCTAGAATGACAAAAGCAAAAGTGAACTAGTCATTATGCCAAAGGAACATATATTTTTGCAAAGGAAACAGTATGCATCTATCTATGTATATAACTGACACATAAATCAGCGCATACAAACCATTTATCAAGCAGATACAAGGTAATATTGGAGCAGAAAACAGTGACAGCAAAACGCCTCTACAAGTTGCAAAAACTTGGTACTGAATTCCTAGTAACACATAACTTGATGTCTAGAATTGTGCATGAGAACCTCATTATCTTTCATTTATTAACAAATGACAAGTTCTCACACTATGTAGATTTCAAAATATCTTTGAGAACTCAACAAACAAATTGTTGGAATAAGTTGGAATATAATCATAGATCAAACTATTGCCAATCATTCAAATAGTCCACAAAAACTCAAGAACATTTAAAATAGATATCATCATGTCAAATACAATCTCCAAACTACATGGTTTGAGAAACTTTCAAATACAGAGATAGAAGAATTAAAATCAATTGGATAGATATTAAAGTACATATCATCTCTATCATTTGATCTGTTGTGGCAGTTACACTAATGATGCTTTCAATAATCCTACAGAAGATGAGCTTATATCCTAATAGATTTATTCAACCACAAAAGGAGTTCTTTTATCTACTTGTGCAATAGAAAAAAATTTATCTACTTGTGCAGTAGAAAAAATAATAACAAAATTCCCCTGAAAGAACAAAAAGTGAAGAATATCAAGAAAATCAGTGAAGAATAATAGAAGTGACTTGTCCTAAATTCATAAAACACCTGAGAACATAATAACAATAATAATATGAATAAAAAAAATAACTGACATTTATATTTCAATACTACAATAAATCGCTTGTATGACTTTATGACATTGTATCACAGCGTATTCACTGATACAAAAGATATTGCAAACTATACATACATGAACCTTTTGTGTGACTATTACCTGATCCTGTGAGGTGACCATTGTGGGGTATCTAACATGTGAGGGGCCTCCATTTAACTCTTTTTTTTAAGTTAAAAGAATATTTATTTATTAAAAACATTCATTTAAAAGAAAGGTTCTAAATTCTCTCCCTCCCTCTCACCACTCTTTTTCCATAGAAAAGACAAGAGATGTGATAGGAATTATACATGAGAAATTATGTGAAACTTATTTCAATATTACCACATTGCAAAAGAAAAGCAATAAAAAATTTAAAAAGTAAAAAAAACAAGTGCTTTAATTTGTACTCAGACTCCATCAGTTCTTTCTCTGGAGGTATAAGGCATTTTTCATCATGAGTCCTTTGGAATTGTCTTGGATCATTGTATTGATCAGAATAGGGAAGTCATTCACAGTTGATTACCCTTATAATATTGATGTTACTGTGTACAATACTGTGTACAATGCTCACTTCACATTACATCAGTTCATATAAGTCTTTCCAGCTTTTTGTTAAACATTCTGCTCAATATTTCTTATGGCAAAATAGTACTCTATCACAATCATTTACTTGAACTTGTTCAGCCATTCCTTGATATCAATATCAATGATTCCAGTAATATTTTCATTATATGATATATAATATTTATTATATTTGCATAACATAAAATAGAATACACAAAATATATTATATACAAAAAATATAAAATATAATATTTTATTATTTATGAAAGTATCAATAATCAATCATCCCCTCAATTTCCAATTCTTTGCCACTGCAAAAAGAGTTGCTATACTTATTTTTTGTACACATAAGTACATAGTTCAAAATTGTTGTCCAGAATGGCCAAATCAGTTCACAATTACACCAATAGAATATTAGTGTCCCTATTTTTCCACATCCCCTCCAACATTTGTCATTTTTCCTTTTCTGTAGTGTTAGTCAATATGATAGGTATGAGGTGGTACCACTGAGATTTTTTTTTTAATTTACATTTTTCTAATCAGTGATTTATAGCATTTTATCATATGATTTTAGATAGCTTTGATTTCTTCTTTCTTCATATTCTTTGACTTTTTCACTTGGGGAATGACTCAAAGTCTTATAAATTTGACTCAGTTTTCTATATATTTGAGAAATGAGACCTTTATCAGAGATACTGGATGTGAAATTTCACCCTTGTTATCAGCTTTCCATCTAATCTTGGCTGCAGTGATTTTGTTTTTAAAACATTTATTTAATTTAGTGTAATAAAATTATCCATTTTACATCCCACAATATTCTCTATCTCTTGTTGAGTCATAAAATCTTTCCTTTTCCATAGATCATATAGGTAAATTATTCCATGCTTCCCTAATTTATTTATATCACCCTTTATGTCTAAATCATGGTCCCATTTTGACTTTCCCTAGGTATACAGTGTGAGATGTTGGTCTATACATAGTTTCTGCCAAACTGTTTTCCTAGCAATTTGGTCAAATGGTGAGGTCTCATTTCAAAATCTTGGATCTTTATATAATATATATTATACCAGATTATTATGCTCATTTACTATTGTGTATTGTGTAATTAATCTATTCCACTGATCCACCATTCCTCTTTGTCTCTGCATTTTTTTTGTAATAGTTTAATTTTTATAATCAGTTCTAGTCCTGGGGTATGGTGGATGGTGCCTCTGACCTCAGATCCTCCTCAGTCCTCTCCTCTAACCTTGAATTCAAACCAAGACCTCCAACCTCTTCTAAGTGCCCACAGCCATCAGAGTTCCCACTCCACTGGTTCTGCACTCCCCACTTTTGTGCTGGTTCCTTTTTGCCCTCACCATGTCTCTCCATCTCTGCAGTACTGCTGGGTCATGAGTTCGTTTCTTGTCCTAAGTGGTTCCCTAAGATCTTCTCCAGATTAGAAACCCAATTTTGCTCACTATCCCCCAGAGTAAAACTTCCATGGAGGCAGCCTCCCAACCTGGCTAACCCCAGGGCTTGCAGCTTGTTGTTTAAGTAGTTCCTAGCCTGGAGGTATTTACTCTTCAGAGGGAAGAAATCTGGTCCTGGGATTTTTCTTCAAATCTTCTCAGATTGTCACAGAAGGTCCCCCATCCTTCCCTTACTCATTTATTTTCACTTCATTGTGTTTGCCCTAAGGTACTTTTTTATCTCCTTTTTTGAGGAAAATTTGGAGAGTTTGAAATTTTCTGACCTACTCCACCATTGTCCCAGAATCCTCTACTCTAATTTTTAAGCTATACTTCAATGGCCCTTTATGGAATGTAGTTTTTATTGCATTATGGTCTGAAAAGATGTCTAAATATGTCTGCTTTTCTGAATTTCTTTGAGATATTTTCATATGCTAAAATATGGTCAATTTTTTGAAGGTGACATGTGTGATTGAAAAATAAAAAGGTATACTCCTTTCTATTCTTATTCAGTTTTCTCCAGAGGTCTATCATATTCAACTTTTCTAAGATTCTTTTCATCTCCTTGACTAATTTCTTATTTATTTTGTGGTTATATTTATTTAGCTCTGAGAGGGGAAAGTTGTGGTCCCCCAGTAATACTGTTTCACTGTCTACATCCTGTGATTCTTTTAATTTTTCCTCTAAGAATTTAATTGCTATGCTATTTGGTGCATATCTGTTCAGAACTGATATTACATTTTTTCTGTGCCAAGATGGTGGCACAGAAGTAGCAAAACTCCACAGCTCTCCCCATAACCACCTCAAATACATATAAAATATGTAATCTAAACAAATTTTAAAGCTCCAGAACTCACAAAATGACAGACTAACAAAGCTCTCACTGAAGGCAGCTTGGCAGGCAGATGGAAAGGGGTTCATTGCAGCATGCTGGGAGCCCAGACCAGCACCTCATGAACCCACAGCTGGAGCCCTAGGGCCACCAGAACAATTCATGGCTGGAGCTCAAATCACGGGCAGCTGTGGCATTTTCCAGAATTACCGACCCATAAGAAACAAGGACTAAGTGAAAGGTCAGTAGAACTCAGAAAAATTTGGGGGAGAGCATCTGGCCAACTGCCCCAGGGCTAAAAGTGGCTGAAGCAGAGGGCCTTCAGCTGCCTCCATGTGGTTGCTTCTGAAGCTCCTGGCCAGCAGATTGCAGGGGGACCAAGTGATCATTCAGAGGCTAAGTGTTCTTGCCTTGAGATGCCTGGATTGGGATCATAGTCTTGCATGGTGGTCCTGAGGTGCGTTTTCAGTGAGCCAAAGCTGGTAGAGGCTGCAGAAATGGTGGCCTCCTAATGGCTCCAGCAGCTGTGAAAACCCCAGAGATTTCAGACAGAGTTTTCCCCTCTGAAGGCATAGTTCTACTGAACCTAAAAGTCAAGTAATTGACTGGCAACATGAACAGGCAAAGGAAGCAAAGTAAGAAGAGCAATCAAACTTTAGATTCCTTTTTGGGGGAGAAAAAAGATCAAAGCAGGGAATGGGAGGAAGACAACACCGTCAGAACTCCCACACCAAAAGCTTCCAAGAAAAATGTAGATTTTTTACAAGCCATAGAGCAGCTTAAGAAGGATTTTGAAAACCAAAGAAGTACAGGAAAAATTGGGAAGAGAAATGAAAATGATGCCAGAAAATCATGATAAGAGAGTCAACAACCTGAATGAAGAAAATAACACCTTAAAAAAAAGATTAACTCAAATGGCAAAAGAGGCCCAAAAAGCCAATGAGGAGAAGAATGCCTTAAAAATTCAAATTTGCCAGATGGAGAAAGAATCTCAAAAGC
>CM053584.1:233147741-233157798 GCA_028627135.1 Pseudochirops cupreus
ACTGCCTCTGACGCTGCTTCCAGTCAGCACCGCAGGGAGACTAGCTTGGTTCCGGGCGTTCTCTTGCTCCACCCCTTCCTGCTACATCAGCAAGCTCAAGGGGCGTGGAAGATCTTCAAATCCCAGTATCATTACACCTGGCTGTCTAGCTGTCATTCCTCATCCTCGCCGTATGACCAGCCCATGTTCTCTTCCACTCCTGCAACCCCTGAGAACATCTACTTCTTTTTTTCTTCAAAGTTCCTCCTTGGTTGTGTCTCACAGCCTGCTCATACCCACAGTGTGCCTCTTCATTTCTCTCTGTACAAAGTTCATTTTGAATTCTCCACAGACTGTTGTATTCTATATCTTGTTGATGAACAGGAACACCAGTAAACTGTCAGCATTAAAAGCATTTCCTTTTGCTTTCATAAGCTTGAGGACGACAAATGAACTTTGCAATCTCCCGAAAGCAATACAGTTCATTCTCATCTTCCTCTTTATCTCTAGATATGAGTCACTGTCCATCTATCCTGCCTGACTCTGATATACAAGAAAGGTTTGTTTCAGTGATCTGGGGCCTGATAGCAATAGTATTAGAAATTCATAAAGCCTTTCATATTTTTAAAACACTTTCACTTGTATTATCCCATTGGTTTTCTTATTTAAAATAACACGTAATTAATAAGTTTTCTTTTTATATCTATGTTAACACAGGAATACTGTGGTATTCCTCTGATCACCTACCCTATTGATTTTTACCAACCCCAGCAGTTTGGTTGTTGTCATTTCAGTCATGTCCAACTTTTTGATATCTAATCTGTGATTTTCTTGGAGAAGATACTGGAATGATTTACCATTTCCTTCTCTAGCTCATTTTACAGATAAGGGAACTGAAGCAAACAGGGTTAAGTGGCTTGCCCAGGGTCATATAGTTAGTGTCTGAGGTCTGATTTGAACTCAGATCTTCCTACCCCCAAACCTGGCATTCTATCCACTGTACCACCTAGTGGCCCTAGCATATTGGTAGGAAAAGGATTATTATCTTCATTTTGCCAGTTAAGAGACTGAGACATAAGGAAATTAAATTACTTACCTATAATCACCCTGTAAGTCAGCATCCGCCTGACAGAACAGAGATAGGTAAGAACTATGACAAAAATCAGCGATTTATCAATTCAAAATTTAGCATCTAAAGCAAAGTTGTCAGCAAAGAGAGTAACAAAGATTGAAGCACAGGTGGACCAAGAAATAAACATAGATGCCAAGAACAATTAAGAGAAAAGTCAGAAATGGGCATCATAGCTCCAAATACAGTGGTACAAAAGGAAGAAAAGGAAGAGCAGAGCTGATCCCTAAGCAGTAATGGATGAAGCAACAGCATCCAGGGATGAGGAGATAGTTTGACTTGCTGAGTGCTTCTCCCATGATGCTATTTTTTGTGCTGGGAGTGTTTGCTGACTCTGTCCCGGCTTGATGCCAGACAGCTGAGAAGTACCCATAACTCAAGCAGTTTCAGTCTCAGGATAATACTACACCCTGATGAATGAAGACACAACAGACCAGCAGCACATTCTGAATAATAATGTCAAATTAGGCATGAAGATAGAACATGAAGCAGGAGGTGGCAGAATTGCAGAATATGCATTGTGGAAAGGATACTGAGCGTAGAGTTGGGAAGACCTAGTTTCAAATCCTACCTCAGACAATTTCTAATTGTGGGCAATTCCTGTGAAGACTAAACAGCTGAGTGCTTCAGTTTCCTGCTGGACTGGATGACCTCTAAGGTCCCTTACAGCTCAAAATATATGACTCTCATTCTACAAACTCGAAGAAATCAGAGTCAAAATGAGTCAACATATAGATCAATAGTTAGAAAGAAAAATAGCTCATGGAAAACCAGTAAGTAACAAATCAAGCAAGAAGCATTGTACACACTCAGTGAGTCAGAAACCTGGCTGTCAGACTAAAATCAAGCTACTGATACTGACTCCACAACCACCCAAAATCAGGTCTTCATCACCTCTCCACCTGGACTATCACAATAACCTATATGGTTTCTCTAAAATCTATCCATCACTGAGAAAGCACCTTTTAGGTGTTTCCTATATGCAAAGCATTATTCTAAGTGCTGGAAATACCATGCCAAACTCAAATAGTCCCTCTTCTCAGGGAGTTTATATTCAAATAGGGAGACAACATAAATAAATTAGAACACATAAGATAAATACAGAGTAAATGGAAGTTGCCTTAGAGGGGATTGTACTAGCAGCTGAAGGGGATTAAGAATGATCTGGAGGAACTGGAATTTGAACTGAGCCTCAAGCACCCTAAGTAACAGAGCCTAAGAAAGAGCATTCCAGGCAAGGGGAATATTCAGGGCAAAGACTTGGAGAGAAGAAATGGAGAAACATCAACTCAAAATTATGTTGACTCAGTGATTCATTGTTCCCAGTCCCACTTGCCAGGCAGTGTTGGAGGAGGCTGTGTTGGGGAAGGCAACACCAAGTCTGCACCTGTTTGTATCACCTGCTCTTTGTCTGGCACTTACTGGAAATTGTCATATACTTGCTACCTTCCGGAGGAAAGGATATGCAAGAGCCCAAACTCATTTGCTGATTTGAGCTAACTAGTCTTTATCTCATTGCGAAAGTTACTTAGAAAAGCTGGCCCCACCTTGAAGCCACAGATAATCTTTAACTCATCAACTTCTTGCTACCTTGATGTACTCCTAATTCATCTTGTTCTGAGTTTTGTCTTGTTAATCAGGGTAAAAGAATAAACAAAGAATTTCCCTTCCAATAAATGGTGAAGCCAGAATGGAAATTTTTTTGGTGATTTTTACCTCTGGCTCTCACTGACTCTTACCTACAATTCCTTGCCTGAAAACAGCCTGGAGTGGAAAAAACCCTCACCCCAAATCTCTTCACTACTACCATTGCAACCGCCTCTGCCAGAAGTTAGCAAGAAGTGAAGTGAAAGAGAATTTATCTACCCAAAACTCAGGTTGGGTAAAGGAGAAATAGGTCTGAAAATCCAAAGTTTGATTTTTTATTTACTTGTACACAAAGAAAGACAAAAGAAAAGGCCTGGGGACCCACAAAGTAGTAAAGGTCTTGCATGCATTTGCAAGGGAATATCACTATTAATAGAGAAAGCTGGGAATCAAACTTCAAGAGCTTCATAAAATTCCTGCCAGAGAAGTCCAAGTAGATAAGGCTGATAGGGAATGGGAAATTTATGGAAAAAGAAAAATATATATATGCACACACACACACACACACACACACACACACACACACACACACACCCATGCACACAGGTAAGGGATGGGACCTTGGATATTTTAATCAAATATCCATTAAATTTAATTTGAAGACCTATTGCTCAGGCAAGCTTGGGATTTTCAGCACTGTTAAAAGAGCTTTGAAATGGTAATTGTCTCTAATCCTATGAAAAAGGGATTGAGGAACTGATGGTTGTTGTACTTCATTTTTGTTCTCCAGGAGGACCAAAATGACATCACTATATCAGAATCAAGGTACAGTGTGTGTGACTATGGCTGATCAAACCAATGAGTTCAGAATACTCTACCCCAAGTTGGGTGCAAATAATCCATATGAATATTTGGGGTAGATTCTCTAAATCTCAAGGGATGAAAAATGAAGATATGAAACAGCCACTAAGGGTCCATCACCTCCCCAGCTACATGAAATCACCTACCCCACACCCACCACAAACAGCACAGACTAATTGTAGAGAATGGGAATAAGATATTCACATTGAGGGGGTTGTTGTTCAGTCTTTCAGTCATGTCTGATTCTTTGTGACCACATGGACTATAGCATACCAGGCCCTTCTATCCTTCACTATCTCTTGAAGTCTGTCCAATTTAATGTTCATTGTTTCCATGATACTAGCTATCTATTTCATCCTCTACTGTCCCCTTTTCCTTGTACTTTCAATCTTTCCCAACATCAAAATTTTTCCAATAAATCCTGCCTTCTCATTATAGGGCCAAAGTATGTAAGATTCAGTTTCAGTATTTGACTTTCTAGTGAATAAACTGAATTAATTTCTTTAAGTGTTGATTTGATCTACTTGCTGTCCAAGAGACTCAAAAGTCTTTTTCAGAATCACAATTAGAAAGCATTGATTATGTGATATAACTTCTTTATAGTCCGACTCTCCCAACCATACATTGCTACTGGAAAAATCACAGCTTTAACTACACAGACTTTTGTTGACAAGGTGATGTCTCTTCTTTTTAGTGCTATTCCGATTTTCCTTAACTTTCATTCCAAGAAGCAAGAGTCTTTTAATTTCATGGTTGCAGTCACTATCTGCAAATGATCTTCAAGCCCAAGAACATAAAATCTGACACCATTTCCATTTCTTCTCCCTCTGTTTGTCAGGAACTTATGGGACCAGTTGCCCAGATCATAGTTTTTTGGATGTTAAGCTTGAAGCCAGCTTTTACACTCTCCTCTTTCACCCTCATCAAGAGGCTTCTTAATGCTTCTTCACTTTCTAATATCAGAGTGGTATCATTTTCATAACTGAGTGATATTTCTCCTGGCAACCTTAATTTTGGCTTTTGATTCATCCAGCCTGGCATTTTGCAAGGTGCAATCTGCATAAAAGTTAAATAAATAAGGTGACAATATATAACCTTATCATACTCCTTTTCCAATCTTAAGTCAGTTGTTCCATGTTTCCTTTTAACTGTTGATTCTTGACCTGCATACAGGTTCCTCAGGAGACAAGTAAAATGATCTGGTATTCCCATCTCTTTGAGGACTTGCTGTATTTTGTTGTGATCCACACAGTCAAAGGCTTTAGGCCAATGAAGTAAAAGTAATTTTTCCCCCTGGAACTCACTTGCTCTCTCCATAATCCAGAGAATTTTGGTAATTTGGTTTCTAGTTCCTCTGCCTCTTTGAAAATCAACCTGCTCTTGGGGCGGCTAAGTGGCGCAATGAATAGAGAGCACCGGCCCTGGAGTCATGAGGCCCTGAGTTCAAATCCTGCCTCAAACACATAACTCTTACTAGCCATGTGACCTTGGGCATGTCACTTCACCCCAACTGCCCTGCCCTCCCCCCTCCAAAAAGAAAGCAAAAAAGAAGAAAAGAAAATCAACCTGCTCTTCTGGTAATTCTTGGTTCACATATTCCTGAAAACTAGTTTACAGAATCTTAAGCATAACCTTGCTGGACTCTGAAATGAGTGCAGCTGTTAGATAATTTGAATGTTCATTGTCCTTCTTTAGGATTGGGACATAAACTGATCTTTTCCAATCCAGTTGGAAAATTGTTGAGTTTTCCAAACCTGCTAGCAAACCAAGTGCATCACTTTTACAACATCATATTTTAGGGTTTTAAAATAGCTCAGCTGGAATTCTATCACCTCTACCAGCCTTATTATTAGCAACACTTCCTAAAACCCATTCATTCTCAAGGATGTCTGGCCATTATGGTTATCAATGGTGTTAAGATCTTTCTTGTTTAATTCTTTTGTATATTCTTCACATCTCTCCTTAATCTCTTCTGCTTCTGTTAAATTCCTATCATTTTTATTTTTTATCATGCCCATTTTTGCCTGAAACTTCCCTCTGATATCTCTAATCTCCTTGAAATCTCTAGTTTTTCCCATTCTGGTGTTTTCTTATATTTTTTTGCCTGGCTCATTTAAGAAAATCTTATCTCTCCTTGCTATTATCTGGAATTCTGCATTCAGTTGGATATATCTTTCCCTTTCTCCTTAACCTTTCACTTTCTTTCTTTCCTCAACTATATGTAAACTTTAACAGACAGCCATTTTACTTTCATAATCTTCTTTTTTTGGGGGATTTTATTTGTTTTTTGTTGCCTCCCTTGTAATGTTGCAAATCTCTCAACCAAAGTTCTTCAGGTTACCAGATTCAATTCCTTAAATCTATTCATCACCTCCACTTCATTTTCATTGGGGGTGTTATTTAGGTCATACTTATATGGTTTGATAGTTTTCCCTACTTTCTTCAATGTAAGTCTGAATTTTTTAATAAGAAGCTGATGATCTGAACAATCTGTTCCAGGGTTTGTTTTAACTGGCTGTATAAAAATTCTCTACCTTCAGTTTCAAAGTATATAATACATCTCATTTCTATATTGACCATCTGGTGATGTCCATGTGTAGAGTCATCTTTTGGGTTGTTGAAAAAGTATTTGTTATGATCAACAAGTTATCTTGACAAAACTCTATTAGTCTCTGACCTACAATATTTTGTACTCCAAGGCCAAATTTGCCTGTTATCCTAATTATCTTTTAATTTCCTACTTTAGCATTCCAATCCCCTATGATGTATGTGACATCTTTTTTTGGTGTTATTTCTCAAAGATGCTGTGAGTCTTCATAGAACTGATCAACTCTGGTTCTTTGGGATCCTTACTTGGACCATAGACTTTGTCTTACCATAATATTGAATGGTTTGTCTTGGAATAGAACAGATACCATTCAGTCATTTTTGACATTATACCCCAGGACTTTCACCATTTTTTATGAGGTCTATTCCATTTCTTCTAAGAGGGATTCTTGCCCACAGTAACATATGCAATGATCATCTGGATTAAATTCACCCATTCCCATCCATTTAAGTTCACTAATACCCAAGATGTTGATGTTTAATCTTTCCATCTCCTGCTTGACCTAGGTTACCTTGCTTCATAAATCTTACATGCTGGGTTCCTATAAAATATTGATCTTTACAGCACTGGACTTTCCTTCTGTCATCAGACATAGCTTCTTTTCAGCTTTGGAGCAGCCCTTTCATTAGTACTGTAGCTACTTGTAGTTGTCCTCTACGAGCACATTAGAAACCATCTGACCTGAGGAGCTCATCTTGGCGACCCTGTATGGCATAGCTCATAGTTTCATTAAGCTATGCAAACCCTTCTGCCAGTGATGGAGAATGGGAGAAGGAGGGAAGAGACAATGAGGGGATGGAGCAGTAACTAGGAAGAAGGAAGAATTCAATGGAGTAAGATGTAGTCTAGGACATGATTGGTAAGAGAAGTGTCCAAATAGGATGTAAAAGAAACAAGATGGGTACAAGCAATTTTTTTTTTGTTTTTAGCTAAATTTAAAAGAAAGCAAGAGATATTTAAGGAAGTTAGAAAAGGAAATGAGAAGAAAGTTAAGGAAAGTTGTGTAGTCTGAGTAGAGAGTTTTGGAAACATGGAAAAAGAGAACTGAGAAAGGGTTTTGATTTCATACAGATAAAGACATGGGAAACTTTATTCTTTGTGATATGCAGCTTGGAATTCCTAAACTAGGGGGATGGGAATGGGAAGTTGCTGTTTATTCTTATCTGGAAAGCCTGAGGAGGTGGAAGATGGGGATGGTGTAGGTAACTGGGGACTAAGAACTAATCCAGCTCTTTAACGAAATAAAGGAAAAGATTATAAGGAGCTGGGAATTGCCACCACATGTCTTTAATGATGCTTAAAATGAGCTTATTGATAAAATTGGCTCACTTTTTTGATGTGCCAACAGTAAATGACCTTAGATATATAGAGATTTAAATGTTGCCATTTGTGATTATAAATCTGGATTTAATTTTATTTGATTTCATCAAAATCTGTCCTGAAAGTAAATCAGAATGTGGTCTAAATGTATTTCCCCTATTAGGATAATTGTTGTAAATCAAAACTCATTGCAGAACTTAATTTGCTATTTGGCATTAAAGCATGAAACTGCTGGGAAATGCATGCATCAGAGAAACCTGAGTTAAAATTCAGTCTGAGAAATTTCTTACTGTGTGGCTTTACCTCTGTTTAAAAGGGAAAACTGAAATAATAGCACCCACTGCCAAGGGTTGCTATGAGGATCATATGACAGCAAAGTGCTTAACACAGTGCCTGGCATATGGCATGTGATATAGTTAACTATTATTATTATTATTATTTCTTTAATTAGATGTAATTGTTTCATACTTAAGTTTGTATGATATTTTTGTAGAATCACTACACTATGCCAATGGTGATAAGATGAATGATTTTCTGTGTAACAGAATTTGAAAATGTATTCAACTGACTCGATGTCCCTTGACTGTTCAAGGGTTTTGTTTCATGTTTTAAATCCATGATATTATTTATGATATTGTGAAATTTGTATCAGATTTTGCTGTTGTAGCTATAGTAACAGATATGCTGTTAGAAAAGCAGCTTCCATTATAATATAGATGTTGTTAGACTATGAACTAAGATGTTAAAAGGTGAAGAAAAGTTGAAAACTGTTGCTATTTTATCAGCCCTTCTACCCATGTGTTCTAATATTCAGAAGTACTGTAATATAAGAAACAAGAAACTTCCAGATGTGTCTATAATACAGAGGAAGTTTCAGCTAAAATTATTTGGCTATCATTTATAAAAACGTATCGTTATTTAGTTCTTTTTCAGTCATGTCTGACTCTTTGTAACCTATTTGGGGTTTTCTTTTTTTTTTTTTAATTGATTTATTTATTTACTTTTAGTTCACAAAATTCAGTTCCACGGTCCCTTGAGTTTCAAATTTTCTTCCCAACCTTCACACCCTCCCACACCATGGCAGCATAAAATCAAGTATAGGATCTGCAAATACTTTCTCATTGGACATTAGTCTAGTTGTATAGAAGGGTTGTAACCAATGAAGTGGACAATGGGAAAAAAGAAAGAAAACCAGACATGGAAAAGAACACTAGCATGTAGATTGCTTCAATCTCCAATTAAACTCTATTCTTTCTAGATCTTTCTCTGAATGTAGATATGTCCTTCCATGCTGAGACTTGTAGAGTTGCCTTATAACTGTGTGTTGCTGATAAGAGTCCAGTGTTTCAAAGTTGGTTGTCACACATATGATGTATCTGTGATTGTGTACAAATTTTTCCTGGTTCTGCTCTTCTCACTTAGCATCAGTTTGTATAAGCCTCTCCAGGTGAATATGAATACTGTCTCTTCCCCATTTCTTATAGCACAATAGTATTCCATTACATTCATATACCACAACTCATTTAGCCATTCCCCAATTGATGGGCATCCCCTTAATTTCCAGTTTTTTGCCACCACAAAGAGAGCTGCAATAAATATTTTTGTGCATATGGGTCTTCCTCCCACTTCTATGATCTCTTTGGGATACAACCCCAGAAGTGGTATTACTGGGTCAAAGGGTATGCAATTATTTATAGCCCTTTGGGCATAGTTCCAGATTGCTCTCCAGAATGGTTGTATCAGTTCACAGCTCCACCAACAATGCATTAGTGTTCCAATTTTTCCACATCCTCTCCAGCATTGGTCATGTTCCTGTTTTGTCAACTCAGCCAATCTGATTGCTAGGATGTGGTACCTCAGAGTTGTTTTGATTTTGCATTTCTTGAATCAATAGTGATTTAGAGCATTTTTTCATATGCTTAAAGATATCTTTAATTTCTACCTCTGAAAATTGCCTATTCATATCCTTTGACCATTTATCAATTGGGGAATGACTTGTGTTCTTATAGATTTTACTTAATTCCTTATGTATTTTAGAAATGAGGCCTTTATCAGAGACACTGGTTGTAAAAATTCTTTCCCAGTTTCCCACTTCCATCTTAATCTTGGTTACATTGGCTTTGTTTGTATAGAAACGTTTCAATTTAATGTAATAGAGATTATTCATATTGCATTTTACAATGCTTTCCAACTCTTCTTTGATCATAAAGTCTTCCCTACTCCATAAATCTGACAGGTAAACTATTCCTTGCTTTCCCAGATTACTTACAGTATCAGCCTTTATACCTAGATCATGAACCCATTTAGACTTGACTTTGGTGTATGCTGATAGATGATGGTCTATGCCCAGTTTCTACCATACTGTATTTCAATTTTCCCAGCAGTTTTTGTCAAATAGTGAGTTCTTATCCCAAAAACTGGGGTCTTTGGGCTTATCAAATAGTATATTACTATAATCGTTTACTACTGAGTCTTTTGTACCCAATCTATTCCATTGATCCACTACTCTATTCCTTGGCCAGTACCAAGCAGTTTTGATAACTGCTGCTTTATAATACAGATTAAAATCTGGT
>CM053584.1:233166613-233186064 GCA_028627135.1 Pseudochirops cupreus
GGGAAGTATCTTTGTGTGTGTTTTGGAGTTCCAGGATTGGTTTAGAGTCCTATTTTATGGGTATTTTGGGGTGGCTATGTGAGAGCTGCGATATGTTGCTGCTTCTACGCCACCATCTTGGCTCCGCCCCCCAGAATCAATTCTTCAATAAATCAATGAATCTGTGATCAATATGGGTATGAGGATCCTAGAATCATAGGAGAGTGTGGAAGGGACTTCAGAGATTACCAATTCAACCCCCTCATTTTTGCAGATGAGAAAACTCAGACACAGAAATGTGAAATGCCTTTTCTAACATCATGGAGGTATTAAGTGGCAGAGCTAGACTGGAACCCAAATCCTCTCCAGATTCAGGGCTCTTTCCACTGCAAAAAACAAATTTGTCTACATCTTTTCATCCTACGTGATTCTTGTCCATGCTCTTCTTGCAATTCTGATTGGGGAATTGACATAATATTCGATAGGTCTTCCACTAGGGATTTTGACATTATATAGACATTAATTTTTCTATACTCTCACTACATAACCAGTCCTTTTCCTCAACATATATATCCTGGATGATATGTTTTAGTACAGAATCACAAAAATTGAACTTTGGATGGGACCTCTGCTGCAAACTACTCCAATCTACACACAAAAGGGATTCCTACTATAACATACCTAAAAAGTGGTTATTCTAGCTTGAAGACCTTCAAGAAGGAAGTACCCACCACTCTCTTGGCAGCCCATTCTACATAACAGCAATAATTCTTATGAAGCTGTTTTCCCTCCTGAAATCAAGCCTAAATCTCCCTTTTTGTAACATCCATTCATAACCCTATGAGGACAAACAAAATAAATCTAATCTCTCCTCTACCTCATAGCCCTTCAAAAGATGGTTATAGTTCCCTTCTGAGTTTTCATCAGGCTAAACATTCTCAGTTCCAATGACCAATTCTCCAGTTCCTAGATCTCTTGCCATCAGTATACTTTTCTCATATGCAATACTATTCCCTCCATCCTTTTACCTATCTTTTGTATAAAGTCTTCCAATATCTTCCATAGTCCTTTCATGGACTAAATCCCATCAAGTCTCAGTGATACCAATGAGGTAAAATTTACCTCCATCTTAGAATGAAATACACAACAGAATTGTCTTTTGCTAATTTTTCCACCTTTTAAAGGATAAAATTTTCACTGAGGCAAGTAAGTCAAAAAGTTAACTGCTCTATTTTAATCAGACAGAGAGGGATTGAAAGAGATAGAATGAGAGAGAATGGATTGAGAGAGAGAGAGAGAGAGAATGGGCAGGAGAAAGGAAAAGAAGGACAGAGATGGGGGAAGAGGAAGAAAGGGAGACAGAGCAAGACAGAGAGACAGAGACAGTTACAGCCAATGTCTAGATAACAGAATCCTACCCAACCTTCTATTGTTATATCTTACCTCTGTGCCAAGTTTATGACCTATTCCCCAAGTTCCTCTTAATTTTTCCCTGTCTCCCAAGTTGTCTATAATATACTCCAATGACAAAAGCATTTCTGTTTCTCCTTCTGTTGACTTTCTCCCAAATACTAGAAATCATCAATATATTTTCCTAATATGCAATACTATTCTCTCTCTCCTTTCATCTATCTTTTGTATAAAGTATTCCCATTTAGAATCATAGTGCTTTTATGGGTTTTGTTGATGTTCAGTCATTTTCAATTGCATACAACTCTTTATGACCCTATTTGAGGTTTTCTTGGCAACGATACTAGAGTGTTTTGCCATTTCCTTCTCAAGATCATTTTACAGATGAGGAAACTGAGACAAACAGGATTAAGGGACTTAACCAGGGTCACATGGCTAGTAAGCATCTGAGGCTGGATTTGAACTCAAGAAGTTGAGTCTTCCTGACTTCAGGCCTATTGTGCCACCTAGCTGCCGAACAGGACAAATCACTCCCTCCCCCCTCAATGATAACTATGAGGTCAAATTTGCCATATATTCCATGTATCAGGAACTTTATTTCCTCTTATTTATTGACTTTTTTGGAAATTTTCATGTTGACATTTAAGGCCATGGATTTTGTATTTGTCTCCTTTCTTGGATTCTATTTCCTGTGAACATCTACCTGTCTGTGCTATTCTTCCTTCATTTAAATTCCACTCTAAACTATCTAGGGCCTCCCTTCCCCTTCTTTTTAGCATACAGTCAATTTGATAGATTTTCAAAATATACAGAAAAAATTCTTACAAGGCTTTGTTAGGTGTACTCCATCATTGGTCTATCATCCCTATCTATCATTATAGGCTATAGTCCAGAAAGTCAAGATCTCATTCTTAAATACCCCCATCTTAGCCACTTGTTCATTTCCCAAATTCATATTTCTCTTCTGAATCGCTTGCCTTCCATGACTAATTGAGGAAAATATAACCTGTAATGACATTCAGTTGTTATTCAGTTTTTTGTCCAAAAGTTCACAGTCATTGACAACATGTTCTAGGTCTCTTCTGTTAATGGCATTTGTGTACACATTGAAGTGGATACCTTTCATGCATCTTAAGAGATTCTCTCTTATGTCTTTGAGATACATGCCGTGGGAAGACGGGAGGCCTCTCCTTTGTTGCTATTGAGTTGACAAATAGCTGCTTCAGTACAGTCTGAGCAGGGAAATCACCATCTAGTGCTTCACTTTACTTCTTCCTCTGACCCTTACAGGATGACCTCTTGCCTGATCCCTTATGTGGTTCTACCACATCATTCTTTGGCAGAAAAGTAACTTCCTCCTCAGAGAATTCAGCTCTCTCTTCTTCAGAAAGAGCCTCAAGGCTATATTTAAGCTCTAATTGTACAGCTGTCCTTTTCCTTTCCTTTCTCCTCTCAGCAAAACTCTTCCACTTTCTAACATCCTCACAAAGGTCAATTCTCCCCTCCTCCACCTCAGATCCCTGCTTTTGTGTCCTTTATAATAACAGCTAACATTCATATAATGCTTACTATGCACCAGGCACTGTGCTAAGAGCTTGACAATTATTATCTCATTTGATCCTCGCAACAACCCTGGGACGCGGGTGCTATTATTATCCCCATTTTACAGATGGGGAAACTAAGATGAATAGAGTTTAAGTGACTTGCCTCGGATCACACAACTAGGAAGAGTCTGAGACCAGTCTTTCTAACTCCATGTGCCATCTACCTGTCCTTTAGAAACACTTCATCGTCCCTAACAACCCAGAGTGTGGCCAAGTATTCTTCAAGTCTCTGAAGCTTCTCCTCCAGGAGACAAGTCAGCCCACCCCTGAGACACAGATGACAGTCACTCAGCTGTGGCAGAAATGTAAACGTTGCACGTGACATTTTCCTTTCTTCTCATTCTGGTTGCCATTTTTAACTTCGTGGGACTTCTGTGACTTTATGTAGATCCTCATTGGTAACAGGAAGCAGCAGATTTATCTTTACTATGAGCCTCTTCATTTCCCTTTGAGTCGCCCACAACTTGGATTCTTGGCTTAGGGTTTCCCACGCTTCCAACCATGCGTTAATGCCTTTTGTATCATCAAAAAATAAATCATGATCATTTTCATGTTATGATCTTATCTGAAAACTGATAATCCATGCATATTGCATATAATAGTAAGCAATCAAAATATATAATTAACCAGGACACCCCATTCTTTGATTGTGCTAGATAACAGAGAATTTGAATCATGGACTCTAGTGGGAGATTTTAATTTTGTATAAATGTTTCTTTAAGTTGATCTTAAGTTACTCTGTTTTCTGGATTGTATAGACTGATACAGCTTCCTGTAGCATATGCAGCAACTCTGCCTTAATGAAAAGGCCACTGGATTTGGAGTTGGGAGACTAAGGTGGTGGAAGTTCCAGACTTGTCACTTGTTGAGGGCCAGCAATGAGAGAGTCCATTTAAGAAAATCCAGGCCAGAGTTTTGCTCTTGGTCTGTTCTTTCTTCCCAGGCTTAACCTTCTCAGGATTGTTGGCTCACCATCTGATTCCTTGTGCTTTCCTTGATTAAGACATGGATCTTGCCTTTGTTTGTGTTTACCCATGTAATTCAGATCCCCCATCTTCCTGAACTTTGACCATCATGCTAGGAGTCACTCACTTAAGGCACTGGGAAATTTCCCGTGGGAGTGGCCATAAAACAATGTATGCTTTGCCTATATAATACCTGACCCTCAAATGAATAACTGAATTTGCTTGCAACTTGCTTGCATTTTTCCGCCTGGCCCACATTTATTATTATCCATGCCTTCCTGTGAGGCAGCCCATGAGTAGCGGACTGCAGTCACTCAGCAGCAGCGTGGCCATGGATAAGTTACCTACTTTCTCTCATCACTGAGACTCAATTCTCCATGCAATGTTCAGAGAGGACTAGCACCTCTGGTGTGAGGACTTGCTGAGCCCTAGTCAGAGCTGCTCATCCACCTTTGGAACCTACCTATCACCTAACTCTCACCTGTGGCTCCCAAGAAGCTGTAGCATGTGCAGCGGCCATACTTCAATAAAATCATCTCGTCAGGTAGTCTAAACCAGGTTGACGGTAACCAATAGGCCTCAAACCTGTCAGTGAGTTAAAGGGATGTCTACCTCAAGTGTGTGAAGACTTCCCCTGGTGGAATGGGTGGATAAGAATGATTTGTTCCAATGGTCACGAGGGCATCTGAAACAGGTATGGTGGGATGCTTAGAGCTTAGTCAGCCATTGAAGATGCCAAGGTCATCCACTGCATTCTGGGCCACTAGTAGTCATCCTGAATTTTGTTCTGCCAGTGGATTTCAATGACTCTGGAAAAGAGTGTGAGGCTGATGACTTTGTGCAGCTCTTCCTCACAGTCTAATTCAAGCACAAGTAGAGACATCACCCTATGATGTCATTAGTCTTTGAAAATGAAGAACAAATAACAACACTTACTTCACAAGCTTGTGAATATCATAAAATGGAAAGAGAAATAAATTTGTGAATTCTAAGAACCCAGGTTTGCATGCTGGCTCTGTAACTACCATATTTCCTGTGGCATATGTAATATGAAGGAGTAGGAGGAGTTCTGGATAGCCCAGTCTACAAGGCAACAAGTATTTCAAGTTGTTTTGCTTCTCTGGACCTCAGTTTCATCATCTACAAACTACAGTTTTGTAGATTAAAACTACAGTTATTGTTTATAGGAATATAAAAACATCTCACGGAGCAGCTAGGTAGCACAGTACATAGAGTGCTGGGCCTGGAATCAGGAAGATTCATCTTCCTGAGTTCAAATCTGGCCCCAGTTACTAGCTGTGTGACATTAGGCAAGTCACATAACCCTGTTTGCCTCAGTTTCCTCATCTATAAAATGAACTGGAAAAGTAAATGGCAAACCACTCTAGTATCTTTGCCAAGAAAACCCCAAATGGGGTCACAAAGAATTGAACACTACTGAAAAAACTAAACAACAGAGAAGTGAAATGATGAGCCATAGGTCACACAGTTAATAATTGGTGAGGCTGGACTTCAAACCCACACCCTCTATCTCTCATTCACAAATTCATTGATCTCCCTTGCAGCATAACTGTGCTTCTCAATACTTCTCTCTAGATGATGTTTAAAATGACTTAGGAAAAAGTATCAAATTTGTACATGTAAAATGTACTTAGCTATAGGGAGGAAAGATAGAGGATGGGAAGAGGGAACAATAAGTAAGATACCGGGGAATGAGGAGAAAATTAGAATAATTTGTTTCTATTCTTCTCTGAAACATGAAATATTGTGCCTGGATTTTCCCCATATTGAAGAAGAGAAAACCTTGGCACTCCTTCAAACAAGTTGTATGCCCATTTCAAAGAAAGAACTACTCCCCCATGGCAGTGGCTCTAAGCTTCCAGACTTTCCAATCCCACTTTTATAATAGCACAAAAAAGGAACCAATCATTCCCAAACTAGAAAATGTCCTAATACACACATACACACACACACACACATGTGTATGAATGTGTGTGTATGTGTGTATATATGTATATATATACATATATATGTATATATACATATACACACACACAGAGGGAGAGAGAGGTATACACACACATACACACATATATACATATACTATACGATACATGTATATACATGTATATATATTTTATATATGATATTTATATAGAATATATAATAAAATATCTATGTGTGTACATATGTGTGTAAAAAATGTGCATCATGCCCCAAGCCATCCCACCAAGCTCTCCCTCTACCAAGTATTATATATAACGTCTTACAGGTATGGTAAATGTTGAATTGTGGATGGGAGGGTGGGAACCATACCTATTGCTACCTCTCTGTAGTCTGGAGCTTCCTTTTCCAGATCTGCAAACACGGAACCCAGATAGCCAGTTTAGCCAAGGGAGACCCAGGGAAAAATTGCCTGATACGACTCAACTGACAGGAAGCTTATTTGTAACAGAAAGCCAACTCAGTAATTTATAGTGAGAAAAATCACTGCCAAACAAACTAATAGATGCTCAATGCATTCCGAGTAGAGAAACCTAGTTGGAAAACCAAATTAAGAACAGAAAGCCACTTTATAAGCATAAGGAAAAAGAACAAGGAATGGTGCCTATGCTGCCAAAAATATTTAAGGAAAATGGGCAGCCCTAATGCTCTCCTTCACTCTCTTCCCTTCCTCTTCCCCCTCATTCCACTCCTCCCTCCCTCCTTTCCCATTCCCTCCCTAATGGCTCCTCCCCTTCCCCTTCTCCTTCCACCTGCCCCATTTCCTCCCCACCCTTTCTCCCTCTCCTTCCTCCTCCTACCTCTCCTTTTTTCTCCCTCCCCATCCTCTCTCTTCTCCTCCCTTTCCCTTTCCCATCCTCTTCCCATTCCTCTCATCTTCATCCTCATCCCACTTCTCTACTCTTCCTCTCCCATTCCCTCCCTGTCCCACCTCTCTTCTCTTCCCCTCCCCTGCCCTCCTCTCCTCAGCTTCCTCTTTTCCCCTCTTTTCCCCTCTCCTCCTTTCCTCTTTCCTCTTCTCTTCTGCTCTCTTTTCCACTGCATCTTCTATATATATATATTCTTTCTCTTAGAGTCAATTTTCATTGACTCCTTTCCGATACTGGTTAAACCTACTTACATACTCACTGATTTACTGTATCATCAAGCACTCTAGCATACCCAGGATGGCTGTTAGCACAGGTTCTTAGATCTGCTTTTCTAAAGGAAAGCAACTCAAAATGGGTTAACAGTCTCATTTTAATCAATCAAACACATATCATTTACCTATTTCAGGGGGAAAAGTCAGCACCATGAACTTCAGAGAAAGCAAACACAATACAAACAGAAGGTACAAGCAGAAGTTACAGGCAGAAAAAGAAACAAATCAGCAGACGGGCTTCTAACCATCTGACCATTACATCCATACCTAGTCAGTTACCAGAGAGGGAAGCACCAACATCTGGGTTTTCAAAGCCAGGGGGCTCAATGGCTTCCCAGAGTCTCGTCTGGCCAAATCACACAACTCTTTCCAAAGTGAGCCCCAAAGCAAAACCTCACATCATGATGTATATAAAGCCTTTTCCTGGATTAGAAAATGTCACAGCCCTCTTGACCCACTGCCCAATCACAAAGTAATAAGGGTGGGAATTCCTGAAGAGCGAGCCTCCTGCCATAGCCCCATGTGACCACATTCAGCCTATTAGGGGGCAGAGCATACTTTCAAATCAGAGAAGGTTCTCAGAGCCACTTAAGCCCATCAAAGGGCCTAGGGGCAGGGAAGATCTTCAGATTGCCATAACACCTACTGGTCCTGGTGAAGATGCTAGACTATTCCTTATTCCCCATTACCAGTTCCTTCAAGACTCAGTTCAGGTGCCATGTAATGGAATTCCCAATCCCCTCACCTACTGGTCCCTTTGCTTTAAAGATTTCCTTGTATCCACTTTGTATGAATCTTCTTGTACAGTCACTTCTGATTCTTCATGATTACATAGCTATTAAGTGTCTGAGGACAGATTTAAACTTAAGAAGATGAGTCTGCCTGACTTCAGGTTCACCATTTTATATATGTACTTTAATATGGACATACTTTCTCCCTATTTATATGTACTTTATTTTGGACATGATCTCTCTCTCTCTCTCTCTCTCTCTCTCTCTCTCTCTCTCACTCTCTCTCTTCTCTCTCTCTGTCTTCCCCTCTCTATTTCCCTAGCTCCAGCATGGCATTTCCAACTGCCTCTACCAAATATTTCAACTCTAAGGTGTTCACCATATCTCAAACTGTATTCGTCCACACTTGAATTCATCTGCTTCCCTTTCAAATCTGCATAGTATGTTTCTAAAATACTCTATAGTTTTCTTTTCTGCCTTTCTTTTTTTTGGGGGGGGGGGGGAGGGTGAGGCAGTTGAGCTTAAGTGGCTTGCCCAGGGTCACATAGCTGGTAAATGTCAAGTGTCTGAGGCAGGATTTGAACTAAGCTCCTCCTGACTCCAGGGCCCAGGCTCTGTCTACTATGTCACCTAACTGCCCCTACTCTATAGTTTTCAAAGTAAAAATCAGTTCCTCTAGGTTTCCTGGTTTCTGTTCATTCTCTTAATCACCGAGATTCAAAACCACCACCATCTTTAATAATCCCTTCCCCTAGCCCCTACATCCAATTAGAATCATAAATCTAAGACTGGAAGAGACTTTAAAGACCATAGAGTCCAACCTTTCCATTTTACAGATGAGACAACTGCAACTCAGAAAGGTTAAGTGACTTGGTCACTTTCTTTCATGATTTGCAAAGGTGGAATTTGAACCCAAGTCTTTCTTACTCCAGATCTAGGACTCTAAACACTACACAACGCTACCTTATCTTTTCCTTTCCAATCCCATAGGTACAATTACCTAATTATAGTCTTTTCTCAACATTTGTGTGTTTAACTTTTGAGACTTCAAGTATTCACAGGATTTTGTTAGCAACCTCATTTCCACTTTCATGTTGGCAACCATACACATTCATTGCTATGCACAGTAAATAAAAAAGTGAGAAGCCTGTACATGCTGCTGGGCTCCCAAGCATCCCTGACAGTCTGGTCTAGATTGGAGAAGCAGTGCTGCTTAGTAGGGCAAGCCCTTGCCTTGTCTGCCAGCAGAAAGCCATGCAGGGCTGGGCCAAACATCCCCCTGGGGGAGTTCCAAGCTCAGACTGGGGGCCAGAAATTCATCCTGAGGCATCTGCTTTTCATTGGGAAACAGTTCAAGCAGGGAATATAAAGGGAAATTAGAGATGGCAGGTATTGCCTCTTTCCCTTTTTTACCTCAGGCTTCTGACATCACCAACCCTCTCCTTCCCATCCAGTCTAGCATTGCTCTTTTCCTCTCCCCTGAATTTTATGGGTTATTTGGTGGTTACTGTATTAGGAAAAGTAAATTGTTGTTTTTCAGTTGTGTCTGACTCTTTGTGACTTCATTTGGAGTTTTCTTTGCAAAGATACTGGAGTAGCTTGCCATTTGCCTCCCTAGCTCATTTTATAGATGAGGAAACTGAAGGAAACAGGGTTAAATGACTTGTTCAGGGTCACACTGCCAGAAAATGTCTAAGGACAAATTTGAACTCATGTCTTCCTGACTCTAGGCCCTATACCACCTAGCTGCCCAGGAAAAACATATATTATCAGGTTAATGTTTTCTTATAAAGAATTGTGTGCAGAAAGATGTTTTTTCAGCAGTCTCCAGTGAAAGATTAGCATTCTTGGTGTTCACAGGAATCTAACCCACTATTTCCTGTGGGTTCAATATATCAACATTTGCATTTTTTTCCGTGCAGTTTTCTAGGAATATTAGCCTTGGGAAGTTGAGGGATTGACTTTGTCTCCTATCTGGACAAAGGTGTAGCCTTTCTAGTCTCCCACCTTTCTCTGTCTTCTTCAATGTAATCTATACTGTATTTTAATGTCAGATTATTCTCCCCTAAAGTATTTCTTTGAATCTGTCACTGCCCTGTTTGGAAATCTCCCAAAGCAATGTGTTCAAAGCCGAGAATATCATATTTCCCCCAATTCTTGCGCCCCCTTCCAAGACCCATGATGAAAATTTTGAGGTTATATTTGACTATCTTCTCTCCCACATCTCATATCCACTGAAAAACAATGTCCTATCAATTCCAACAATTCAACATGTCTCGTACTCATACCTTCCTCTCTCTTCCTATTGCTACATGACAAACAGCATAGTATCATGAAAACAACATTGGGTTTGGAGCTAGAAGATTAAATAATTCAATTCAGCTAATATTTATACAGTTCCTCTTACACACAAAGCACTGCTCTAGAAGTTGGAATCTAGGTTTGTGTCCTTCCCTCTCGTTTACTAGCTGTATGAGCTCAGCTAAAGCCCTTCACTTTTCTGAGCCTTAGGTTCCTTAGGGAATTGAAGTTGATCATCTCCCAGGTCCTTTCCATTTCCAAATTCTACAAGTTTATGAAATATCTCAGTATAGTCTTTCATTACTACCACTTAGAAAATTAAACCAAAATCTGCTCTAATTCATGCTTCAAACTGCTGCTGGTAAGATAATATTCTTTAAATCAGGTCATATCATTCTTCTGCCCAAAAAACTTCAATAGCTCCTTATTGCTTGGAAAATGAAGTTCCAATTCATTAGCAGAGCAGTTGATACTGTCTTTAATGTGCATTCTCTTTTCTTTCTATTCTACCTATATATCTGTCCATCTGCAAGTTGAGGGTAACCTAAAGGCCTCTGTAATGCCATGCACCAGCAGATTCCCAAAAGAATGCTACTGTGAACAGCTTTTAGAGTTCCGATTACACAATATAGTGAACACTCTGTTTATTCCATTATAAATCAAGACAAACATTCACAATATATCACAATATAATATTCACAACATTACATCTTATCACAGAAAATGGCCATACAGTTTTCACTACAGTGGCCACAATATTCAGCACAAGGAACAATAGAATCCAACTTCCACTCATGGGGCAACTCAACACTTAATCAATCAATTCACAATAGAATAATCAAACTTCCACTCATGGGGCAACCATTAACTTAATCAGTCACTAAACTAGATTTACAATTACAAAATATCTTAATCACAAATACAGAAAACCACACAAACCCTCTACCCCTCAGTGTCCAGAAAACCTCAATTCCATCCAAGGGGAGGCCTTTTCTTCATCTTGACTCTGGATGGTCTCTCTGATTCCCTGGATCCCTTTCCAAGGTCCCAGCTCCTACTTGAATCCACCAAACAGTCACCTGGGTTCAGAAGCAGACAGCTCCTAAGTCCTTGTCCAATCCTCAGAGGTAGACAGCTCCCAGGTCTTTGTCCAGTCCTCAAGGATCAGCCAGGCCATGAACAAACAAAGTCCTATCCTGGTCATGCTTCTTCAGGCAAGCCCTCTCAGCCTTCCAGGCAGGCTTCACCAGATTCTGGTCTCAGGAAAACTCCATCTCCGTTCTCAGCTTCCAGATGCTGGGAGAGAAACTCTCTCTCTCTTTCTCTCTCTCTCTCTCTCTCTCTCTCTCTCTCTCTCTCTCTCTCTCTCTCTCTCTCTCTCTCTCTCTCCCTCTCTCCCTCTTTCTCTCAGCCAGCTTCAGTCTCCACAATTTTTCCTTCAGCAGGAGCAGTGTTCCAATTCTGTCTCTCTGTCTCTGGAATTCTTGCTTATATACACACCTCAGCCAATCCCCTTCTTCCACATCAACAGGGGCTCAGCCAATCCCCTTCTTCTACATCAACAGGGGCTCAGCCAATCCCTTTCTTCCACATCAACTGGGGAGTTCATGCCTTCTCAACAGTGGGACAGAGTTTGCACCTTCCACACTTAGCCCCAAGATACTAAGTGCTAAGTATCTTGCTAAACTGATTATTATTACAGCCTCAAATCTGTCAATGAATTGGGGGTGTTTACCACAAGAATGTGAAGACTTCCCCTGGCAGAATGGGTGGATGAGAACGGTTTGTTCCCATGGCCATGGAAGTAACTGAAGCAGGCACTGTGGAACTCTCAGAGTTGGGCAGACATCAAAGATGCCAAGGTTATCCAGTGTATCCAGAGCTATAACCAATCATCCTGACTTTTGTCTTATGGACTCTGATGACCCTAGAAAAGAGAGTGATTTTGTGCAACTCTCTCTCACTTAAATGCAATTCACTCACAAATAAAGACATCACCCCATGATGTCATTGATCCTCTTTGAAAATTAAGAATGAACAACAACAACAATGTATGGCATCTCAAATCCAAAAGATATGAAAAGGCTAGAATTAAGAGTAGGATCAAATAAAAATTAATGAGAATGTGTATTCGAATTTTTAGAAAAATTGCGCAAGTATAAGATGGGAGACATGGCTCAAGAACAGTTAATACAGGATAAAAATTAATCTAAGGATTTTAGTAGACTGTGAGTACAGCTGTGTCCCATGTCTGAGAGCCTCACTGTCTTCTGCTATAGTCAAACAATAGCCAGACTCTTGTGTAGAGTTTGAGGTGTCACATGGACTAGCTGGAGGACATTCTAAAGAGGGTAACTGTAATGGCAAGCAAAGGAGCACTTAGCCTTGTTCCAGTTCAAATGTGTTTGAGCTTCGGCCATGATTATATCAAGTCTTTGTTAGGAAACAGAACCTGTATGGGGTGGCTAGGTGGTGCAGTGAATAAAGCACTGGCCCTGGAGTCAGGAGGACCTGAGTTCAAATCCGGCCTTAGACTTAACACAAAAACTAGCCGTGAGACCTTGGGCAAGTCACTTAAACCCAATTGCCCTCCAAAGCAAAAACCAAATAACAAAAAAGAAAGAAACTGAACCTGTGAAGCCCACAGTGGGAGAAACTTACCAAAAACAGGAACAGGAAGGACATAAGAGGTAGGAAGGACATAAGGGCAGAACAGAGAGGAGCAAATGACATATAAAAAGCTCGAGCACAGCTGGGACTGAGCAGAACTGGGAGGAAGCATGGCTGTGGTGTCCCGGCACTTTTTCTGTCTGTATTGATGTTACTTTTATCAGATCTGTCTGCTGATATAGGATGTTGCTGTTGTTACAGAAGCACTGAGACCTTATTGCTGTTTCAGAAGCCCTGAAAAAGGATATTCTTGTTGTCTGTTTACAGAAGTCATAGAGGAAGGTTTTACTGATGTTTTCAGAGGTCCTGGGACTTTACTGATGTTTGTGTTGATTTCTCAGACCCTGTTTGTGGTTCTGTATTAATTTGATGATGGTGCTGGCAATGTGTGTTGCTGTGGCTCTGTTAAGCTTTGTCTTCCCAGAAACAGAGATTTCATAGGGCTTTAGGTGGACTGGTCACCATGAGCTTCAATATGGAATGGGAACTGGATGAGGAATTGGATGAGGAGCTGAGAGCTGCCTATCTGTGAATCCAGGTGATGGTTGGGTGAATTCAGATAAGAGCTGGGAGTATGGAAGAGGAACCATGGAATTTGGGAGCCAGCCTGGAGGCAAGGTGGAAAGGCCTTTCCTTGGGTACTTAGTGCTGACTAACAAGATCATGATCTGCTGGGACCTAGGGGTGGGAGACCTTTGTACTTTGTATCCTGAATGATATCTTTTGTTTAAAGCTATGTGGCCACTTTAGTGAAAAGTTGTTATGTTATATCATTGTGAATGCTGTACTTAGGTTTCTTGTGAATGTTTTGCTTTTGTTTACTGCTAAATAAATAGAGAGTTCACTATACTATGTGATCAGAACCTTAGAGCTATTCACAGCAGCAGTACTCTGGAGAGCTGCTCGTGCTTGGCTTTACAGCAACTGGAATGGATAAAAGACTAGATACTATGCCTCATAAAGAGTAATTAAAGGAATTAAGGATGTTTCTCCTAAGAATAGAGAAGACTCAGGAGGAGCATTATAACAGTTTTCAATTATCAGGAAGGTCATCATATAGAAGAGATTTTAGATTTTACTGCTTTTCCACCAAGGGCAAGAAGGAGGAGCTAAAGATAGATTTACTTGGAGGATAGAACCAGAACCAATAGGATGAAGTTAGAAGGAGATATATTTTGGCTCCACAAAAAATAACACTTTCCTAAGGATTTGGTTGCTATAATAATGAATATTAAGACTATAGAGAAGCATGAGAAGACTTATATGAACTGATGAAAAGTTAGGTATGAATGAAATATACACAGTGAAATATATAAATATGAAATATACAAATAAACGACAATGTTAATAGAAAGAAAAACAACTACAAAGTAGATAAAATTGAAAATTCTAATTAAAATAATTGAGTTTAGCTCCAAAGAGGAGCAGAATAAAGTTCAGAGGCTATTCATGGCAACACTGCATATACTGTCTGACAGGGTTAATATGTTGTTTAGTTTTACTAAATTGTTTTTTCCCTTTCTTTTTTATTCTTTGTTACAAGGGGCAGCTCTCTATGGAAGGAGGAGAAGGGAAAAAGATTATATTTGGAAGTGAAGGTGATGTAAAACCAAAGGATAATTATACATACGTATGTACACATACATATATATCGTGTGTGTGTGTGTGTGTGTGTGTGTGTGTGTGTGTGTGTGTGTTTCTTGTCAAGGTTGGAAGTGCAATAGTTGCTCATAGGCAGACACTACTACCCCCAAAAAATTAATCCACATGAAAGTTTTGACCTGCTTCATTTCCTATCTGGAGGAAAAAAAGAAGGAAGGAAGGATATTATGCACCAGAATCTGTGCCAAGCTTTGGAGATACAGATATAAATAGAAAGAAAACGCAGTCCCTTACCTTAAGGAGCTTACATTCAAATAAGGGAAAACCATGCACAAATGGGAATGAGATATAGGAGGTGAGAATGGGGGGAGGGGGGGAGGGGTTGAATGTATCCAGTCTGAAGTCCAGAAAGAAGGAATGGCCCTTTTACAAATGGAAATTTGAGGAAAAACTCATCAAAGGGAGAAAAGTCTTGCTAAAGGATAGCTCAAGGTAAGCAGCTTATAGGTATGGTAGGATGTTCCAGGAATAGGAAGATCCAGGTACTAAGTGAAACAACCTAGCAAACTGCTGCATTTTCTTTGCCAAGAAAACCCCAAATGGGGTCATGAAGAGTCGGACATGATTGAAATGACTGAACAGCAACAGCAACAACAACAAAATGTCATTACATTAGACGGAATGATTTCTTATGGGGGATATTATAGATTGATGATTCTTGATTTGAGAAAGGGATAGACTAGATAACTACTATAGTCCTTTCTAAGTAAATGCATATTATAGAAGAAGACATAAAATTGACTGATATTGGATATCCTCTTCATTGGAATGTCACTAAATTAAAATACCCTAAGTAAGTCATTTCCTGTACCCATTTTAGAAATAATAAATGTCTAGGCCTTCCATCAGAAGTCCTGGGTTCTAGTCTCAGTATTGTCATTAACTAGCAAAGTGACCTATCTCATCTGTAATATGAAAGAGTTGTATTAGAGCCAAGGTTCTTGACCCGAGGGTTCATGAACAGATGTCAATGGATCTATGAACTCATAACAACAAAAGTCTTTCTTTTCATTAAACTCTAACTAAAATTTAGCATTTCCCTCAATATTTTAAAACATGTTTTTGAAGAGGGATCCATAGTCTTCACTGTATTGCCCAAGGGGTCCAAGACACAAAAGGAGATAAAGAATACCTGGATTACATGGAGGGGCCTCCAAACAAGGATGATTAGCCTGGAGAAGAGAAATATTTGAAAGACTATCATGTTTGATCTCTCTCTAGGGTCCTTTCTTGTTCCCAGTTCTATAATTTTCTGATTGGAAGACTTTGGAGATGGGGATGCAAAAGGATCCTGTATATGACATATTCTTTAAGGAGTTTACAATCAGAATGAGAGAGATGTTATGAGATAAGGTAAAGCACCTCCAAATTAGACAGTGTGTTAGTGGTGGAGGTGGGAGGAAAAAGAAAACTATATATGACAGTCTAGGAGAAGGTCACAATTTTACTGAGTTAGGTGTTATGGGATAAGGGAAAGTATCTTTAAGATAGTCAGTTGGTTATGTGTTGCTTTTCATAGATCATACCAGCAATTTCATGAACATGAGGAAACCCAGATAAAGGGTGTCTTGCTGCTTTGAGTTTCTGAGATTAGCCTGGGTTTCTGAGGGGTAAGGGACTTGTTTTGGCCTGGGTTGGATAGGTAATAAGCGTCAAAGGCTAAAATCTAACTCAGATCTTCTGGAATCTGAGGAGAACTCCCTAACCACTTTGCATACTCCTTCTCCTGCTTCCTACAAATGGTTTTAAATACATAACAATGTTTTTTGTTTTTTCAGGTCAAGTGAGTAGCCTCAGGGTCACACAGCTAATAAGTTTCTGGAGCCAGATTTGAATTCTTTTACTCTATCTACTGTGCCACCTAGCTGCCGATTCTTTTCATAATTTTTAAGCATTTCCCAATAACTTTCCCAACCACTTTAAGTCCTCCAAGTAAACCTCTCCCCAATTAATTTCACATTCTCCTGTTTCCATTATTCCCAATCAGATTAGTTTTCTAATCCCACAATTGAATGGGACATCTTTTATCTGTGAAACGGAAATTAGTAAATACAGATCCCCTTACTCTTATTACATTCTTACTTGAGATACAGAGAGATAGGATAGTAGCAGAACAGGAAGAACCATTAGACACTGATGCCCTGTTGTTGTTTTTTTTTGTGAGGAGTTTTAGTGGGGTGAAGTGTTACCTTTTGTTTCTGTATCATCTAAGTTTCTCCTTTTTTCCCTCCCAAGGCCTCCAACCAGGGACTTAGCCCATTCTACAAATGATTTTTAAATGAAGTGAGGATGGAGGAAGAAGTTTCTGAGTTTTGGAGTTTGCTGTTTTGGTTTTTTTTCTTGATGTTCTTTATGGTCCTCTTGTAGGAAAAGAATCACAAAACAGTCTAATTTACCTCTGGCTTTCCTGATATCGATGGGTATGGGGTTTAAGGGGGGAAGGGCTCCAGGGAGCATATAATACAGTTCTCATTCTGCCATCCTAATGCTTTTACAATCAATAGATTTAGGGGATTGGATATTTTCTGTAACTGAAAAAGAAAAGCTTATTAGAGGGAGACAGCCCCATTCAGGTCTAACAACTTGACCTGTTATATTAGAATATTTCATTGCCCAGGACAAAATTGGTCAGCAGATTGTGATGCTCTTAAAGGGATATACAAATGAGTTTTAATATATTTTTAGATTTGTTGATAGAGTTGTATGATGGGACTGGGCTTAATAACTTTCCCAAGTGGAATACTAAAAGCAGGAACTACAAGTAATCCTAATCTTTCCCCTTCCCCCAATGCCATTTTCATGGGGTCATAGGCTTAGTGCTAGAAGGGACCTTAGACACCATCTAGTCTAACCTCCTCATTTTACAGATAAGGAAACTGAGACTCAGAGGCTCATCTATGTCACCCAGTATTATTCATCCAATAAGCATAACAAGCAATTTTTGAACCCAGGTCTTTCTGATTTCCATTAAAGCACATTTAAAAGTCTGAAATTCTTGCTTTCAGTTTTGTGTTCACTATCACCAATGCTCAAATTAAAAATGGGAGATAATGTAAATGTTAGGGAGAAAAAGGAAGAATAGGATGAAAGGGTATATTGGAGATTCTTGGCCTTTCCACATGAGTTTAATCTTATTGCCAGTCATCTTGCTGTAGCATCTAGCATTGAGAGACCCTCTCACAGGAAAGTAGAAAATAGAAAGCTAATGCCAAGAATTTGCTGAACTGGCCCCATGGACCTGCTCAAGTTGTAGCATTTGAACAAGCACATCACCTTCTAAATTGAAACTTTTTTTTTCCCTAATGAGACTTCTAGACTGCTTAATAAACATTTCCTGTTCATCCTGGCTCAACTCAGGTTCTGTAGAAACTTAAGCAGGCCAGGCAATGAGGGAGAAATCCAGAGTTTTCTTTTTCACTTAGCAAATCAAATGTAGCCCAGGTGGGCCAGGGTCTGGGAAGTTGACTAATAAAAAGGGATTTGAGAAGGTGTGTTTATTACTACTGCAGTGGAGGAAGAAATCTGAGGTCTAGCTTTCTTATTACTCAAGTCACATTCATCATGTTTGAGTGGTATTGTAAAGTCTAAATTAGACAACATGAATAAATTCCAAAAACTTTCAAATACTACACAAATGTCAGTTATTACTATTATCCCCCTCCATCCATCAACTTTCTGATCTAGAGTCATCAATGGATTGGTGTAATTGGAAGCAAAGCAGTACTTTGCTTGTTTTAGCTATGCAAGTGCCTTTGAGCCTTTGGTTATATCAAGAGCCTTTGTTGGAAACAGTTGTGTCACCCTTAATAGAGCTAAGGGAATTTGAAGACCTTCCCTGCCCTTGATAGGTCTTACATAACCGCATGGCGCCCTTGGTGGGAGGAGCTTGCTGAAAGAGTGGAACAGGAAGGAGCACAACAGAGAAAAGCCCAAGCAGAGCAGGGAATGAGCAGAACTGAGAGAGAGAATGTTTGTGATTTCAGTGCTTGGTTGATCTGTGTTACTTTGTCAGACAGAAGCACTCTGTTGATTTGTGTTTGATTTCTCAGACAGAAAGAGAATTGAGGTGATAGCACTGGTAATGTGTGTGAATATTGTTTTAGCTCTGTTAAGCTTAATGGCTTGGAACAGAGCAGTCTCCATGAGCTGAGATATGGAACAGGAGTGGAGAGTTGTCTACCTGTGAATACAGGCAAGAGTTGGAAGCAGTCAGCCCATGGAGAAGGAGTCATGGGGTTTGGAAGTCAGGACTTTACTTGGATACTCTGTATTGACTGAGGAGATTGTGACTTACTGTGACCTAGGGGTGGATGGTGTTTCTATTTTCTGCCACTCCTTAAAGATGACTATAAGATATACTGAATATGTTTTGTTTAAGACCATGTGGCCACCTTAATAATAAGTTGTTATGTGTTATTGTGAATGTTATGCTTTAGTTTCTTGAATGTTACGCTTTAGTTTATTGCTGAATAAATAGAGAATGCAATTCTCTGCAATTAGAACCTTAAATTTATTCATAGCAGCTGTCCTCAGGAGAGCTACTCATGATTGGCTTTACAATTGGATAAGAAAAGTAGACTCATTACACCCCAAAGGATATTCAAAAACAATACGTCCTGGATTCTCACAGCACATTAACACTTACCTGATGACATGAGATACAAGTCTCAAATACTCAAATATTCAAATGGATCTGTGATTTCAGCAATTCCTCCAGCAATGTAGTTTATTTATTCATATCTTCCTGTTTTCCATGACTCTTGTCCATGTCCTTCTAAGAGTGCTATAGAGGGTGCACTTAATGTCCTGGAGCACTGTTTTTTATTTCTCTTAACATTTGGGATATACTAATGAAACACCCTGGTGTAACAGCAAGCACCCCAGCACACCCAGGGCGGCTACTAGCACAGGTTCTTAGATCTGCTTTTCTAAAGGAAAGCAACTCAAAATGGGTTAACAATCTTACTTTAATTAATCAAATACC
>CM053584.1:233186564-233210877 GCA_028627135.1 Pseudochirops cupreus
TTTTCTCTCTCTCTTTCTTTCTCTCTCTTTCTTTCTTTCTTCCTTCCTTTCTTTTTCTTTCTTTCTTTCTTCCTCTTTCTTTCTCTCTCTCTCTCTCTCTCTTTCTCTTTCTTTCTTTCTTTCTTCTTTATAGAAAAATGGGCCCAAAGGCACCGAGGTTGGTGTGGTCCCATAATCCACAAACAATAATGAAGGTTCTTTTTCTCCTTACATGTTTGTTGACCGATCCGTTGATTGATTGTGGACATTCGTATGCTTCCAGAGGGAAAACACACTTGGAACTTTTAAACATCAAATCCTTACCATCTGAACTACTCCCCACAAGACTGAAATATAAAGTCCAGGTTTCTTGTTCCCTCCTATCATGGATTTAGTACCTTTCTGCTGCCCCTTCCAGTAATGGTTGCCATATTCATAATCTTTTTTCCAGAAGACTGGATCTCTCAAATCTCTAACCTCAAACCACTTAAAGTGAACCATGGGACTATATTGCCCAAGACATGTCACTTTCCTCTACATAGGAATCTATCTAGGTTCCACAATGGCATTGCTCAGGTTCTTGGACCACAGTAGTCATCACTTGGTTGCCTCTGTCATATGCCTCTGTCACAAAACGGCTCTTGGGGAATAATGACCTTCCCTTTCCATTCCACCCTTCTGTCAGGATCTCTCTGGGAGAAAAGTGCTAATGGAAAAAGAGGGAAAGGAGAAAAGGCAGAATTCTTGTTGAAAACTCTCTTTAATTGAGCAGCACAAAAAGTGGTGATTTCCAATAATCTGCCTAATAATAGTGGGAGTCAATCAACCAGTACTACAGGAAGTCCCTACCATCTGAATCCTGTCTTCCAGAAAGTGGGGGATGGCCCCAATCAAAAATCATTTGTTAAATGCTTACTGTGCTAAATTAATGCCTACTACTGTGCTAGGTTCTAAACCAATCAACTTACCTTGAACTAAAAATACCAAGCAAAGTTTTACTGCCCTATAAATTGTAGATCTTAGGCTAGAAAGGTTCCCAGAGACTAACCACTCTAACAACTTCATTTTACAGATGATGAAACCTGAGGCCCAGGAAAGTTAAGTGACTTGCCCAAGGTCACACAAGTAGTAAGTGTCAAAGGAAGGAACCCAATCCTCTAATTTCTCATCTAATTCTCTTTCCACTGTGCCAAGCTGCCTTCCTGATGCATTCTTCTATACAGAAAAAAAAACTTCCTAGGGAAACAAACAATGCAACCATGACTGTAAGGAATCTAGGAGACTTACCTGGACCTGATCCTCATTCTGCAAATAGTTGAATCTGGCCCAAGGCACCAGGGTTGCATCAGTACAGTAATTCACTAGCAATGATCTTTCTTCTTTACATGCTTCAATACTTTTAAGATTATGTGATTTCATAAGTATAGTTACTTTCTCCAAGGTTGAAAATTGCAATTCCTCTATAACATAGCAGATAGTCTTTGACAATTACCATGGTTTAAAATTCCATCACCCTAAGACAATTCTGATTTTCCAATCAATTGATAAACATTTATTAAGTAACTACTATATGCCAGACACTGTGCCAAGTCCTGGGGATGATGAGGTACAGACTCTGGGAACCCCCTTGAGCTCTCCTTGAATCTTTCCACAAGAGACATTTGCCTGAGGCTATAAGCCTTTCATTGTGGCTCTGCCCAAACCTTTGTCTCTAGCTTAGCCCTCCTTTGTCCAGCAACTCTCCTTCCCCCCCAGATATATCTATACTCCCAAATATCTATACTCAAATCTGTTACACCCTTGAACTGGTCTTGCCCACCATTGTCTGTGGTCTCCAGGTAGTCTCCAACAACTTCCCACCCTTAATCACTCATTATTGGAGTTTGACCTCATTGTCTCCTTCTGAAAGACCCTCCCCAAACTCCTCCTCTAGACCTCCCCTAGATTTCTCCCATAACCCCTCTGTATATCAGACCCATCCAGACTCCACAAAAAGAATAAGGCTAGAGAATGATCTAGTACAATCTCATTCTGTGTCAGATGATTCTGGCTGGCTTGCCCAATGCAAGTGTCACAGATACCTAGGCAACTTAAGAGACTACCCACTATGATGAACTTTTAATAAACTTTGCTTTTCTTTGGCTGAGAGAAGCCTTGAGTCAAATTCATTTGACAGACCCAGTGTGTTGGTATTTTGGGGTCTCAAGCACCGCTAACCCTATACCTCAACAGGGATACAAAAAGAGGCAAAAGAGAGTCCATGGAGTCCAAGGAGCTTACCATTAAGTGAAAAATAGATAGATGCAGTCTATGGATCCTTTCTAGCTTAGCAGAACCTACTAGAACTTTTGCTCTGTTGGCACATAGCCTTTGAAAATCCAGTGTCACCTCCATGACGAGGTATCCAATAAGACTTTAGTGGAGGTCTCTTTACATGACCTTGGTTAAATATTACCTTCCCATGGTATAATTGTTCATGATGCAGCACCTTAGTTCTGAGTATCTCCACAAGTCTTGCCCAGTAATAGTTGAACACTGTGAAACTTTTCCTGACCATCCTAGCCCACCATGAGTACTCTCTCCCCTCTCTGAACTCTTTTATCATCTACTGTCTAGTTCACATATTTGAATTCTAAATTGTCTACCTGTTTGTACATCATACTAGCTAGGAATGTCCAGTTTGCTTTAGAAAGATGATCCAGTCTTTAATGCTGAAGGCAAAAATAGGAAGGGATAGCAATATGGCACAGTAGCAGAAAGAATATTACATTTGGAATAAGGTTCTGAGTTCAAATCTTGCTTTTAATATTTGTTTCCTGTATGACTTTGGGCAAGTCACCTCACTTCTTTAGCCTTTGGCCTCCTTATCTATAAAATGAAGGGAGTCAATGAAGTGAACTTTAAGATCCCTAATCCCAGAATCTATGGTTTTATAAGGCCTTAGCAAGGAGGCAGCATGACATTCAATGAGAAGGAGTAGATGGGATGGGAGTAGGGGATTAGGGATTCATGAATGGAAGGAGAAGTAAATACAGAGGCCTAGGCCTGGGAAGCCAGCAGTACCTGGTGCTGATTCAGGTCTCTAGTGACAAAGAGATAACAAGCCTTTGGGTTAGAATAGGTGCTTGCAAGTGAGAGTATACTAAATGTACATGGGTATGTGAAAGATTATTCAATGAGTCCATGTACATAAAGGAGAATATATGATTGAGAGGAACCATTGCATGATGGAAGAAGAATAAGGCTTGGAACCAGTAGAGCACTGGGTTCAAATACAGTCTGACAATGACCAACTTGATTACCCTGGGCAAACCACTACCTCTCTCTGAGCCCCAGTCTCTGTATTGGCATTTACTAAAATCATTATTCTCTAAGTTGTATGAGACAGCTAGGTAGCTGAATGGACAGAGTTCTAGGCCTGGAGTCAGAAAGTTCTGAGTTCAAATCCAGCATCAGACACTTACTAACTACATGACCCTGGGCAAGTCACTTAACCTCTGTTTGCTTTAATTGATTTGAGAAGGAAATTGCAAACCATCCCAATGTCTTTCTTTACCAAGAAAACCCCATGGATGGAATGGTCCACAGGGTCACAAAAAGTTGGATACAATGACAAAACTGAAGAACAACAAGCTGTATAGTATAGTGGATGGAACCCCAGAGTTTGAACAAGACAGGCCTGGTTTCAAATCCTGCCTCTGACACTTACAAGTTATATAAATGACCCAGGGGGAATTCTTTATTAGCTTTAATTTCCTTATCTATAAAATGGAGATAATAATAGTCTTAATAGTGCCTACCATATAGGGTTATTGTGTGGCTAAAATGAGATAATATATGCAATTTTTTCCAAACTTTAAAATGTTTTTATTAGAGAGATACATAAATGAACATACATTTAGTAAGCACTTATTTTGTGCCAGGGGCAGCTAGGTGTCACCCTGAATAAAGCCCTGGCCCTGGAGTTAATAAGATTCATTTCTCCAAGTTCAAATCTGGCTTCAGACACTCACTGTGTGACTCTGGGCAAGTCACTTAACCCCATTTGCCTCAGTTTCCCCATCTACAAAAATGAGCCAGAGAAGGAAATGACAAACCATTCCAGTACCTTTGCCAAGAAAACCCCAAATGGGATCACAAAGAGTTGGACATGACTGGAACAACTGCGCAACACATGGCCAACACTATGCTAAGTACTAGAGATCCAAAGACAAAAATCAAAATCTCTTTCCTCAGGGAGCTAAAAATGGCTGCTTCTGCTGCTGCTTATATTAACCTGATTCTCCCCTTTCCCTCTTAGGAAAGGGACCTACAGAGAGAGGAAAAATAAAGAAACAACTCTTGTCATAGAATATTAGAGCATGAAGGGACCTTTAATATCATCTTGTCCTACATTCTTTCTTTACATAGGAAGAAAACTGAAAGACAGGTTTAGTGAGGTGCCTAAGATCACACAGTCAGGACCAGAAGCAAAACTCAAGCTTAGCTCTCCTCATTTCCAGTCCAGGGCTTTTCCATTCCATACTGTCTCCTTGAATTCTCTCTTCAATCTAGAGTGCGCTCAAGTGAGACAATGTTGGCAACACTGCTTCAGAAGCCAGCTGAGCTGGCAATGTCCAGTGGTAGCAACTGTTTCAGAGCTGAGGGAATTGTGGTTTGTGTGTAAATACTGGCCCCTCTCCAACTTTCAGTCCCACCTCTGCTTGAGCTGCTTAAGGCCAAGTACCCAAGTGGACCTGCCCCTAAGAAACGAAGAATACTATTTACTGAATCACAGGCTTAAATCTGGAAGGAACTTTCTAGGCCATTTAGTCAAATTCTCACATTTTACAGATGAGAAAACTGAGATCCTCAGAAGTGAAAATGCTGTCCAATACTATGTGGGAAGTAAGGAACAGGCAGGCTCTCTGACTCCAAAACCAGTGTTCAACTCCCCAATACCATGCTTTTAACCTTAGTCAGCAAGCACAGCTCTCTCCACGTAGCTTTACTGAACTGGCCACATGGTAAGACTATGTAAAACCCACTAGACTACAATAAAGAAAGAACCCTCTCTCGAGTCAGAGGTTGTTGTTCAGTTAGTTCAGTGCTGGCTGATCCACATCTTGCTTGGCAAAGGTACTAGAGTGATTTGCCATTTCCTTCTCCAGCTCATTTTTACAAATGAATAAACTGAGGCAAAAAGGGTCTTGCCCAGGGTCACACAGCTAGTAAGTGTCTTGGGCCAGATTTGAACTCAGGGAGATGAGTTTTCTTGACTCCAGGCTTGGTACTCTATCCACTACACTATCTAGCTGCCCAGGGTGTCAGAGGACCTCAGTTCAAAAGTTACCTTTAATATTTATTACCTATGTTTCTTTGAGGGGTTGGACTAAATAGCCTCTGAGGTCTCTTTTAGCTCTAGAAATATGATCCAATGATCCTTGAGGGCTCAGCCTATATAATTTTTGTCATTATATCCTGGGCACTAACATAGGACCTGGCACATAGTAGGTGCTTAATAAATGCTTATTAAATGAATGAAACAATAAATGAATTAATTGTAAGAAAGGATCCCAGTTAAGGACAAGATGTTTTTCACTACCACATGAGATGCACTAAAATAAGCAGCAGAAAAACCATCCTTTGGGGGAGAATCAGTCTCAGCCTTAAGTCTGAATTAGCTAACAGTAGAAGTGGCTTTCAGAGAAAGACCTGTGTGAAGCTTAGTAATTATGCTGGGACTCTTCCCCTTTACAGAATTTTCTGCTTTAAGGCAACTTTTATTTAAGGTTTGCGAACATGGATTATCTGCTGGCTTTATGAAGATAACAATGGGATGAAACAGATTATTTCTCAATTGCTACATTCTTTCTCCCTAGGAAATACGGTTCTTATAAATATTAAAATCAAAAGGCACTTTGCACTATAATACAATCAAGTTCTGTGAAGAGCCTTTGAAATTAAGTGCCTATTTTTAAAATGCCTGCATATATTTCTAAGAATAGCAAATCATGATTCTAAAATGATAGGGCACGTAAGTATGTGTACTATTTACATTCTGCAAACTAATAAAGGGTTCCATTACATGTTAACCCTGAGAAAAAGACCACGATGGGTGACCATGGTCATATTATATTACAATGCATAGTAAGTCCTATGCCAGCTGTTTCCTTCTCTCTCTCTCTCTCTCTCTCTCTCTCTCTCTCTCTCTCTCTGTCTCTCTGTCTGTCTGTCTCTCACACAGACACATACACACACACACACACACACACACACACACACACACACACAGAACCTAGCTACTTAATATACTGTTAAGCACATTTTCTAAAACAAAATGAAAATCCATTCAAACACAGAACAGATGTGAATAAAAAGAAGAGAGTAGTTTAAAAATATTTCTTTTGCTATCAGCAATTATTTAGCCCCATGAATGGCAATAGGCTATTGAGACTGAATCTCAATAAGGCCAGTTTTGTTACTATGGAAGTCAGAACAATAGCCAGTTTCTCATTTTTTCCCTACCCAGGAGATGAAAATCCATTATGCTTTGCAAACTATAGTTGAAAATAAAGCATCAATTTAAAATGTTAAATAGTTTGTATGGATCATGAAATTATTTTGTTCCATATATCTAACATTTATTGCCAAAGGGAAAAATGCTTCTGAAGTTGATTTTTAAGCTATTTGTTCTTTCAGATGTGTCCAAGACTGTAAATAACTTCATTCCTCTGACTATTAATGTCATAATTCATCACTAGAAAGCTTTCATTCTGGCATTTCACAATGAAGTTATTACAGAAGTGCATAGAATGAAGGATTTGCATTAGGACATTCATTCATTTATTCCACAAGCCTTTACTAAGTACCCTTAGGCAATGTGTTAGACACTGGTGTTATAAAGACAAGAATGAAACATTCTCTGCCCTCAAGGAGCCTTATATTTAGGCAGTATAGTAGATAAAGGAATAGATTTGGAGTCAGGAAGACCTGAGTTCAAATCCATCCTCAGAAACCTACTAACTGTGTGACCTTGGGGCAAGTCATTTAATCTCCTCTAGACTCAGTTTCCTCTTCTGTAAAATGGGGATAATAGCACCTACCTTATAGGCTTGCTGTGAAGATCAAAGGAGATTTGTATAAAGTGTTTTTCACAACTTGAAATGTTATATTAGAGCTACCTACAATGTAAGATGATCTCTAACAACTTCCACCTGTCAGCTTGTGAAAATTGATTTTCTTTGAAAAGAAACCATTTTCTTATTATTAACCCACTGAATACTTACCCTCATGCTCATCTCAATTATTTTTACCTACCCCTCAGTATTTCTAAGTAGCTTCCTTTGCTTCACAGAAGATTTTTTTGCACCGTTTTATAAGAAGATTGTGTTTCTGATGGATGTTTCCAAACAAAAAATCTTTCATGAGAGTAGTAGCATCCTCCTGCTGAAAAGATACGTTCAAGTCATGACCCCAGTAAGGTCCAGGCAACATAATAGGGTGTTGAGACTGAGAGTGCAGAAGGGAATATATGTTGCTACTGGATCCCCTGCAAAGTGAAGTTTTCTCTTATGGATTATTTGGAAAGAAATAACATATAACTGTTACAGAAAATTTGGGTTTTAGGATGTTTGATGCTCATATTATTGTCCAAACCTCTTTGAAGGACATTTTCTATTGGTTTCAATCTGTCTTGCTTGAAAAACAGGTATTGTTTTACTTCTATGTACAACTCTGAGAAGCAGTGTGGCCAAATGAATAGAGAGTTGGCCTTGAAACTGAGATCTGACTTCAAATGGTGCTTCAGACACTCTCCAGAGATATAAGCCTTCTCAGTGTCAATCTCTGAGAATATGTATGCATACATTTGTGCATGTATGTATACGTATATTTGTGTGTATGTGTATTTGTGTGTATGTATATATGTGTATGTGTATGTGTTTGTATATGTATTATAGAAGAGCTATTTCCTTGAACTGATTGAATTTTCTTATCTGGGAGTTCCCAGTCCCTCTACACGGGTCAATTTTTTTGGAAGGGGTGAGTGTAAGCACAAGCAAGGTAGGATTTTTGTTGTTTTCTTTTTGGAGTTCAGTTTTCCAGACTCAGGTTTAATTGTGAACATCTGAAGTATTGATCTCCTTTGAACTCTGATAATTCACAGCTGTGCTGAATCACACAGGTTTCATGCTTTCTGGCTCTGGGGCCGAGTCTTTGTTATATATTCTGGGAGGTTGGCATTTTGCTTTAGGGGTTCACTCATGAGAAGGATCTTTTGATTTCCTGGTCGAGACTCTGAGTAATCATAGGTTCAGAGCTCCTCAACTGCTTAGATGTTTGTGCTCCCTCAATCCAATGATGTATGTAAAGTATATAGCAATATTGCTTTACTCAAACAGTGGGAGCCCTGTCTGTCTTTGTGCTAATTTCTCTGCTTGTATTTTCTATACTCACTTCTTTGCTTGTAATTAACCCCTTTAAAGCTGTCTTTCCTTTATAAAGCAGATCAAAAAACCTGTGCTAGCAAGCCATCCTGGGTGTGCTAGGGTGCTTGCTACTACAGGGGTGTCTTTTTATGGTTGGCTGTTGAATGCAATGTTTAACATACAAATTATAAAGTCAATCGTGAGCAACTCTCCTGAAGACTGCTGCTATGAATAACTTTATGTATCAAATCGCATAGTATAGTGAACTCTCTATTTATTCAGCAATAAACTAAAGCAAAACATTCAAGAAACTAAAGCACAACATTCACAACAATATAACATAATTTATTACTAAGGTGACCACATAGTCTTAAACAAAACATATCATCCGGTAAGTCACAATCTCCTCAATCAATATAGAGTATCCAAGTCAAGGCTTCTTCCATCTGACTAGAGGCTGGCTTCCAATCATCCTTAAGCCAATCATCCTTAAGGGGTAGCAGAAAGTACAAAACCCATTCACCCCTAGGTCACAATAAGTTACCATATCATCAGTCAGCGTTGAGTACATAAGTAAAGTCTTTTTTCATCTCAACTTGAGGTTGACTTCCAAACCCTTGGCTCTTCTTCCACAGACTGACTGATCTCAGCTTTTGCTTAGATTCACATGCAGGTGGCTCTCTACTCTGGTTCTATATCACAGCCCACCCAGACTATTCTGCTCCAAACCCTTTGCAGTTGCTGTTTCTAGGAAGACAAAGTTTAACAGAGCTACAACAATATTTATACACATTAGGCTTAAAAGAACTATAGCAATATTTACACACATTGCCAGCACTATCATCTCAATTCACTTTCTCTCTGACAAAGTAACACAGGTCAACAGACAAAGCTTCTGTCTAAGAAATCAAACACAAATCAACAGTAAAGTCCCAGGACTCCTCTAAACAGCAGCAAAGCCTTCTTTCAGGACTTCTGTAAACAGCAGTAAAGTCTTCTTTCAGGGCTTCTGGTAAAGTCCTCTTTTAACAGACAGAATGCTTCATTCTGACAAAGTAACATCAACACAGACAGAACAGACAGACAGAGTGCCAGACATCACAAACATTCTCCCTCTTAGTTCTGCTTGGTCCCAGCTCATGCTTGAGCTTTTATCTGCTCTGCTCCTTCCTGTTCTGCCCTTCCTGTTCCGCTCTTTCAGCAAGCTCTTCCCACTATAGGCTCCATATTATGACCTTAGGCCTATTAATGGCAGGGAAGATCTCCAAACTCCTGTAAGCCTATTAGGGACAACACAAAGTATATTGTTTCCAACAAAGACTTGACACAATCAAAGCTAAGGGTCAAAGGTACTTGAATAGCTGAAACAAGCAGCAAAGTACTACTTTGCTCGCCATTACACACACACATACGCACACACACACACAAATGTGCTGTGATATTTCCTTTCTCAAGGAAGAAGATAATGTAGTATGCAAAACAGTATCTCAGATGTGTATGTGTATGTGCACGTGCGTGTGTGCACGTGTGTGTGTGTGTGTGTGTGTGTGTGTGTGTGTGTGTGTGTGAGTATGTGTAAGGAATGTCAAAGCACAGTGTGTCTTCCTAGGAGCAAGAGGGTGAATTTTTAATCAACCAAACAAGAAGCATTTATTAAGAGCTTACTATGTGCAACGTGTTAGAGATAGAAAGAGAAAAAATGAAAAAAAAAAGATTTCCTTTACATAACTTACATTCAAATGAGTAGATGAGTGGGGAGAACAACATATAAATTTCAAGGATTTATGCAAAACATGTTTTTTAAAAAAGCACATACAAGGTAATTTAGAGAGGAACTACTAACTGGGGGGGGGGGTGGAGCTGGGAAAGTCTTTTGCAGAATATGACAGTGGCACAGTGCTGTAATCCTGGCTACTGGCTACTGGGAAGGCTGAAGCCCACAGATCTTTTAGGGGCTCTGAGCTGCAGCTGGCTAAGCTGATCAGGTGGCTGCACTAAATCCATCATCAAAATGGTTAGCCTTTGGAAGAGGGGGCCATCAGGTTGCCTGATAAAATGGTGCAGGATGGAAACTAAGTTCTTGTGCTGAACAATATTGGGAGAGGGCACCTGCACTTCCAGCCTGGGTAAGATAGGGAGACTTTGCCATTTTGTTTGTTTAAGTGGTTCTTGAGAGGAGACTCAAAGGAAGTCAAAGTTTTAAAAGGAGAAATATGAAGAAGGACAGCATTCCAGGCTATCTCTCTGCTTATATTCACCATGCACATTCTCATTATTCTCAGGGTCACTTCTCATTCTTCAGAGACTCTGGTATTTTATTATTCCCATCTATGTAGTATGACCAAAAGAATATTATCATGAAACTTTTTAAACCTATTTTCTTTTTTACTTTGGGGTTAAGGGAAGTTCCAGACTCATAATTCCATTGATGTGGGGAGCTCCCATTATGGAAATTACCTGCACCTATGCAGCTCATTGTAGCCTTGGAGTATTAAGATTTAATAGTAATATTAAGTATTACTAAATTAGTATTAAATATTATTAACTCATAGAAGTTAAATAACTTGACCAGGGTCACAGAGCTATTATGTGTCAGAGACAATACTTGAACACAGGTCTTCTTGACCATGAAGTTGACCCTCTTTCCATGATGCTAGCCTCTTCTCAATGTAATTTTTAAAAATCTGCTTATATTATAGCTTTTCAGACCAATACCAATTTTGCATTCACAGGTAAACATTGAAAACATTGCTTTAATCAAAATCTTTTTGTTATAGTATTAAATGATATTGTGGAAAGTACTGTGGAACCAGAGTTAAGTAGGTTGTGTTCAGATTCAATATTTACATTGAAAGAAACAATTATTTCTCTCACATTAATAACCAATTAATATTAGTAGGGGGGAGGAGGAGAATGCAGATTTTTTTTCCTTTCTATTTCCTCACTCAAAGTCCAGCCCCTCAAGGCATTTCTGACCCTACCTGAAGAATTTACTACACCCAGACCATCTTATCTAGGTGGAATTGTTCATTGGCTGGGTGGAGGGTAAATTCTTTTGTGTAGATTGCCCAAGATGAGTAGTCTTCCTTGAAATAAATCTGTCTTTGTCCATTAGTGACATATCAGAGTTATGGACCCAGCCCCTCATTAGAATAGACCCACCTCTCATTATAATAACCATTCTCTCTTTAATTGTCAAGCAGTCGGAGTTGATTTCCACATCCACTTTTCCAAGGGCATATAAAGATTGAGTGGCCTCCATGATTCATATTTGGTTTATGAGAAAAAGCCAAATAACCTTCATTTTATTAACTATCTGCTAGCCATAATTAATAAAGTTGATTATTAATTACCCAGAAATTATGTCTTTCTGACTTTACATATGTCATAACATTTACTAGTTGGATGACACTAGGAAGTCATTTTAATGCTCTGACCTTTAGTTTCATCATTGGTAAAATGGAGATGGTAATGCTTGTACTTCCTATCTCACAAAGTAGTTGTGAGGAAAATGCTTTGTAATGCTTAAGGCACTATGTAAATTTCAAGTATTATTATAAAAACACCATTGTTTCTATAGAACTTATGTGATATTGGGCAAATCACAATCTCTGGGACTCTGTCTCTTTATCTGTAAAATGAAGGGTTTGAAAGGTCTTTTCCAGGTCTAGAAGAAAGATCCTATGAGCCAAGCTGCCCTTGTATTTAAAGTTGTGTTCTCATAGAACTAATTGCTAATTTTAGGTGGAGCATGGCTGTAGGTAAATACTGTGAAATTTAGAGCCTCAATCATGAGGTACCCTGAAATTTAAGTGGGCTGCCTGAATTTGAACGGGCCATCACACAGACATGACCCATCATTTTATTAGTGATTTCTTCTGCGGGTGTCGCACGAGCCATGTCTCCTTTTTGTTACCAATGGCAACAGAACCAACTGTTCCAAGTTTCTGGCCAAAAATAATATCACAAAAATAGGTTACACTGGAAAAAACTACACAGAGATACTCATGCTCTGGCTCTGTCACCATGATGTTTGATATCTAGATAAATTGAAAAAAAAATATGTAGTAAAACATCTGGGTTTTTAAAGTATCTGAATGCCTGCTATCCATTTTTATTGGGTATTCTGTCTTTATTTCATGACAGTGTCTGTTACAGTTTTAGAGGTTTGCTTATAGTATGATAAAATGTGGCAAAAAGGTGAAAGAATTATATGGCCTTGAAATGGAAGACATCTCTACATTCTCCCTTTGGTGACTCAAAGTTGGTTGTGGGGAATGCAACAGACCTCTATTATAAAATGGAGAGGAAATATGGTATATTTTGAGAGCCAGTCTCAGCATCAGAAATACCTGGGTTCAAAATCTGTCTCTGACCTATGCTGGGTATGACATCTGTAAAAGTCCCTTCACCTCAGTGCTCCAGTCGATTTTCTAAGACCATATGTTATAGATCAGGTGATGTTCTGTATTGGTAGAAGCAGTTTTCTTACTGAGAATTCCTCATACCAATGAAATCACAAGACCAGTTTCTGCTCTCCCCCATCCCCCCAAATAGAACTGATATCAAGAGACAATAGTCATAAAGCTAAGAGGTTTCTGTATGAAAGAAAGGCACTGTTGCATGCCATGTACATAAAGGAAGTGTTTTTATCTCCAGTATAACTTTACATATAATAGAGAGATACCTTATTATGGGTTTTCCTTGTCACCTTAAAATATCTGCCATGTAATACAGTCTCAGTTATTTTAAAATAACTTAAACCCAGGACTGGTCCTTGGTCTGGGAACTTTTGGCAGGATCTTGCTTGGTGTGAATTGAAAAGTACCGAGTATCGAACTTCCTTCCAAATAGTGTTCCCCACAATTACCAGAATGCCATAAAACCTTAATTTCCCATTATTGAAATAATTCCTTTGAGTTAAGATATTGGAAGGCAAACCACTTGGGAAGAGGACTTTCATGGTTATCCTCAGAGTTCTTAAAGTGTCCCAGAATCTCTACCTCTGTCTCTCTGTGTTGGTGTCTCTGTCTCTCTCTCTCTATTATTTTGCAAATAATAATAATGGCTAGCATCTATCCATCCATCCATCCATCCATCCATCCATCCAACCATCCATCCATCTATCCATCCATCTATCTATCCATCTATTCATCCATCCATCTATCTATCTATCTATCTAATCACATTAAAGTTTACAAAGTTTTTTATACATATTACCTAATTTGATCTGCACAATAGCCCTGTGAAGTTGGTATACCCAGATTTTAAGGATGAGGAAACCGAGGCTGAGAAAAGTTAAATGACTTTCTTTTGGTCAGATAACTACTTCAGTAGCTGAAGCAAGATTTATACTTGAGTCTTCCTAATTCTGTCTGGTGATTTATACAGTACACATTACCTAGCATATAGAGGGTGTAGAGATGAATAAAAATTCAATTGAAAACATCCCTGATGTTATAGTAATCCTTTGTCATCATTTAGCCTTTCAGTGAACAAACACCAGATGTACAACTTCTATTATATGGCAGGGTTGGGGGTGGAGTCCAGGAATTGTTTTAATGTCAAAAAAGGATCCTCATTCTCAAAAAGTTGGAAACCATTGTACTAACATTTTATATCTCCAGAAAACCCATGTTAAAATGCAAATTTGTTGCCTGAGAAAGGTAACAAATGAAATCATTAATACCTAATTGATACTTAATGAATATTTTTAATCATTAAGTTAGCTAAGATATCTGTTTGATAAGCAGAGGGGGGGCCTCGAGGCCTGAGTGAATGGGGCATGGGTTTCTTCTCTACTTTTAAATCTTTATGGGTTTTAAATATTTCGAAAAGGAAAATGTTTTTCCCTTGGGCCAGCTTGCTTCTCTAAGCTACTATGGTATATCTATCTGCCCTTTTGCTGCCAAATTCTTCGAACACATAATCTATATCTTTCCCATCTTTTTCTTAAAATTCATTCATTCTTCACCCCCCTATAATTTGTCTACATCCCCACTACTGCAACTTTGCCCTTGAAAGTCTTCAATAACTTCCTAACCATCAAAGTCAATGCTATTTTTTGCAGTATCCATTTTCTTTAACCCTCCCCCCAACCCCATAGCATTTGACATTCTCCTTTTCTTTGTCTACACAACACTATCTTATTCTCCTACTACCTCTATGATCATTCCATCATTGTCTCTTTTGTTGGCTCCTCTTTCTATTCCAATACCCTAATTGTCTCTTTATTCTTTTATTAAAAAAACGAACAAACTAATAAGCATTTATCTCCTCTCCCTTTTCCCTAGAGGGAAAAAGGGGGAAAAAAAAGAAAAACAAAACCCTTGTAACAAATGTGCACAGCCAAACAAAGCCCATTCCCATATTGGCCCTATCCAAAGAAGATGTATCATTCTGCATCTTGAGTCCATCATGTCTCTATCAGAAAGTGGGTGACATTTTGACCATTGGTCCTCTGGAATTGTGGTTGATCATTGCATTTATTAGAATTTTTAGGTCTTTCAGAAAAATTTTCTTTAAAATGTGTTTTTTATTGTACAAATTGCTCTCTTGGTTTTGCTCACTTCCCTACGCATCAGTTCATACAAATTTACCACGTTTTCTCTGAAAACATTTCATTCATCATTTGTTATGGCACAATAGAATTTTGTTGCATTCATTCGCCATTATTTCTCCATACAATCTCTAATTGATAGCTACCCCCTTTCCTTTTCAAATATTTGCTGCCACAGAAAAGAACATTTGCTAAATATTGAAGATTAGGTCTCCAACCTGTTAGACCTCTTGTGTATAAACTCAAGAATTTGCTTGATATATATTGAAATAAAACTTCTTTGTGGATAATTCCTAAATCTCTCTATCTCTCTCTCTCTCTCTCTCTCTCTCTCTCTCTCTCTCTCTCTCTCTCTCTCTCCCCATCTGTCTGTCTGTCTGTCCAACTGACCTTTTCCCTTGCTTTATCTTCAGTTACTTGATGTAAATTTCCACTTGTATGTTTCTGTCCCCATGTATCTTCTTGCTTCTGTCCTTGCTACCACCATTCTACAAGTTTCTCTGACTTTACTTCAACTCAATGAACATTTGTTAAATGTCTGCTATCTGTTGTGTTACAGCAGGGAGAATCCTTGGATTTGGAGTCATAAGACATAAAATTTTGCCTGTGCTACATGTTACCTGTATAACTTTGGGGATGTCTCTGTGTCTCAGACACCTTGACTTTAAAAAGATAGGGTTGGATTAGATGATATCTAAAGTCTCTTCCGGCTCTAAATATATAATCCCATGATTTTCCAGGTATTAAGAATAGAAAGGAAAAAAAAATAGCTTCTGACTTTGATCAAAGGGCTTGCATTCATAGGGTCATGGAGATAGACCTAGAATGGATTGTAGAGATTATCTAATCCATATCTCTCATTTTAGAGATGGGAAAATAGAGGCTTATAGGTTGTTAAATGACTCACCCAAGGGTCATACAGGTATAAGGTAAAATGAGGATTCAAATTATGATCTTGCACAGTTCATCAAGCTTTCCACTCTACTGAGAAGAAAGGGCAAACACAGATGAATAAGTATGGAAGAGCCACAAAATAAATACAAAATAATTGCTTGTAGGAGGCACTAATGACAGGAAATCAGTTATACCTTTTATCCAATGCATCACTTCAGCTGGACCTTTAAGGCATTTTGAGAGGCAGAAGTAAGGAGGGAGAAAATTTACCAAGTCATGGAGGTAGTAAAAGGAATAATGTGTCTGAAGAAGAACAAATAAGAGAATTTGGTTAGGAAAAGGAGCTTCATGTGGTCCTTTTAGTTCCTGTCACAAATGTACACTATCACAATGGCTTCTGGAGAAAATAAATGATTATGATTTGATCTTTGTAACATATTAGGTTTACCTGTATAAACTAAATAAAATAGTAATGTATATTCCAATATAGATGAGAACAGTGTAAAATATCTCTTGTAAATAATAATAATAATAAATAATAACAATGTATTTATTTAACTGGGGTTGGATGCATGCATAGATCCTATCAGTTTGCTTGACTGATGTAACTCTTCCATTTGGTGAGGCTGGGAGGCTGCTTCTGTGATGGTAGTGATGACTTGTAAGAGAAGTACCTTGGAAGGACTGGGGAGCTTGAGTAGATGTTCTGTAACTGGTTCTGGTTGGCTAACTATACAGTGGCTCACTTAATGACTAAGGAGATATTCAAAGGGCCCAGACTGCTTTTGTCATTTCTGTTCTTCTCTGTGCCTGGTGATATGATTCTTTCAGCCATGGTTTGTAGCATGAGACTATGCAGTGAAGAGAGAACCTATTGGGGCTTTAATACTCTCACACCATATAGCCTCCAAGAAATAGGTCTTGGTTCTTGTCTTATGTGTTTGCTTTTTGCTCTTCTAGGTTAAGGGAGGGAAGCCTTCATGACCTTAATGAGTTTTAAAAGATCCAAAAAGGTGCTTTAGCACCGTGGAGCTCCAGAATCCAGGTTCTAAAGTGCATGTAGCTGTGATACACCAAAAGAAGCAAAGAATGACTCTTGGGAATGACTTTTAAGAGCCCAGTTTGGGGACCAGCCTAGACAAGGACTATTCTGGCAGAGATAGTACCTTTAGACTTGAACTTGTTAGGACCAAGGCCATGAAGGAATTGAGCTAAGATTGAGGTGGTATTAGTGGAGGATGCTCCTTAGGGCATTGTGGAGAAATGCTTTACTTTGTTTTTGTTATATCTTTGAAGAAAATCTTTCTTTGTAATAGCTAATCATAAGTGGTTAAATGCAACTGAAGTTCCAGTCATAACCTCCCCACCCCAACAATGGGGGAAATGTAACTGGTGGCTACTCAAGCCAATGGTGATAGAGAAAAAGACACTCCATAAGCCTCTCACAGTCTCCTTGAACCCTGATGGGCAGATGTAGCAGCCTGGTTCTGGGACAGTAGGCCAGCATGCACATGTATGTGTGTGTGTGTGTGTGTGTGTGTGTGTGTGTGTGTGTGTGTGTGTGTGTGTTTGTGTATAAAATATATATGTATGTGTATATATATGTATGTATATGTATATACACATACAAATAAATATACACATACATGTACATACATATATATTGAAGACACTAGTGCTTTCTATCAATGAAATTACATATTTATATTATATATTTATACGATTAGTTATTATAAAGACATATAATTTATAATTACATAATATAGTTATTATATATTCTCTTATATAATTTCTTTGGGACAAGGCACTAGTTTCTCTTAAAAAAGTCATATTCTAAGAGCATACTTTATCCCACATCCCAAGCCTAGGTAAAAAAACCCAAAAAACAAAGAAAGAAACAAAATAGAAACAAAAACAACCCCAAACCCTAAACTTTAAATGACTGTTTACCCGCAGCTCTTTTTGGGGGTGCGGTATTACAAATATCTCAATAGGAGCTTTTTTCAAGGCGTTTCAAACACCAGTTTGTGAGGATCCATTGGAGAGAGAGAATATAGAATACGGGTAACCCTAGAACCTTCTTCAGCACGATGATTTGGAATTTTTACACCTGGAAAGTTAACTTTGTTGGAGGTGTTGTTTTGTTGGAGGACAAATTTCCAGTGGGTTCTTCTCAGAGGGATGCAGTTGAGGGTCAAAAGTCCAGTTACTGGTAGTTAGTAGCGAGCCACTAGCCAGTTAACTGCTTCACGAAAACCACTTGCTTGTCTCTGTGGTGACCAGTGAGCATGAGCAGAACTGTGCCGGCTTGAAGTCTCCTCACATGCTGTCATGACAGTAGCTTTCTAGGTACATCTTCAGATAATACCTATGCATTTTGTGAACCTTTATACTACTTGCGTTCCTCCATTCTTATCACCCCCAACTGGCTTTGAGATAGTATCAGGCATTGTCTCTTTTTCCTTTCAATTTGGGTTTTTGTACACCGTATTTCTGTTTGTGCCTGGCTCACCAGGAATACATCACAGACCACGAGTATCTACCGATCTGTTGGGCCAGGACAGGGTTCTGGCTGCTATGCTTTCGAGATTTCTTCACCACATTTTCTTCCACATCTTTTTTGTTCTTTTTCCCCCCTCCCTTTTTTGACTCCCTACCCCCATGTCCCACACTTTTGGTCCTTTTTGGTTTTTGTTTTTATCTACCATTTTGAGAGAAGGGGAAGAGCTGAACCAAAACTTTCAAGATAAAATCATTACTGAGACTAGCATTCAAGACTTTCCATAATTTAGCATGACTCAGTTTCTTAAACTTGTTTTTATTCATCCTTAAAACAAAGGAACTCTCACCAGACTTGATTTCTTTCTTCTCTGAAATGTGACTTGACAAATCCTATCTAATGAGACTTTGCTCGAATTCTATCCAGGTTCCCGTGCCTAGTTCAAGTTCCACTTCTTTCATAAAGGCCTCTTAGATGCTCTGGTGCTTAGTGACCTCTCCCAATTCTGAGAACACCTGGGGAATTATCCTGATCTTGTTTTGTAATTTAACTTTTCATGTGTTAGCATTTCATATTTTCAGCTCCTTCCAATTATATCACAACTTCCTTGAGGGAAAAGAACTCTGTATATTTCTTTGTGATTATGTGTCAAGTGGTTTGGGCTACATATATATTTTATTGGTGTCCCTATTGGTTCCCGTAATGTAATCTATAGAAAAGTAGCCTGACACTTGCTCTTCTAAATAATTAACTAGTAAGAGAGTGTAATATACAATTTGACCACCAGGTGACACTACCTTCAAACCACAGCCAAATGGCTTTGTCGGGAAGGATTGAAGAGTACATGAGCTGGCTTCCCCAAAAGCTGCAGTACCACCACTGCTCAACAGAGGGTGCTCAGACTATGAACTCTTAGAAGACTTCCCTTACCATCACTATGAGTTCACTATGCTTATGGCATAGTAACTGCCATATTCAAAATTGATCTTGAGTTATAGAAATAAGCAAATGAACATCTCTCTGAAACATAAGGATCCCAGATATCTTGATTTGGATCTCGGTCCCCTTCTCTCTCCTACCCCCCTCCCTCCCCCCCCAATTTGGGGAGTCTCTTGCTCTCGGTCAACCAACATTATCCATAAGACTTAGATAATTTTTTTAGTCATCACATGGCTTATTAAAATAAAATAAAAGAAGTAACTTCAAAAGAGCTGTCACATAACATAGCTGTGAAGAATGTGATATTACACAGGAGAAAAAGTCCTGAATCTTAAATAAGAGGGCCTGGGTTCAGATTCCACCTCTGACCAATTTACTCCTTTGGACAAATCAATCAACCTCCTTAAGTCTTAAAATAAACTGAGAATGTTAGATTGAATGGCTTGTGATGTATCTTCTATGATCTTATGATCCTATAAGCTCTATGATCCTATAAGTCCCCCTAATTCCCCCAAATCTCTTCCTAACTTGTAGGTGAGGGGAAAAACAAGGGAGAAAACTGCATTTTTGGAACCCAATGAGACAGTTCTACAAACAAACAAGGGAAGACACTCTGGGGGATGGTCCAATTTTATTGGTAGCAATGATATTGGTCTGTTTTGTAATGCCTAGTCTCATGCTACTGGTTCTTATCTGTTCCAGTTCTCTATCTTACTACTGTAGCTCTCCAGGATCTGTCTTAGTTTGTTCCTGGTAATTACAGCAAACCACGAGTGACTAGTAGTACATGGTTGAGTAGGAGTCTGCCCTATTGACAGCATAGAAAGGACAGCCTGGAATGTCAAATTGGAAGACTAGACAAGGGAAAGAGAAGATGAAAACTGAGGATGTTGGAAAACATACATTCATATTTCCTACCTTCTCATTGTCTTGCTGATAATTCCTCCCAAATCTGACTTCCAGGAGGCATTGTGAACACCTGTTACAATAACAGGATTTCACAGTTATATTTTGAGCTTTATGTTTTTTTAAAGGACTCTCCTCAAAATTCAATGAGTTACTGTATCTAGTGTAGGTATCACTGCCATCCTTTTTTTATGGATGAGAAATCTTAAACTTGGAGGGATAAAGTGATTAATCCATGATTATACAGTTAATAAGAATCAGTGTTAGACCTCAAGCCCTGGTCACCTGCAAGTCTAGCAATTCATGTTGGTCCCCCAGCAGAGCCTCCCCAACCCCCAATAATAAAGTACAGACTCTTTTTTATTGCCATCTTCCATAGTGATGTGTAGGGACATATTTGCTAACAAAATGAAAAAACAAAGCTAATTTTGAAGGGGAAGGGAGGGCAAGGTAAGATCCACATTATGTAGGACTGCCTGGGGAAAGCATGTGGAGGTAGAAAGAGGGAAAAACAACTGTATTCAGAGATGCTTGCCATCAGAGAGAAGCATGAGATCCAGAAATGGAATTTAGGGTAGGATGACTTGGGTTTTGCCCCAGGATGCCAACATCCTGTTGGCCCTATGCCATGGGAAATTTCACAAGAATCCCTTCCCACCCACCCTTTTCCTGACCATTTGCATTTCATAGGAGTTTCCTGGCATGACTGTACCTGACCAAGATAGAATGTGCTTCATGTCCTCCCACCCACCCGCTGCCTAAACTGAGTTTGCCCTGGGCACCAAAATTCCTAGCTGGAGCTTTTGGCCAGCATGGAAGAGATCTTGCTTACACAAACTCATATGAAGACATCCAAACTTATTTTCCATATGTTAAATGTTGCTTAGGGATAGCTTCTCCTCACCTTGGAGATTGAATGCACTTTTGTTTAAAACCAACAAAGAAATCTTGTTTTGTTGCTCATTAAATTTATGTGTATATGTGTGTATATATATATATATGTATATATATATATATATATACACACATATATATATGTATATGTGTATGTGTATGTATCACACACCCATATATATATTTAAAAGTCTATACATTTCAAAATAAAACTAACACATCATTCTAACTCCCCTACCTTTTGACTATTTTTTAAGAACTGTTAATTTTAAAGAAACATATATCACAAAATTATGCTCGAGAAATCTTTTAACTCTGAGCCAGACCCAAAGCACTGAAAACCAAACTGTACTGAAAGTGAGTGCATTCATTTTTAATCTCCACAATTTCTAACAGTAGATATAATTCAGGAGCCCAGCTGTTCACCCTTAAAGGGGACTTTGAGACTGGAATCTAGTGCTTTGTTAACTGTCTGTTCAACAAAAATGTAGATATCTTAGATACTAAAGTTTCAAATAAAGATCAGTAGGAATTTGGGGCTCCAAATGTGTCACAAATCATGGCTGTCTAATTAGCTTCATAAACTGAGTCTTGAAAACACTCAGAAGACATGTTAAAATGTGTGCAAATGTGATTAAATTCTAAGTCAGGATGTACTGTAAATCCTTATCTCATTTGAGCACATTAAAACTGGGGCTGAACAATTTAGAGGAGACAAGATAATTCCATTTGGGAACTCTTCCCATTCTGTAAGGGGAATGGTGAACACATTTTAGAGCAGTAGAATTAAAGTGAGTTTTAAAAAATGTTCAGAAAACTGCTAAAGATAGTACAAACTCAACTTGAGTTTTTAAAGTACTCAAAGTCCACTATTTTGTTTTGAAACTGGGTTTCTAGATGATCTGATGATAAATAGTAGCAAAAGAGTGGGTAGCTAGATGGTATGGTAGATAGAATGCTAGAGCTGGAACCAGGAAGAGCTGAGTTCAAATGTGACCTCAGACACTTACTAGCTGTGTGACCCTGGGCAAGTCACTTAACCTTGTTTGCCTCAGTTTCCTAATCTGTCAAATGAGCTGGAGAAGGATATGGCAAACTCCTCCATTTTCTTTGCCAAGACAGCCCCAAATGTGGTCATGGAGAGTTGGACAATAACAAAAACTGACAATTAGTAGTGACCTTGAAATCAGTATTTTCAGCAAACCTTTTTCTTTTACAACTTTCTTCCTAAGTAAATTGATCATCTCTCTGCTTGTTTTTTTTCCTACTTCAGTACTTTCTATGGATATTTGTACTGATGCCAGAACTAATCAATCAAATGCCTACTCTATGCTAGGCACTACTAGATATTGGAATAGGTAACTGAGTACAATGAAAGAAACCAGCCCTACTGAGAAGACTTACATTCCAATATGAGAGAGAACAAACGTTATAAAAGTAAATACAGGATAAATATACAACTAACAGGTACAAATATATGTAAAGTATTTGAATACAAGTTTGTTTGAGAGAGAAGGCACTAGCGGTTGGGAGGATTAAGAAAGACTTCATAAAGAATATACATTTCTTTGCACATAATTCCTCAAACCAAAAACTTTCAATAGTTCTCCATCATCTACTAAATTAAATCCAGAAACTTTTTTGCATAGGATGTAAGACTCCAACCCACTTTTTCTGACCATTCACACCACTTTCTAGCAGACCAATCTCATTCCTGACATCCCCCAGATCTAGAATAGATTCCCTACTATTACCAGTTGTGGAAATCTTTCTCTTCTTTCAAGATATTCCAGACACCATCTTCTCCATGAAGCTTTCTCTGATTCACAGAATTCATCATCTTAGCTGGAAATCAAATCAAGTCAAGAAATATTTCTTAAATGTATAATATGTGCCAGACACTGTGTTAAGCACTGGGGGACACAAAGAATGGGGGAAAGTAGTCCCTGCTCTAATGGAGTACAAGGTGCTTTTTATCCACTATTTTATTTGAGGTTCAAAGCACCTCTGGATGCAGTGAAAGACCAACCCTTCCCCCGCCTCCAAACAAGCCGTCTCTTGCTCTTAAGGAGCTCACAGTCTAATGAGGGTGGGAGGAAGAAAATACTGCTCTATAGACAAACAAGATATATGTAGGATAAACTGAAGGTGACCTTAAAGGAAAGTCACTAAGATTAAGGAGGTCTAGGAAAGCCTTCTTGCAGAAGGGACAACTTTAGCTGAGACTTAAAAGAAGCCAGGAAGAGGAGATGAGCAGGGAGAGAGTTCCAGGCATGTGAAATAGCCAGTGAAAAATGCAGAAAATTAGGACATGGATCTCTTGTGTAAAGAACAGTAAGAGGGCCAAGGACAAAGGGAAAGGTTAGTGGAGCTCATCTAAATTTGGGAGAGATGTTCTGGCCGACTGCTCCAGAGCTAGAATTGGCTGAAGCAGCGGCTCTGCAGCCTCCTCCATGTGGTGGCTTCAGAGCTCACAGCCTGCACATTGCAGGGGGGCCAAGCAATCATTCAGAGGCTAAGTGCTCTTGCCTTGAGCTGCCTGGATTGGGATCACAGTCTTGGGTGATGATCCTGAGGTGAATTTTCAGTGAGCCAAAGATGGCGGGGGCTGCAGAGATGGTGGCCTCCTAATAGCTCCGGCAGCTGCAAAAACCCCAGCAATTTCACACAGAGCTCTCCCCTCTGAAAGCAGAGTTCTATGGAGCTCAAAAGCCAAGTAATTGACTGGCAACATGAGCAGGCAAAGGAAGCAAAGCTATCCCAGCAATCCAATTTTAGACTCCTTTTTTGGGGACAAAAAGGATCAAATCATGGAACAGGAGGAAGACAACACAGTCAGAACTCCTGCACCAAAAGCTTCCAAGAAAAATGGAAACTGGTTACAAGCCATAGAGGAGCTTAAGAAGGATTTTGAAAACCAAACAAGAGAAAAGGAGGAAAAATTGGGAAGAAAAGTGAGAATGATGCCAGAAAATCATGAAAAGAGAGTCAACAACCTGACTGAAGAAAATAACACCCTAAAAAATAGATTAACTCAAATGGTAAAAGAGGCCCAAAAAGCCAATGAGGAGAAGAATGCCTTAAAAAGTCAAATTTGCCAGATGGAAAAAGAATCTCAAAAGCTTACTGAAGAGAATAATTTCTTCAGAATTAGAGTGGAGCAAATGGAAGCAAATGACTTTATGAGAAATCAAGATATTATTAAACAGATCCAAACAAATGAAAAAATAGAAG